>OX439141.1:132861006-133247501 GCA_949318255.1 Pollenia labialis
CATAACCCTTAAGCCATCGTCTTTTTTTATACCCTAAATACTGTAGGATATCATATAGACAGGGTTGACTCACTAGCTAACTTGTTATTAAAATTTATTTTCTATCTCACAAATAAATCCAACAAATTTTTTAAGTTCATAGTATTTCTTTTTTAAAAAAGCATGTTCAATGTATTTCAATTTATAAATCTCTGCTTGTGCCACAGTAATTACAAGGACGTAGAATAACATGCAAATTCATGTTTCTTCTCGAACACTTCAAAACTAAGTAAATTAGCAATTAGTCCGAATCAAACTTTTTCCTGAAAAATGCCATCGATTTTTTATATTGCATATTTTTGCATACTTTATCGGAAATTAATTTTGTATCATAAAATGTGAAATTTTGCTAATTTAAAATTTTTCAAGCTTTTTGCGACAATTTTCCTTTTATAAATGCATAAAATTCCTTGCCCTAGTAATAGCAAAAGAAAATGTTGCATATAAAATTAAAAAAAAACATAATTTTGTTTTAACAATACAATTTTGTATTTATTTTCTTTTAACAAAAGATATAAAATAAATAAAATGAAACAGTATAAAACCAAAAAAAAAAAAAAAATTACTAAATATTTATTATTCCCTCAGTTGCATACGTGTGTGTATGTGTAATTTTTAAAATTATGAGTGAAGTGGGTGTGTCAAAATGTGACTAAAATTTTGCAACACAATGCAGCACTTGAATATCGTCAGGCTTTAAAAATGAAATACTTATATTTTTCTTTTTTGGGAAAATAATAAAATAACTAATGAAATATTATTATAATATTTTTTATATGAAATTGTTATTGTTGTCTATTTGAGTGTTTTATTATAAATCTTGTTGGCATAAATTTCAACAAAAAATAAAATTAAATAGAAAATTCCAAACTTATTTTGCTTATGTATGAATGCATATTTTAATATTATTGTCACAAGCCAGTATTATGAAAATAAATACCCATGCAAATAAAATTGAAATAAGTTGTACGTATTTTTGAATTATTAATATTGAAAATTAAATAATATATTGTCAAAGCCAGCAAATTTAAAATTTAACTTTTAAAGTCTTTTATTTGCACTTGTGTATGTCAATTTCAATATTACTCATACGTACATTCTGATCAATACGCATCAGAAATTTTTTAAAAAGTAGGAATATGCAATGAAGAAAAGACTGTACTAAGAAGTACCTTGACCAAGTCGGTTTAAATTTTTTTATTATTTAGAGCGTTTTGTGTGTTTTGTGTGTTTAGGAAACGATAAAATGGTTGCTTAAACCATATTATTAAGCTCGCAACCATATTATTAGTTAGAACCCAAACATTATAATGAAATAATAATTTCATCGTTTCAAGTCCTGTGCTATCAGCTAAGTAAACACATAGGACTCGTACTGAAAAATGTATAAACTCGGAAAAATACAATGTCAAAAACTCTCTTGAATTAAAAGAACAACTAAAGAGCATCACCCTTGATTTAAATGCCACACAAGTTTCGTTCGACGTCGTCTCACTTTTTACCAATGTTCCTGTTTACACAGCGATAAACAATATTGTGGACAGCGATCCAATTTCTTGGAAATTTATTCACTTATTTTTTTACTAAATATATTTTAGGTCTATGAATAAATCCTTACAGCCTTACCCTACGTCTATACGCGAAATTTGTATTTGTTAACATAACCAATAACGTCGGCAGAATGACGTCACAGAAATGTCCTATGTTTAATATATTTTTCCGAGAGGAGTAAACATGTGTCTTAACACAAAACATGAATTTGTATGTAAATAAATACTTACATTTTCTTTGGCAACCAATTTATTTTTAATTATTTTTTAATGATTTATTTGTAAATTTTGTATTTAAATTTTATATTTTTATGTTTAAAATTTTTCTTTTTTGTTACTAATTATTGATTTTGACA
Organism: Pollenia labialis; assembly: GCA_949318255.1. NCBI lineage: Eukaryota > Metazoa > Arthropoda > Insecta > Diptera > Polleniidae > Pollenia > Pollenia labialis. The sequence continues at coordinate 132,862,952 of OX439141.1, forward strand.
GCTTGTGTTAAAAGATAATTGCTCAGCAATGTATTATGACATTTGTTGCTGAACATGTGTTCAAATTCATATTTATGCAGTTCATACGTTAATATCTAGTGTTGGCAACAGAATTTGATAGTTTCTACAGCAATAATTGCCAAACAAATTGCTCGTATAAACTTAGGGTTATAAAAAAGAGTATTTAACTTAACCCTTTCGGTACGGGAGACGATTAGTTAGTTTCATGCTTTTATAATGGGCTTTTTTTACACAGACATGCATATTAAACTAATATTTATTTCTTTTTTGTGTGCCCCTACCCAGGAAAAAGACTTGTGGTGGCACATATAAGTCCCATCAGGAGTTTGACATGGGACATATGAATCCCATTAGTCGTAAACATATAAAAAAGGGTATCAATTGTCAAGAAATGGGTTTCTTTTTACGATGTATATTCATATATATGATCCATGAATTTACAGCTGACATCACCAATCTATAAAAACTTTATTCCACAATTTCTGTGATTTACGGTCTAGTTCCTACATTTCAGATGACTGAAAAAAAACTCCTCCAAACAACAAGTGTTATGCTAATAAGCAAGACTTTGTTTAATATTTGTATTGAAAGATCTAATAAATAAATGGGACAATTTTGAATCAATTAAAGTGAAAAACTTTAATACCAGGCCTCTGGGAACATTCAGTGGGATACAAATGTCCCAATAGGTGTGAAAGGGTTAAGTATAATATTACGTTAAACAATATTTACATCTATTTTTTATTTAACGAGAACAAAACACAAAATTGGATCGCCCTGGTTTTAAAAGCTGACAAAAAGTTTTTTCTTCAATATAAAAAAAAAATATGTACATAAATCAAAAAGTGGGTTCTTCAAAATATAAAAAATATACTTAATGCTAGAAACACAACTGGGACGAACGACGAATAATTCGCAACGAATATTTTTAATATTTCAAACAAGCCATAAAATTGATTAAAAGTCTCTAAAACTATAAGGAATGGCAAAAATTCGATAAAAATTGCTAAATTAGCGGAAATTCGCCAAAATTTGCTAATAGCGGCATAAAAACAATGTCTAATATTTTTTAAAAATCGTTAAACCTGTAAAGAATCATAACCCTTATAGATTAAAATCGCTTATATCGCGAACATAGCTAAAATTCGCAAAAATTGCAATATTTAAACAAACGCAAAAATTTATTTGAAATCGCTTAATCAGTTTAAAATATCAAAATATCCGATAATAACTTAAAAAATGTTGCAAAAATAGCGAAAATTCGCGAAAATTTTTAATTTTTCAAAGAACCCATCAAATTGATTAAAAGTCCCTTAGACTATTAGGAATGGCAAAAATTCGTAAAAAATTGCTAAATTAGCGGAAATTCGCAAATTTTTGCTTACAGCGGCATGATAGCAAAGTCTACTATTAATTATAAAGAATCAGACAACTTACAGACACAAATCGCGAAAATGGCTAAAATTCGCGAAAAATTGCAATATTTTAAACAAACCCAAAAACTAATTTGAGTTTGCTAAATCGAAATGAAAAACACCAAAAATGCTTAAGTAATCCACTTTCGAGTGGATTCGGATTCTAGAATACACCCAATTAATAGTTTTTTTATGTTTTTTTTTTGTTGAAATATGGTCAACCTATGATTTGATAAATGTTAGCAAACGAAGAAATTTTAATAAAATGATTGCTAGTTAAAGAAGATGAAAATGGATAAAAATGGATGAAAATGTTTATATAATCAAGCGTCCAAGGTATTTATTTTTATAAATTAAAAAAATTCAAGTCTTATTAATACTTGGAGTTTACGCACTTATTGTGTCTCATTTGACGAATTTACGCAACGAATTCTTGCCGACGAATTCGTCGTACTACGCGAAGTTCGTCGTTCGTCCTAGTTGTGATTATACCATAAACCTAAATTTTTTAATAGATTGATATTAAATAAATAAATAAATAAATGAACAAAATGAATGACGAAATTCCAATTTCTTTAGTTTGTTTCACATAAAATATGTAAACTGGAAAATACCTTTGCCAGATTGCCGATTTATTAACACCAAGTTTTAACGATTTCTTGATTTGACGTTTTTTTTAAAAAATAATTTTATAACACCGAATTCATTTAAATTTTATGCCACTGACAACCTGCCATTAACAATGTAATGCTTTTTTTTCTTTTTACAATAAAATAATAGAAAAAATAACTATTAAAACTTAACATTTTTACTGTCCTGATTAGAGGCGATTTTTTCCCAACTTCGTCTGGTAACCCCATATATAAACATAAGCCATCTTTTACAGGGCATTATCAACACTATCGATTTATATGGGGCGTAAAGTGCAATGCCTTATGACATTTAAGGATGAATTTTTTTAGAATAAAACACACTGCCCTTTTAGAGAGCAAAGCATTTTTAAGAAACGAACACCAAAATGCACGTTTTTAAATAAAATGTGACATTTTTTGAAGAAAAGAAAACAGCATTAGTTAAATTCATATTAATTGTATTAATAAGGGTTAATGTTTTTATTTTATGTTAATAGACAAATCCCCTGAAGAAGTGGACATAAAATTCACGAAACGTCGGTAAAAATTTAAATAAAAAGTTGAATTTGCATGTGCATAAGCGGAGTTTGACCTTACCAGGTAAAAATATATAAATATATACATACCCATAAAGAAATAAGTATCCAATTGAGCAGTTTGATTTTCGTTTGATTTTGTGATACCAAAACTGTTGACTCTACTTGCAGCACGTCTAGTTCTGTGCGTGCTACCACGTTAACCAACCAGGGATATCATAAAACGTTAAGAAGATACGCTAAAATCTATAATTTTTTTTTATTTTTGATGAAGAAAAAAAATACGGTTCGGAATTGTTACGGCAACTACACTATGTTTATTGTAACAATATATTGTTGTCGTACACAAAAAATTGTTATTTCATTATTTATAAGCAAAATTATAGTTACTGCCCAATAAAAAATTGATCTTCAAACGAAGCAGTTTTGTAAGGGAAAAATGTAAGAGTTTCGCTTGACCTCTTGCTTACCGAGGGCATGAATTTTATATGGTGAGCTCCCACTTTGAAGCAATACATTTTCGACACATGAAGCTCTTTATTCAACGCATATAAATACTGGTGAATGTAGATATCAGCTAAACACACTGAATATTTTTTTACAGCTATTTTTGGTATTCTCTCTTACAAACCTGCTTTGTAGTTAGGAAATGCTGTGGCACTTAAAATAATATTTTTTATTTTATAAAACTTGCTAAGAATTCCTTAACTTACTTTACTGCATCTCTCTGTATTTCTTATCGCGTAGCGAAGAATTGTACGCTAATTTTCTTAAATGTACCACTTGTTCTTCGCAAAATGATAAAAAAATTTTATTGGGCGTACACAATTAAATATTTATCGAAATCAAAAATTTGAGTATTGTTGACTAAAAAATAATTATTTTTCTAATAACTAAATAATGATTACTTTGGTGGAAACATATTAAATTACTAACAACCATTTAATGATATTTAATAGTCACAACATGATAACTTTCTATACGTACAGTCAGAGTTTGCTTAAAATGCTATTTTATTTTACTTACGCTAATAATATCTTGTTAGCACAACTGGTAAAATCAGTTCTGTTGTAATATTTAAAAGAAATTAAAAAAGCTAACAAATTGTTCATTGAAACAAATGGTTAAATAAATAGCATAAACCAATTTTATTTTTTTTTTCTATTATTGTAAAAGTGCATAACTATTGGTGCAAAAAATATTGACCATTGCTTGTAAGTTTAAATTCTATAAAATAATTTGTAAATAAATGCGTCCTACGACAAACGATAACAACGATATTATGATAATCTACGATTATAATATGATTACTGTAATCATAATATGATTCTTTCAGACATGTTTTATTTACTTTTACCCATAACATAATCACTTTGTATTATGATATGATTACAGCTTAACTTATTATGATTAACATTATAATAATATGATTACTTCTTAACGTATTATGATTACCGTGATAAAAATATGATTAAGGGAATAATATTATGATGTAGTATTACGAATATATTTAGTCATTAAATGATTCAATAATAATCGTAATATGTTTACTACATTCATGAACAGTGTTGCCAATTTAGCCATTTAGTGGCTAGATTTAGCCGTTTTTCAAATTTAGCAAATTTGCAGATTATATAATAAAATTTGGTACACAGGTTCTAATGTGGTGTACGGTATCATATAGTTGTGGTTGATCGACTATATTTTCTTAATTGTTTTTTATTGTAGATCTAGATTCAAAAGGTTGGGTAAATGTTGTCGTGATTACGATTTACCTTCAAATTAGTAAAAACTAATAGGCTCTTGTGATTCCTATGAGATGAACAATAACGACATCGAATTTATCGATGATTAAAATTTTTAAATATCTTTTATATATTAATTTACGTTTATTCTTGTTTAACAAATTTATGTTAACTTAAAATTTCATCGTAAACAGCTTTAAATGAATTATTACTGTTTTGTTATTGAGTTGTTACGTGTTTTTATTGATAAAATTTTTTTTGCCATTTTTCCCGTAAATTTAGCCATTTTTGGTCACCAAGTTTTAGCAACACTGATCATGAATCTTATCATAATATGTTGATCTTAGAATATGTTTACCACAACCATGTTTCTTCTTTGCATGCATTTAATCGCAGTGTTCATTCAATAAAATGAAAGGAGGGAATTTCTTCATTTGACAACACAATAAAATAATTCGCAGAAATTTCTGGAACAGGAAGTTAACTTAAAAAAAAGTTGCATACTGTTAGGCAAGGTTTTTTTCCTGTTGGCGCAAAAAAGTTCACAGCTTCAATCAATCGTAAGTCAAAGACTAATTTTAAAAATTTGTTAATATTTGGCCCAATGTAGCCCGAATTCTCCTAGCACCGCCATATGGCGACAAAAACATTGGCACATTAAACTTGCTAGTGAGACGTTATTATTGCATAGAAACAAATAAATTGATAACAATTGTCTCGTGTTTTGATTACTTTTCCATAAAAAAATTAACTTCAGCGTTGTAATTCAAAGAGTTCGTGTGTGGTGAATTGTTTATTGGGAGGGTTTTTTGAAAAAGTTCAGAATTATGAGTTCGTTTGGAAAGAAAGTGTTGAAAACTTAGTAAAGTATATAAATGTGCCCTAAAAGTAATATAATATGAAAACTAATGCAAGCTTACAAGATTCTTGCTAAAATAGAAATATGATTTTTGAAGGATATATTTGGTGCATTTTTGGTCAAATGACGACACTATGATACAACAAGTACTATCTGATTCTAACTTTTTTTGATTTCGGTTTTTTATCAGTAAATTTCTCTGTGTGGGGGACATTTTGGATATTTTAGAGGAAGAAAATGAATCAAGCGTGTTTTACATCGAACCTCCAGACGTTGAAGTCTTGACTGATAAAGACTCAGATGAGGAAATCGAAAGAAATATAATTTATTCGCCTCGTAACCCCCTGCTGCGCCTTGGATGACAAAAAAATGGGTAAAATGTGTGACCAACCCGACTTTATTTTTCATCTCAATCATTTATTTTTAACATACCTACCCACAATCACCATTCTTTAAGGGGGCCCACATACAAAATGTTCAATGCAGACTAGAAATATATTGAAGAAAAGTCCTATGGACTTTGGATATTATGTATGACTGTACAATTTTAAGACTTTTGTGAATAAAATAAAAAGTTTCTAAAAGATTTTAATGATTTATGGCTCGGTTACAGCTTCGTTTTTTTAATGTCTGCAAAAAATTAGAAGCCAAGCTGCGTTTTCCAATTTTTTATGAATTTTAAAAAACAAAAATTTTAAAATGTGGCTAAAAATTTTTTTTTTTTTTTACCAAAAAAAATTGTGTTTCTAAACCACCTGCGTATCCTAGAAAAAAGTTTTACTTTTCTTCAAGGAATTTTTAATGCGAAATTATTTTAGTGATTTCAATAAACTAAACCGTTTTTGAGTTACGCGAACATATGTTGTGCAAACTCCTCCATTTTCGAAATAACGGTATATCTCGAAAACAAGAGCTCTCACAAAAAAGAAACGGTTAGCACCATTGGATTCAGCGTAACCGAATTATGTTAAAACGCCATGTGGCCGGCTTGTCTAAAAAAGATGTCAATTTCGAGCAAAGTGTAGTTTACGAGAGATTCATACAAAGTCCATTGACGGTATTCACTTTAAAAATATTTGCGATTAAAGTTGGCTTAAATTTCATTAGATCCCATTTACACCCCACTTCTGAGAAATTTTACTTCTTGTTATATTTAGCCCAGTATTCTTACTTGTTTTCTTGTTTTTTTTTTTGTTAGTACATGAATATGGATTTTTTGAAATGAAGGCCATTTATTTCTTCTTCCAAAAATAGATATTAATGAAATTCTACAATTTCAATCATATTCTCACCCTGTGAAGTTAAGACTCAGCTTGACAACTTTTTCATAACCTTCCCTTTCCATTTTTAAGTGGCTGTCACTATTATAACTCCATCATTCCCACTTTAACTGGATGTAGATTCTATTGTTTTGTAATTTCTTTATATTTTCTTTCTCTCCCTCCAAGTACAATATGAAGTGTAAGTGTAAGTAGCGAAATTGTATTTTGTTGCTATAATAAATATGCTTTAATACTGCTATATATTACTTATGAGTTGTTGTCGTTGCTCTTTGCAAAAGTAGTTGTGTTAATAGTATTTGCACATTATAAGTCATTTTATATGTATAAGTGTGTGTAAATGTTAAAGTATTAAAGTTATAAACGGTTATCACAAACAAAAATCATCATTGTACTTTGTTGCATATACATTTACTCAAACTCCTTATCCTAGCCAAACCACATTTATTTAGTCCTGTATGTGTTTTCATTTGTTGTAGTTCATTCATGTACAAAGACAATAAAATATCAACTGGACCATTAATCAGTGGGTCACAATAATTTTCCGGTTTATTGTTATATTAAAACAGACTTAACAACAACAACAACAAAAAGCCCTTTTCTATTTATATGAAATTGTGTATTTATCAAGGGGCTTTTGTTTGGTTTAACATAGCATACAGTGGAATAGAATGAGAAAAAAAATTTAACAAAAATAGAAAAACAAATAAAAATAAATATAGAAATTTAAACTAATTGACGCGATTTAAATACGTAATTATCTTGTAGTAAACATAGATTTTATTTTATAGTAATAAGTTCAAATGTTCTTTTTAGAAAAACATCTTTTTTGGATAGCTTAAGGGCATAATAAACCACACAAATGGCTTGGCAAACATGTCAAAGTTTAACGTTTGTACAAATATTTTGTGTTGTTAATTGGGGTGTGTGCTGTTTGGACAAACATTTGAAGCAATGTTTGTAGAAATATTAAAAATTTATAATATTTGGCAGACATGTTGGATATTTGTCAAACTTTTTGTGCCGTCTAATTCTAAATGTATTCATTTCAAAAACTTTGCAGAGTGAAGACGTTGAAAAAGAAGCATTAACATAATTTGAAATAGTAAATTAAATTTTATTAGCAGCTCGTTGTTTTAATCACTTTTTACCTCAAATTATTTGCCTTTATTTTATTATTCTTCTTCGTTTTAAGTAAACAGCAACAAAATGCCGCAGCACTATGGACGTCCACATTCATTGAAAACAAAGCAAAAATGAAAAATAATGTTTGTACGGAGAATATTTGTGTTGTTTATTGGCAAACACCAAACGGAAACAAGATGTGTGTTTGTCAAGCTTTTTGTGTGGTTTATAATGCCCTTTAGGCTCTGGAGAAACTTAGGCTCTTTGAACTATTTCGTCTTACGTAATTTATTATGACGGCAGAATTTCACAGGGAATACCAGAAATAAAGTGACCTTTTAAATTTATTTTTCCTGAATTTTGGAGAAAGAAAGACAAATTGTACATGTCAAAAAAGTTGGGAAAGAATACAAATACAGAACATACAAATACAGAACATTTAATTAAGTATAGAATAATAATAATAAAGTTATTTACTCACAAATAATTCACACAGATGGATGGTCACCGTGATCACAAAACCCATATCCAATGTAAAACTATAGCATGCCCTTAGGCGCGAACTATTTGGAAAAGATCTTTAATTACTAAAACCTTTTCAAATTTACACCACTGTCAAACATTTTGTTCGTATTTTTACTACAGAATATTCATGTAATTTTTACAAACATACATACTTTTATAGTCATTCATTTAGGCTTTCACAATCATGGGCTCGTGGAGGAGGAGTAGAAGTAGCAGTGTTACATTCATTCATAAATAAATGTTTGTGCATTGTTCAGAACATAAATAATTGACGACAATTTAGCACTTTCAATATCTTGTAAAAAATTTAAATTTTTTTTATTCTTTCATTATGAGTACTTTAACAAGTGTCTTTTATTTTTTTTTTTGCTTTTATCTTTATGTATGTGTGTCAATGTGTTACATGTGTTTAATTCCTTTATTTGTTTTAATCGTTGATGGCGCAGAAGTGGCACGTGTCTCAAGTGCTTAAAGATGCTGTAAAAAAGTGTGTCAGAATTATTTTAGACTTTTTTTTGGTAGAATGGTTAATATTTATAAATTTTTCTTGTCGTGTTTAACGGATTACTGTAAAGTAATCTTTAAAGCCATAAAGATAAATAAGAATAAAAGAAACAAAGTTTATCGTAGCTCTTTTAAGGAAACTAAAAGAAACTCTGTGTATTTGTTGTTAGATTTAGAGCTGCGATTTTTTGCGTTTGCTATTTCTGAAATCTGCTAATGTAATTAGAAGAAATGATCTGTGCCAAAGTGACCAGCAAACACGATTTTTATTACTGATTTAGGTTTGACAATCACGTGGTGATAGGTAAGTTTTTTGTAAAAATGCAATAGGCACCACTAATGGTTACTGAGTTACCGCATTAACTCCTGACGTAAATTTCATTAGCTCAAATGCAACAGTGGTAACTTTTTAACAATGCCAAATCTCTTTTGGGAGCTTCTGCGGCAATCCAAAGTTTTAAATTTATTATTATGATAAAAATACATAAGTACATAAGTATATGTCTAATTTTATTCATCTTCGGCCAGCCAAAATAAAGTAATTTGAATATGTGGTGACGACAGTCATAATTAAAAAAATTTTTGTTTTGAGTCTGTTCTAAAGCACACACGTGTTTTGTATTCGTCCCAGATTTGATGAGGCGGTATTACAGCTCAGACCTTCCACTTTTTCGTTGATTATCCACATATTTGTTGCCATTGTAAAAAATTTTCAAGAAAAAATTGCATACCTTATAAAGCCTTAATGTTATTATTATTTTGTAAACCTCTCTCAAAATAGTCAGAATGTTGCATTAACTAACACTCAACTTAACGTTTGTACTTTAGTTCTTATGAATTCTACATATATTGGCTTGTGGGCGGATGCGTCGTACCTTTCTCTGCTTAATTTGATTTTTGTTCTTGCATTCGCTAAGCCTTTATTCGCTGCAGCTGGCATAATATCCCCTCCACTATAGCGGTTAAACCAATACCTAAAAACCCATAAAAGTACTCTACGTATGAGTAATATTTAAATATTCCAACGTTACTTATACATGGCGTCTGCCCCTATCAAACACTTGGAGTTAAAAAGTTAAATAGAGATCTATTCAAAATCAACCAAACAAAATATTTATTTATATTAATTTAAATGTGCTAAAAGGACATTTTATATTAACTGTGATCCAATATTGCGATATTTTTTAAACGTGTACCATGCGATATGGATGGATGTGATTTATTTCATAAAATAGTCTCATTTTAAACCTGGTTGAACAGAGACAACATTTCGCGTGAAATGCTGTCAAAACGCATATGAAAAAACTTGTGCGGAATATATATGAAATAATTTTGATAGAGTTGTACTCTGTTCATTTTGTGAAAAAGTTCCGAAATGTTTCTCGCAACATTTTTTTACAACTGCGAAATAATGTAAGCTGCACTTATTTCACGTGGAATTTTAAGCAAAAGCAAAAATTATGAACTGATTATTAAGTAAGAAATAAAAAATTAAAATAACACAACCGGTTACAGGTTTTTATCCATATTAACTTTCTATTTTATACAATTTTTTATTAAAAAACATTATTTTTAGTTAAATACATGTGGGGTTTGATTAAATACGCAAAACAATGTCGCTTACTTTGCTGGAATAAAAACGTCAAATCTTACAAACTCGCAAGATAGGTAACATTGATACATGTCAAAAAATTCGTGCGAAATTATTAATGTTGCTCAACATTGTTCACAAATTTGAACAGAATACTTCAGCGAAAAAGGAAACCAAAAACAAACTCTTTTGTTTTGTATGCGGCATCTTTAAATCAATGACCGATCCCTACAGCAAAAATTATTGGATAACTATTTAGAATGTAGAAGATGCAACCGATCCATTAAAATGGATCTCAAGTCGAATATCACAATATATATTGTACCTGTAGTGGAGACCTTAAAATATTTCGCTAAGTTTTAAAAAAATTAAAGTGGGTTTCTTTGGGACATATGGGAAATTATTTACCGATATTTAGTAGTATGATTTTTAGGAGTAAAACTTTAAAGCCGCAGTTTCGGTTTAACAATAATTAAAACCGGTCGGTTTTGGTTCGGTGTTCGGTTTTGAAAATATCCAAGTAAAACTACATACATATACATTTTTTTTTTTGGAATACATGTTTTTTTGTTCAATTCAGGTACTTTTATTAAAAAGAAACATTTTTTCTTCTTAGTACCTTTTTTAAGTTTAAGGAATTTTGAAATAACTTGCCACTGTTTCAGGCAGGTATGTATAATTGTTTTTACATGAAGTTCGAGAATAATTTGCAATTGCTTTAAGCATAAATAAGTACAATATTTAAAGTAGAAGCTACAACAGAGGTTTTTTTTGATCGGTATTCGGTTTCGGTTGTAAGGCATTAAGCCGAACAGCAATCCCTATGATTTCGAGCCTTTAAGAACAATGTTTGAGTGGCGTTTATAGCAAAATAATTACCCCCGTATTTATAAACAATTATTAAATCTAACAGACGTTTATTACGGCCGTTACTGTTTAACTTTTAAAGCGTTTTGAAGTGATTTTCAAAAAAAAGCGTATTATTTATAGGCATAAAAAATAATTTATGTAATATTAAATGACAATACCAATATTTCATCTAAATTTTATCCGAAACTGGAGAACTCATCTTATCATCTCGGTTAAGTTCTCAAAAGAAAATTATTGTTTCAATTCAAGCAAAACATTTGTAGAATCAAAACATTTTTTGCCTGAAATCGGTCCTACAGACAAATTTGCATATTCAAACAATTTATTTTGCATTTCGCTTATTGAAAGACAAACCGCTGATTTTCTCAAACAAATAATTGTGATTATTGGCTTAAATAGTTTTTGATATTTCAAAAAATTTGTAAAAACAAATAATTTAGCTGAAAAAAACAAAAGAGTTTACTCAAATTTATATAAATTTCAAGCAAATAATTTGGCTGAATCAATCAAAAAAGTCTACGCTTTTTGCACAACCAATGACGCTTACCAAGCAAGCACTAAAAGAAAAGATGAAGAGCAGGCGGCACCTGGGTTTATTTTGGAATAATATCTGAACTATAGTTTTGTTCATATATTTCACATACGATCAAATGAAAAATTGCAAAAAAACGACAACATAACAGAGATTAAATATTTCATACAAAATTATTAAAACTTGAAATCAACAACGCGTGTATTATAATTTTGAATAGTTGTCGACATTTTTGTTGATAAAATAAAAATCAAACAAAAATGTTAATTGAAACAGTAAACAATTTTTCGAAAATCTTTCACACAGAAAAAAATACCAATGTAAAATTAACATGGAAAAATGTTGATTGAGAATCATAGTAAATTTCTGCAAAAGTATGCCCATTATTTAAATTTATCATTATTTCATATTAATTTTAAATTGAAAATATTAAAATAATCTAAAATCACGCTTATTTAATATTATTCACTGTGAAAATAAATAAAAAAAAAATATTAAAATATAAATAAATATGGATTCGATATTGAATCCATAAAAACCTGTTTTATATTAAAATCAAAAACTTATCTTGTTAAATTAACATGCATACAAAGTTAAGTTTGTTAATTTTTTTATTTTCATTCTTTAATAAGAAGACAATTCCCGTATTCTTTTAATTAAAATTATTTAGTTAAATAGTACATCAAGTTTTTAAAGTAGAATGATGACGAAAACCATATCGGGCCATTCTGCAGATGCTTCTGTTAAAGGGGGATACAAAATAAGTGAAACATATGTTTCAGGTGTAAGTGTATATATCTGAAGCTTCTTCACACTGTTATAACACACACTTAAGCCAATTTGATTCTACATGAAATTCACGTTGTTTCAACTTGAAATAACTTTCATTCAACGGGATTCGGATTGTTATTTCAATATAAATTACATTTTGATTTAACTTTACTGCAATGTTAAATTAACATGAATTATAGTTATTTTAAAAGAAAAAAATGTTGTTCGCAAGTAATTGTTAAATCAGGTTGACTTAACATGAAAAACGTATGAAGCAAAATCAACACCGAACAATTTTAAATCAACCTTATTTTCTACGTTTTTAACTTGACTTTTTTCTGTGTGTTTTAAACAAGCGTTTTTTTGAAAATATTTTAGTAATAATTTTCTATGTAGTGCGAGCAAGTTCTCAACAGATGAGACTTTTTCGTCAAAATATTACACAAGAGCAAAAAATATGTGCAGAATTCAGAGCTGAACTGAACCAAGTTATAAAATATAATACATTTATGTATTGCAAAACTGGTGCAACATTTTTCTCAAAGTTTAACTCTATCCAGTTCTATTACGGACTAAATCAAAAAGTGCTTCGTTTCAGAGGTAATTGTAATAAACCCATGTGAATGGCACTAGAAATTAAGGGCAGTTCACTTACACAAACTGAAAATATTTACGATTTTTTTTTTAATTGGTTCGCTGATTTCATGCACTTGTTCTCCGTAAAGAAAAGAAAATATTACAAAAAAATTAATTTAAATGATTTTGTTATTCGTGCTTAATTCCCAATTTTTAATTTCATGTTGTAAAATTCTTTCCTTGATTACAATAATTTAATGAAACTAAAATTTGATGTAATTAAGCATAATTTAAGAATATCAAAAATTTCAATTTTTATTATTTCAAAAATAGTTTTGACACCTCTGCAATATTTAACTACACAATTACTGATAAGTAGGATCAAAAATAGAAATACCAACAAAAAAAAACCAAGTTTTATAAAAATATTAGAAGGTCTTAAAACTAAATGTTTTTACTTTTCCTCTTCCAACAGGCTTTCATTTTCTATTTTCTGGATTAGTATTTGCTACAATTCCATTAAGGACATTTACACATACATATTTCCACAAATACCCATTTATTTATTCTCTCTTATAACTTAATCTAATAATCATAATGACCTACAAAACCACACGTTGGGTTGGGAATTATGCGTTTGTGCTGAGGCAGGTTTTGGGTTTTTATTTTTGTTACGATTTTTTTTTTTTGGTAGTGGTGTTGGCTTTATTAGTTTTGTTGGCATTTGTTAGATAAATCCTTTCATTTGCTGTAATAAATAGCTTCAATATTTTATTAAATTTAATTAAATAAAAAACACTTAAACAGCCGGGAAATATTTACAAGCCTTTTGAAACACACAAGCACACAAAATTAAACTTTTTTTGTGTGTGGTCTGAGGTTTATTAATCCATTTGAATACACCTAGGACTCAGGTTTATTGCCTGTATACTTCTTTTTTAGAGTTGAGCCTTATTCTTAGCACATACCGTTATATAGAAAATTAATGACGTTGCTCCACATAATTTTCTGAAACGCGAGTACTGTTTTATTAATTATGTTCCTGCCTTACAGTCTCTGAGTCTTAAAAAAATATATTTAATATAAATTAGATCCTTAATTTTAATATAATATGAGCCATATTTCGTTTAAATCGACGTAATAATTTTAATTTTATTTACAATACTGTCTGTCAGTGTCTCTTTGTACACAAATTTTAAAATGTATCAGTGACTGTCTTGCATATCGATTTAGTTAGACCTTTAAGTGTATTTTTTTTTTGCTTGAAACTTCCTCAGTATCTCCAAAACTATAAGGCTTTATAAGAATTGGTGAAATCCAATAATAATAAAGGGCCCGATTTTTAGTTTGATATTTTATTATATTAAGTCGAACGGCTAGTTCTCGATTTATAGCATTTTATGTGATACCAGCTTCTTAATTTTCATTCTAACGGTAAATGTCGAAAATCATAGTCAATTAAACCAGATCTTAAAAAAACTGCAGTCGTTTATATTAAATCAATCGGAAGTAAAAGAAACAGTTCGTTTTTTTTTTGCCAATAACACATAAAGGAGTGGAAGTTACAGCAGTTTTTCTACTTTGACTGCAGTTTTTTAAACGCTGAATTAAACCAGACCACATAACTCATGTCCAGTGTAATTATTTTATTTAAATTCTCGAAAATAAATCTTATTTCTTGGAAATGTAGTTATTTTTGGCTGGAGAAGAAATGAAGTTAAATTTATGGCTACAAGAGGGACCTCCCTTTAGTGAACTTATAAACATTTTTCAAAAATTTTCATTTTATTAAACATTTTTACAACTTTAGAATTTTTTCTAAATTTTGCCAACATTAACTTTTTTATAGGACATTTTGGAAAAATAAGCTTTGTAAAGTAATATACTCCAAAATTTGTTTTTTATAGGAAATTTTACCAAAATTTGCTTTTTATAGGAAATTTTGCCACTATTTGCTTTTTATGGCAAATTTTGCCAACATTTGCTTTTTATAGGAAATTTTGCCAAAATTTGTTTTTCATAGGAAATTTTGCCAAAATTTTCTATTTATGGAATAATTTGCAAAAATTTTCTATTTATGGGATAATTTGCTTTTATACGAAATTTTGCAAAAATTTGCTTTTTATAGGAATTTTGCTAAAATTGCATTTTTATAGGAATTTTGCTAAAATTGCATTTTTATAGGAAATTTTGCTAAAATTTGGTGTTTTAGGATATTTGCTGTTTGTAAGAATTTTTGCCAAAATTTGCTGTTTAAAGGAAGTTTTGCCTAAATTTGCTGTTTATAGGAAATTTTTCCAAAATTTGCTGTTTATAGGAAATTTAGCCTAAATTTGCTGTTTATAGGAAATTTTAATAAAATGTTCTTTTTTATAAGCAAATTTGGCAAAGTTTTTTAAAAAAAAATTTTGTGTATTTTGCCAAAAAAATTTTTAAGGGAATTTTTGCCACGATTTTCTTTCAAATAGGAAATTTTACCAACATTTTTTTTTATTAGCAAATTTTACCAAAATTTTGTTTTTAAAGGAAAATTTGTCAATATGTTATTTTTTAGGATATTTTGAAAAAAAAAATTTTTTAAGGAATTTCTGGCAACAATTTTTTTTTAAACGAATTTTGCAAAAATTTTCTTTTTATAGGAAACTTAAAAAAGTACAATTTTCTATTCAGAAAAAGTGAAAAAGGATTGTTTGTAGAAACAAAATTCGAAACCCAATTTATAAAAAAAATATTTTTTTTTCTTCTTTGAAGTCAACAAATATTTCCGAAAAACAAAAAAAAAACATTAAATAAGAGTTGTGGTTGTGCGAAAAATTATGATGTGCTATAATTTCGCATTAATATTTGCCCAATTTTGTTCTTCAAACTTTTCTATTTCTTGTGTTTATTTGAATATTTGCAAATTAAGTAAAATTTATGTGATTTTGTAATGCGATAAATTTAAAAAAAAAATTTGCATATTATTAAAACAAATTGAGTGTTTATTGTAAATTTATGGATGTGTTAAAAAAAATTCCTTATTTTGTATAAATCATTGAAAATTAAATATTTTTTCGCTTTTCGTGCTAAATACGATTATAAACATGATTGTGGCAAATTCGAAACTTGTATCTGTGTTAACTTAATAAAAATTATACAAATACAATGTTAAGTCCTTTATATACACACAACCGCTTGTATTCGTATATAAAGCGACGCAATATGTCTTAAACAACTTTTCAAACCATTAAGGAAAATTTATAACCCTAATTATGAAACATACTGCTGGTATTAAAAAACAACACACAAGAAACAGAAAATAAATATAAATTTATATTTTATGCTAAATGCGGTATAAAACAACTTCAAAAGTTTGTCGACTAAAAGTCACGAAAAAGAAAACTTTATGAGAGTACTGAATAAAAATAAACTTAGAAAACATTTTACCATTAAAACTAATTAGACCCAAAAAATCCAATGAAGCAGAATCAGCGAAGCTAATTAGAAAACAAAGTAATTTAATATATATCTTGATTTTGGTTTAACGAAATTTGGTTTTACGAAGAATGACATTGAAAGAATTAATTAATGAAAATGTTAATTAAATTAAATTTAATTTGCAACCTCAGTTTTTGATAGATAGGTAAATTAAAGCGCTGCGAAATATTGTCTATCCATATAAGTAAAATGAAACATGACCCTTATTTTGGGTGGGTAATTGTTCATTATAAAAATTTATCTTAAAATTGTAAAAAAAAAATTTACACCAAATAAAATTAAAATAAAAAAAACACAGAGAAAGTTATTTTAAAACTTTGGGTCGGGTAATTATGCCCGAAACTTCAGACATAGTTTTGAAAATCTCACGATAGATAGCATGGCTGAGCCTTCGGCCGGGCACATGGATTTTCTCCTCTATGGTTTCACAATCACTGGCTTCGCTAACTAAAGGTTCTCTTCAGAGCAGATCACCGGTCAGGCGAAAGGGGTTTCTCCTCTATATTATAACACACAAGCTACGCTTAATAACACTTATTTACAAATGCCAACACACAGAAAATAACAAATATTCACATAATAATTAATATATTCCAATTTTTCTTACCCGGCTTGAGATATTTGTTTTTTCATAACTTAATATTCCGTATTTTGCATAAAATCACAATAGTTGAATCAAATAAAATAAAACGTGCTTGATATTAACATATTAAAATTTTTAAAGTACTTTAGTAGAGAATTCGAGCGTCTCTTATATGGGACTCTACGCACTTATGAGTAAATTTTTAATAAAAAAGTAAACTTTGGCAAAATTTCTTATAAAAAATTCAACTTTGGCAAAATTTCATATTAAACTGTCAATTTTGGCAATATTTCTTATAAAAAAGTAAAATTTTCTATAAACAAGTAAACTTTCTATAAAAAGGTAAATCTTGGCAAAATTTCCTATAAAAAGTAAATTTTGGTAAAACTTTCTATAAAAAGTAAATTTTGACAAAATTTCCTAGTCAATTTAGGATATTTTGGCAAAATTTTGTATTAAAACCAAATTTCCTATTAAAAGTAAATTTTGGCCAAATTTCCTATTCAAACCAAATGTTGGCCAAATTTCCTATTAAAAGCAAATTTTGGCAAATTATCCCATAAATAGAAAATTTTGGCAAAATTTCCTATAAAAAACAAATTTTGTCAAAATTTCCTATAAAAAGCAAATGGTGGCAAAATTTCCTATAAAAAGCTAATTTTTGGCAAAATTTCCTATTAAAACCAAAATTTGCTTTTTATAGGAAATTTTTATAGTAAATTTTTTTTATTAAAATTTTGTATATCCAAATTTCCTATTAAAAGTAAATTTTGGCCAAATTTCCTATTCAAACCAAATGTTGGCCAAATTTCCTATTAAAAGCAAATTTTGGCAAATTATCCCATAAATAGAAAATTCTGGCAAAATTTCCTATAAAATCAAATTTTGGCAAAATTTACTATAAAAAGCAAATGGTGGCAAAATTTCCTATAAAAAGCAAATTTTGGCAAAATTTCCTATAAAATCAAATTTTGGCAAAATTTACTATAAAAAGCAAATGGTGGCAAAATTTCCTATAAAAAACCAATTTTGGCAATATTTACTATAAAAAGCAAATTTCGTCAAAATTTACTATAAAAAGCAATTTAGGCAAAATTTACTATAGAAAGCTAATTTTGGCAATATTTACTATAAAAAGCAAATTTCGTCAAAATTTACTATAAAAAGCAATTTAGGCAAAATTTACTATAAAAAGCTAATTTTGGCAAAATATACTATAAAAAGCAATTTCGGCAAAATATGCTATAATAAGCAAATTTTGGCTAAATTTACAATAAAACGCAAATTTTGGTTTTTGCTTTCTACAGAAATTTGTTTTCAATTTTTAAATATAAAACGCTGCATATCTTGTGGTGTTGAAAATTTTAAAACACAATATGAATTTCTGTAGAAAGAAACATAAAAATAATGAAATTATTTTGGTTTTGTTTTTGGTACTTTCAATGTAATTTTTGGCATTGGGTTACGTTTTACACAATTAAGGCCTTAATGAAAGTTCACTTGCTTATAACAGCTGTGCGTATGAGTAGCACGTGTGTACATATAAAGTAAAAATAATAATCATACGCCCAATAAACCGAATATTAACAGAAATGCAATATTGAACATAATATGTAATAATTTTCTCGATTTGTTAACATGCCTAAAACAATGTTCGTTTAATCATATCTACAATTTTACTTTTGTGAATAGTACTCGTCTACACGTTCAAAAGTAATACAGTTACTTAAAATTTCTTGTCACAATTAAAAAAGGGATTCCAAAACAAATCTAAACAAATATTTCTCAACTTTCATTATTTTTCTGTTCGATAACTAAAAGTTTAAATTTCTTTGCAAAAAACTTTTCTTCAAACAATTTTAATGCATTTATGCACAGAGAAACTATTAAAATTAATTATTGCAGATGTTACTTTTTTCCTTTTTTTTCGAATATATTTTGCCACGTACAGGAAATGACTAGAAAAAAACATAAGTATTAAGATTTTTGTTTTGTTTTTGTTTTTTTGTTTTTATAGAAAAATCGATAAAAGTCTAAATAACAAAATACTTGAGAGTATAATGAATAAACTAAAGTCCTCAGGGCTGGACATTTGTTTTTATAAAAAAAATTTTATTTACAGATACAAGCAGATGAATACAGTGAAAGATACAAGTTTACTTACAAAGTTAAATTCAATTTCTTGGCGCTAACAAAAGTAAGTTTTTATTGAAAAGTTTTTTATCGAAAGATGTTTTGTAGAAATTAAATATTGTTTTAGGAAATGTGTGTTTTCGAGTTATTATCTCTTGAAATTATTTGTTATCGAAATATTTTCTATAGAAAATAAATATATGTGATCGAAAGCTTTTTTTTTTATTGGAAAACTCGTTTTATCAATAGAGTTGTAAAACAAAATATAAAATATCGAAATGTTTTCTATAACATGTATAAATATGTGACCTATATGCTTTTTGGAACTGGAAATAGATCTTTAACTTTAATAGTATGGTATTTATAGCTTAACATGTTATGCCTATTTTTCGTGCAAATAAACACAAAATATTTTTCTACATTTTGCGGCGAAATAAACTGAAAATTATTTGTTCATTTTACCGCAGCACATTAAATTATATTACGTTTTATATTATTTAGATAAAAGAGAAATAAACACACACACATCTTTAAAACAAATATTTAGTAGATAATTTTGTAGAAGTAAATGTGCCACAAAGCATCCTTCATTAGAGCTGGAGGGAGGATAAATGCTATTTCCCATTTTATCAAGCCCAAAATTTTGTATTTGATATAAAAACAACTACACATACACGAATTTATAGGTATGTATACATTAAGTTTATGATTATACGTGAGCAAACTTAAGAACCATTTACGTTTTTTTATAGCCACCATCATAAAAAAGGGTGTATACTAAGATTATCTTGGGGAGATATGTGCGTTTGTAAAGGATGTATTTGTATTTAATAGCCTTAAAGCCATTTTGTATCAAACTACTCTTTTAAAGAATAGACGAATACTTAAAAAGTAACAGATTTTTCGAGTTACGTAAGTATTTTGTTTAATAATTGTTAGTTATTTTTAAAATGTTGACTTTTATTTAACATCTCTTAAATTGTTATTTTTTTGATCAATATATTAACTTTTTGAAGATTTGTTGCAATAAAACAAATTTCCAAAGTATAGAGAAAACTTTTTATTACCTGTCTTGCATAAATCTTTCTCACATTTGTATTCTACACTTGTCTTCGTACACAATTGTTGGTTTGGTCGCTGTGCTGTTGTAGTGAATTGTGAATGAACGAGTTTCAACAGCAGTTTACAAAAATAGATTAAATTAGCTCCTTAACTCCATATGTTATTCTTTATTAAATAAACACGGAATAAATAGTTTTTTTATATTAATTATTAAAGGTAGCACAAATTTTCTACGTAATAGTTATCTGTCAAACGATCAATAGACGCTTGAACAATGCTTTCATGCCATGTACTCTCAAAATGATAAAGTAACACTAAAACTCAAAAACGAAAGTGTGGAAAAGGCCAACATTTATAAATTTTTTATAGTAAGTTTTGCGCAGACATGTATTTACCTTGACCTTTATCCGAATAATATCGAACTGGTGTAGGAATAGTAGCCACGAGACCAACCGAATATGTCGTTTTTCCCAAATGGGCTCTAGAGCAGTTGGAAACTGCCGTGATATTTTATAGAAAAGTTGTGTTTTTAGTTTAGCGTAAGAATATTAATAAACAAAATTTCCACATCTGAAATGAGACGAATCTACAACAGACTTTACAGGCTCCTTTCTTTAGGTCCAGAAAAATTATCTTCCCACAAATGTAACCGGAGCTCTCATTACAATCAATGATTTATTGTTTAAAACTGGGATGATATCGACAAAGGGGAGATGTGGTTTCAACAAGGGATGTAACGGTATGCCCTTTAAGTGATACGATACCGGTATTTAAAAGGAAATAACGACGATACCGATTCTGATACGAATATTGAATTCAAGCTAAAATTAACAAAACTCAAGTAGAGTAATTTTTTCTACAATGCAAAATAAATATTTGAAATTGATTTTAATTGGGGTTCAAAGTGAAGAGTTACCATACTATTAAAAAGTCCCAAATCTGATATACGGGAGTCTCATATTAGTGCGGTCATTTGAAAAAATGGCCCGATTTAATGCTTCTTATATATAAGAAAAAACTGGGCCAAATTTGGGTTTCTTACTTCAAATGGTATGGGCGCTATTGTGCCAAAACCATTATATAAGGAAATTTCACATATTAAACACTTAAACAAGTTACAAAATGGGGGCAGTCGTGGTTTTAGTTCATATCTCTGCCCTTTGTGTACCGGTCTGGTAGAGTTCACGAATTTGTAAATTTTGGCAAAATTTAATAAAACACAATTTAATATAAAAATCAAATTTTGGCAAAATTTACTATAAAAAGCAATTTGGCAAAATTAACTATAAAAAGCTTATTTTGCCAATATTCACTATAGAAAACAAATGTTGGCAAAATTTAATAAAAAAAAGCAAAATTTACTATAAAAATCAAATTTTGGCAAAATTTTCTATAAACACCAATTTTGCAAAATTTACTATAAAAAGCAAATTTTGGCAAAATATACTATAAAAAGCAATTTCGGCAAAATTTGCTATAATAAGCAAATTTTGGCAAAATTTACTATAAAAAGCAAATTTTGGTTGTTGCTTTCTACAGAAATTTCTATTCAATTTTTAAATTTTAAACGCTGCATATCTTGTGGTGTTTAAAATTTTAAAACACAATATTAATTTCTGTAAAAAGAAACAAAAAAAATTACGAAATTTGTTTTGGTTTTGTTTTTGGTACTTTCAATGTAATTTTTGGCTTTGCGTTGCGTTTTACACAATAAATGCCTTAATAAAAGTTCACTTGCTAATGACAGATGTGCGTATGAGTAGCACCTGTGTATATATAAAATAAAAATAATAATCATACGCCCAATAAACCGAATATTAAGACAAATGCAATATTGAAAAATCCCAAATCTTATATATGGGAGCCTCATAATAGTGCGGTCAGGTGAAATAATGGCCGATTTGGCCCATTTTTAACATTCAATGCTTCTTATATATAAAAAAAATCTGGGCCACATTTGATTTTCTTACTTCAAATGGTATGGGCGCCATTGCGACAAAACCATTATGTAGGTAAATTTCACATATTAAACACTTAAACAGGTAAAATTTAATGGTTACAAAATTGGGGCAGTCGTGGTTTTTAGTACATATCTCTGCCCTTTGTGGACCTGTCTGGTAGAGTTCATGAATCCGTTTTAACCAAAGCTGCAATGGAAAATGTCCTATTAAATGCGACAGTTCTAATTAAAAAACTTAAATATCTTTGCAAATTTGGGTACTTGTCAATTCTTCTCAAGTGAAAATTAACGAAAAAAAAAACAGAAAAACTTGAATCGTGCAAATACCTGCAATATTTAGCAGTGAGGGAACATTTTATTACTATGCACAGTGGGAAATTTCGTCAAAAACTTTATAACTTTTTTATATTTTTGTGTAAAGCAATAATATTTAGTAACTATGTGAAGTAGCTGAGGGCAGGTGTGCTAAAGTTTTGAATTTTTTTTGAGATTTTTTCAAGGTTTTAAAAATAACTTATACTATTTCATAAATTTTTTAAATTGTTATGTTGTTTCCGCACATTAAAAGGTTTTCAATTTGTAAAAATATGGATCACTAAATAGATGCTTGATAAAAAAAAAACAGAGCCTAGCTTGGTTGTCAAAATCATAGTTATCACACTCAAAAAAAAAATCAATCCATCCGTACTCAAATCAATCCGAAGCGGTATTAATAGTACGGTGAGTACGGATTTTCTTGAATCAAGTACAGAAAGATTGATTCAAGTACAGATATTTAATCCCAAAATACTTAAATTATCCATATTCAATCCCGTTTTCGTACTTGAAATAATCCGAAAATGAGATTTTTTTAAGTAAAACTGAGATTGAATCAATCTCAAAATGCGCTTCATCCAAAAATTATAAAATTGTTTTAATCCGAAAATGAGATTGATTTTAATAAAACTAAGATTGAATCAATCTCAAATGAGCTTGATTCAAGTAATATAAAGTTGATTTTATCCCGAATTCATGATTGAAAAAAACAAAAAAAAAAGAAATTACAAAGAAAAAATGATTATGAGTGATTTACTTACCCGTATGATAAAACACCAACATCATGCCCGATATGGTTTTTATTTTAGAAATCTTATGTACATATTTAACCAAAAATATAAAATAAATGAGTAGCATGAGTTCAAATTTTAAAAAAAAAACTTTGAAAAGGGATTGATTTTCGAAAGTAGTCCCATTTAGGATTGTTTTGAGTACGTTTAAGTGTTATTCGTATTTGAATTTTTGAGTACGACTCGTACTTAAAGTAATCCCTAAAAACTTGATTTATCCCGAGTGTTTTTCTTTTTGTGCACTTGTGGGCCTTTATACAACTCTGCGTTAAAGCCTTTCAAAATCTAAAAACCTTTTAAGAAAATCGGCTGCCAAACTTTGTACTTTTTATTGTTATATTTTTTTTTAAACATTTTATTTACCAGAAAATTTATATGAGTGACGCGATAAAAATTATCTAAATTAATGTGGTTCACTAAATTGAGTGCAAATTTTCATAGACCGAAGAAAACATTATACATATTTATATGAAAAATATTCAAAATTAGGCCTCCTCGATATCGTTGTTAAAAAAGCCAAATAACTGTCTTAAATACTTATAACGAAATATGCTTAATTTGCTGCACCCCTGTAGTCAGAGAATAAGCGAAATTTAAAGTGCAAACTTGAATATTGCAACAATTTTTTTTTTAAATCCGAAAAAAGAAATTTTAGAAATGTTTTGGCCGAAAAATAATACATACCTCTGTGCTGCGGTGCAAAGCAAAACAGCTTAAAATTAATGCTATAACGCATTTGTTTTTCTCTTAGTTGTTATATTAAAAATAAGCATAGAAAATTAAATTGGTTGTTCGAAAAAAACTCTAAAAAAACGTAAAAAGTAACGCCGTGTTTACAGCAAACTATCGCCGATACAACGACCGTAACAACCAACTCATTAGTATCAAAGTTTGGCGTTAACTTGATTTCTTGAAATGTATTTGTTAATTTCAGTCCAAAGTCGTGTTGTGTTGCCTAAAATTGGATAGGAAGATAAGCAAATAATAGGACCAGTACGCGTGTAAAGAGTAGCCCACCAGGGACACGGACTTGTCCAAAAGTAACCCAAACGTATGGAAAAACATGGTTTATTTAACATTACGATGTCCTAGGGCAGGACCATATAACCCAGCTTTGGACTACAAAGAAATAGTCTTAAAACTACTCCATTTTATACAAAAGAGGATTGGTTTTAACTTCGTTTAAAAACAAAAACATGTCGTTAAAAAACGAAGACATGTCGTCTCAATACAAACACTTTTTAACAATGACATTGTCCATGCTTGCATTACATCGGACCAGCCCATGGAGAAGTCCATTTTATCAAAATGGATGAGGTGGTCCAATATTATTTGCAGGGATTGAGCTCGTATGGTC
The DNA here is from genome assembly GCA_949318255.1 of Pollenia labialis. Classification (NCBI taxonomy): domain Eukaryota; kingdom Metazoa; phylum Arthropoda; class Insecta; order Diptera; family Polleniidae; genus Pollenia; species Pollenia labialis. The sequence goes on from OX439141.1 coordinate 132,887,612, forward strand.
TTTGAACATAAAAAGATTGTTTGATTATTTTTTAATTTGTTTGCTACTTAAAATTTTTTAGTTCTGTCGGTCTTAAAAACGTCCTTTATAAAATATTTTGCACGAATTTTCGATTCTTGTAAAATTTTGCGCTACTTTGAAATTTATAATCAATTTTGTAAAAATTTGTTTTCATAGAAAAATTTGCAGAAATTTGTTTGCATAATAAACAAGCTTAACATGGGGCGCTTCGCTACCCCAATCGAAATAAATGGGTAAAATTTTGTTAAAAACAGATATCGTGTATTTGTAGCGAAGCAATTTGTAATACAGTTATAAAGATATCTATACCATCTTTAAATAGGAGGTGTCAAATTTGGACAAATTTGGACTCTTACCGCTCTCCAGATTTAGAAAATTCTATTTTTTACACTCCCAATCCCGTCCACTTATTGACAGTAGTTGTTCATTTATTACAAAGCTATTTGTACCAAATTTGGAAATTCTGCCTGTCGCTATTTTCAAGATATACATAATTTAATGTTGTGCCGCGCCCACTTCTCCAATTCCATCTGCTTTTTGACAAAGGTTTTGCATTGATAACCCAGAAAGTTGTAACAAATTTTGTAAACTTAACTCCAGGCATACGGAAATCTATATAGTTTTTGTATGGGAGGGTCACGCCCCACATTTTTTTTGGCGGATTCTGTGTATTTATAACCGAACTATAAGTACCGACTTTTGATCTTTTTTCTCCTTCCGTTCTCCAGATATAAAGAAAATATATTATTCATTGACATCGAAATAATTTCTATTTAATTTGAGAACTTTTACTGCTACTATTCTCCAGACATACTGAAATGTATTCTGAATTTGGGCATTCTAAGCAATAAGTCTACCATTGTAACATAACGCCAGCAAGTAATTTAAATTGTTTCTGTATAAATTTGATATGCGTAGTTTCCTTTTTATATTTTGGTGTTACGTGCTACTAGCACTATATTTAGTTGGCCATTCGTATGGAAGGCGCCACTCTCAGTTCTCCAATCCTGCCGGATGTTGTGTATTGACCAGTTTTCTTATACCTAATTTGGCAATTTTAGCTCCTGCCGGTCTCCAGACATACAGAAAACTATAATGTCCTTGTGTGGGAGGTGCTACGCCTACTTCTTAAATCACACCCGATTTTTTAAGAGAGGTTGTCTATTGATAACCAAGCTGTGTACACTAAATATTGCTAGTGTTTCTCTAGCGGTTCTTTAGATATAAACAAATCTACGCCTACTTCTCCAACTGCCCAAAATTTTTTTTGAATGTTGTGTATCAATAATCAAAATGCTTGTTTTTAATTTATCAAAATTTAGCTCGTAGCGTTCTAAATATATTGGGAGCTGCCACACCCACTTGTCCAATCTTTCGAACTTTTTGGCAAATGTTGTGTTTTGATAACCAAGTTATTTATTTTTAATTTGATGACTTTGGCTACAACCGTACTTTTTAGGAAATTTTGCGCAAACCGCTTTTTATGGTATGAAATTTTGCGCAAGTTTGCTATTCATAGAAAATTTGGCTCAATTTACTTTTAATAAGATATTTTGCGCTAGTTTGTTTTTATTAATTATATTGCACATACTTTTTGTTTATGGAAAACTTTGCGCTGTTTCCGCTTATGGTAAATTAGCACCAATTTTAAGTTGTAGCAGAAATGTATTTCAGGATATTTGGCACAATTTTTTTTTAAATTTTTTTTTTAATTCACAACGCTGTGCTCGCCTTCGCCTGTATTTGTTTATTTTGTATTATTTTCTTTTCTATAGACCAGTTCCTTATTTAATTTATTTTCATTAGTTCCATGCCTTGTGTTTTTCCTTTTTATTTTGTTTTTTTTTCATGTGTAAATGTTTTGCTGAAAAACTTTTTCATTGTTTTAAAGGGGCCTTCATTTTATTTGTTAAAGTTGAAAACAATTTGTTAAAGGTAAAATGGTTGCATACTTTTTTTTAATTCTCAAAATCAATTTTCTACCCAATGTTCATGTTAATTTGAGCCTTTTTGGTGTTTTTATTTTACAAATTATTTCCTCGAGAATAAAAAAGAGAAAAATACGATTCATTAGCATAGTTTTTGCTTTTGTTTTTTTTTTCTCTTAGATGTTGTTAACAAGTTAGTTATAATTTTAGTTAAAACTTTTGTTAATTAAAGGTTAATGTTTTGTGAATACTAAATGAGTTTTTAAAGGATTAGTCCTTTAAAAGGAGGGATTTAGTGCAAAAAATAGGGTTAAATGAGAAGATATTTATTAACTAAAGAATTTAAGATAATTATGGTTAAGATGACTAGAATAAATTAAGTGTTGAGAATATGTAAGTTTTGAAGCGGAAATAAGAAACTATCACCATCGTAAAATTAAGAAACCATTGCAAGACGATTTACTGTTTTTATAAAAATTTTGTGAAAATTTGCTGTTTATTTTTGAAAAACTTGCTTTTAAAAGAAAATTGTTATACCCACACAACAATAGTGTAGGGGGTATAAAGCGTTTGTGCTGATGTCTGAAACATATAAATATTGGTCCCAGTACCTAGTATACCGATCGACTCAGAATCACTTTTTGAATATATTTAACAATGTACGCCTTCCGGCTGGCTGGCAGGTTACCATATTATGTTTAAATATGACCATAGTATGGTTAAAATCAACACCAATTTTCCCGAAATCAACCATAATATGGTCAAAATTACCCATATTTTGGTAAATATTAACCATAAAAATGGTCAAAATTAACCATATTATGTTCAGATTAACCACAATATCGTCATAATTTCCCAGAATTTTGACAAAAGTAACCATATTATGGTCAGAATTATTATGGTTATTTATTTCAAACATTTTTTCAGTTTATTTGTAAAGTGTTAAATTATAATTTAATTTAATTTTTTATTCCAGATATTTTTATTTTATTTTATTTATTTCAGTCTATAGCTAATATTAGAGTACAATAAATAAAGAATTATTTTATTAATTAATTTAAATAAACAATAATTTTTCTTTTTAAAACTATCCGCTACTATCCGAAAAGTCAATAAGATGATATAGACTATTAAATTATGTTCCACTTTTGTAAAAAATCCCCTTTGATTCATATTCCCTTCATTACCATTTTTTCTGTTCTAATAGTTTATTCTACGTAAATTTATGTATTTTAATCAATAATTAAAATAAAATTAATTAGATTTTAAGCAAACAAAGTGAAATGCAAACGACCAAAATGTTGTTGCTTTTTAAACATATGGGCCCATAATCATTGTCAAAATTAAAGCATACTTTAAAACAATGGTGTTCATAGGCATTTAACGCCAATTTTAATTTAAAGTATACTTTATTTTCACTATGAGTATGGGCCATAGTTCTTAATTTAAAATTGAACATACAAAATGTTTTAAGATATTTTAATTTCGAACATATTATTGTTATTAAATATTCACCAAAACATGTTTGGAGGCAGCCATAATATGGTTATAGTTTTTGGATGGATGAGTTTAACCATAATATGGTTGCCATGATAATAATTTGGTTAAGGTAACCATACAATATGTATGTGTATTGTTGCAGCTTTATTTTATTAAAACATTAAATTGTTAAATTCAACCATATTTGAAGTTTCAAGGGAGTTAAACACTTTATTGTTAAATAGAAACAGAAAATTATCAATCGTGAAAAAAGTTTTTTTTGTTAAAAACAAGAAAATTTTGATTGTTGCCATTGCAGCGACCAAAATATGTTTTTTGACCATACTTTAACCATGTTTTTTCTCTGCGTGAACAGATAAATTTATAAAACTGAAATAATGAATACATTTTTCTAGGAAGGCTAACAAATTTGAGTACATTTAAGGAACTGTTATGAAAGGATAAGTTACATAAATTCGTTTTTTATTCGCTTTTTTCATTTTACCCTCGGCTAGTAATTTCACGCCCACGCAATCTTCTCTTCGGAATAGACCTTTTGTCCACAACATTAATTGGATGTGTTGTTGGTATTTAGATACAATTTTTTTAAAAAATGTCTCTTCAAAAAAAGTGTGGCGTAGTGTATTATCTGGTCGGCGTATACCGACTATATTATCTTATTTGTCTTCGCAAGTGTTCTGTAGTTTATGTTTTTAAAATTTATAGACTTGTGTGCAGTTGCCAAAATATAAAATAAAAACAATTTTCCTGAAAAAAGCACAGAAAAACTAGCGTATGCTGGCACCATAAAACACAAAAAAAAAAAAACAAATAACAATAATAAGAACTGCAAAACTTCATAAACAAATGCAAGTGCATGGGATAAAAGTAAAAAAAAAAACGGAAGAAAGGAGAAAGAGAAACGGAAACAAAACAACTTTGGCATTTAAGTACAATTGCAGCACGTATTGTTTAACATCAAAAATTCTTTAAAAAAGGAGCAACAACAAAAACTCTACAACACACACTTGCAGAAGAACCAGCAAACAAACATTCGAACTGCAAAAAAAACAGAACCTAAAACAAAGCGAAAAATTTGAGTGCAACACGGATGTAATATGTAAAAGGGTCAGTCCTGTGAGGCACTTCGGTAACAAAAACATACTATAACTGCCAGTTTGCAGAACACAGCACACAATTACTGGTAATTCTTTACCAGAAACTCTTTTTTAAGTTTAAAAAAAATCGCTATTTAAAGGAAACTTTACTTAAATTTGTTATATTATATTATTTTCCAAAAATTTTCTATTTATAGGAAATTTTACAAAAATTTGCTATTTTTAGGAAAGCGCTGACGTATCTCCTTTTGCACGATTTTTTGTGCAGGTAAATCAAAAATGCAGTTATCTTAAATGCATTTACCTGCCTTAATGTGCAGGTACACAATTGTGGTTACCTGCACAAAAGTGCAGCTAAAGTAAAGTGTTTGATTTAAAAGTAGAATAAAAAAATTATTTTTTAATACATAAATTTATATTTTATTAAAATTTTATTTCAATCCAGGAGCTTACTGGGAATCTCACAAAGAGTCTTTTTGATCGTCGACGAGTTCATTTTTTAATTGTAGACGATTCCTAGCACGGGAGAAACTGTTACACGTGCTGATTCGTATGAGAGATTCTTCCATAACGCAGCGAAAAACGCTTATATTAATCGTAAAGGGAATCGTTTATGATGTATGTTGACATTATCTAACGAGCCTTAGCATGTTCGTATGACACTCATGTAGGTATTGTTTTACAACTCGTGAAATACTCAGCCGTATGACTAAGCTACCTAAATAAGGGCATCAGGCGTATTTTTCATGCCACAACTTCTAATTTTCATACAATTTCTATAACACAAACCTTAAGGTCGCGAAATTAACGCCATACTGTCGGAAAATCCTTTTTTGCAGATCCTTAGGCCGCACAGTGCGGAATTCAGGAAGTTTAGCGGAACTTTATTAAATTTTTTAAATACATAAAATGCATAAGATTACTCATTATTGCGGTTGATTAACTTCCCACCTCAAAAACCTCATACTCAGTTTGGGGATTTACCCTGCGAAACAACTCCAAAATACACCTGAAAGTTGCATTTCTTATTCAATTATACTTTTTGCATACAGAAAGATTTTCGATTTGTTTCAGTAAATAGAGTGGTACATACAAACGGCAGTGCAGTAGGCCATGATTTTTACATAATTTATTTTATGAGAAAATTGTCAATTATTGGCATTTAAATAATTGCAAAATCGTTTCGTACTCGTGTGTGATTTGTTCGTTAAAAAAGTGATTTTTAAGAAGTAAGTAAATTTAGTTTTTTAACTTCGTTGGAGACTTTAAAAGGTGATACCGCATAATACCATCTTAAAACCCACAACATTTTAAAGGTAATTTTTTCCTCTATTGGGAACACAAAATATCTTCTGCGATATTTTGCGATCTTCTTTTAAATTAAACTTTTTCCAGAATGACTTTGCAAATTTCATATAACTGCATTTTCTAAAAGTGGAAGGAAGAACCGACATCGGACGCCATCATTGGTTTTGTTTTGGAAAAAATAGGCTTACCAGTGCTAACATCTGACGCTCTGTGCAGTTTAAAGGCACCTGTACGTGCGCTAGTTTAAAATACAAAAAAGGTGGTGGGAATCCAGTCGAAATTTAGCATAATTTCTAAAAAAAAAAATGCAACTCAAAGACTTAAAAAAACACATTAATTTTTATTAAAAATTTAAAAAAATCACAAATAGAACTGGTTTACTGGTTTAAATAATTAAGTTCCGCTAAACTCAAGAAATTTTGCACTGTGGGCCGGTTTGTTTTATTAAAATTGTATTGGCAATAGCATTTTCATACTTCAAAAACTGTCTTATTAAGGCAGCTCAGTAATTGTTATACGACTCTTACAGAGAGTCCCAAAAGGTTCATTTCAAGATTTAAAGACGAGCGTGTCAAAAAATAAATAAAAAAATAAATAAATTAAAAAAAGATTTAGATGTTTTTGTTACTCGTCAGATAATCACCAGAAGATTCTTTTAGGAGTTGTATATTAAACATAATCGTCTAACAAACAGCCTATGCTAGCTGGGAAATAACAGATAATTTTATACATATATGTATGTTTATTAAATATAAAAGAAACATTTACAAAAACAATGAGAATTCACAAAGAACTTAAAACATAAAAAAAACAAAATAATTGCGATTTATATTTTTATAAACAGCTTAAATTCGATATTTATGTGAAAAAGTGGCCACCATATAGTTTTATGTGTGCAGCTAACTTTGATGTTTTGTATGAGAATATTTTAAAGCTGCCCAAAAATATAAAAAATGTGCAGGTATACAAAATGCACGTAAACAAGGATTTTGAAGAATAATTCCAGAAAATATTTATTTTGGGCAGTTAAGTCAAAGTGCACCTAACTTTGATTTTTTGTATGAAAATAATTTTAAAATGCCAAAAATTTTGTGCATTTATCTTAAATGTGCAAGTATAGAAAGTGCACTTAAAAAAGGAATTTGTATGGAATTAGAAAGAATAATTCCAAAAATTATCAATTTTGTGCAGTTAAGTGCACGTAAACAAAAGGCAGTTAAGTCAAAACTACTGTATTCTTCGTTTTTGACCCCATGATACCTGTCAACGTTGGGTTGTCAGAGATGACACATCAGCATCACAGGAAATAAGAATCGGAGTCAGTTTAATAATAAATTTCGCAGTATCATTGGAGAAAGGACTCATTATGCTCAATTAAATGACAAACTGTCATTGAATTGTATCATTGGGATTGACTTAAGTCAAGGTGAGAGAATATTATTATTTACTTAACCGTTACACATTTTTGTTTCACTCTTGTTATATTCCGCCCTTTGTTATCATCCTTTTTATTTAACTCAATAATTTAAGCAAATGGAATATGAGAATTTTTGCTTCTAATTTTACTTTTTAAAGATGAAAATAATGTTAAAAACACACAAAATGTGCCATCAAATTGATGTTACTCTGGTGACGCATAAAATATGACAAAATTTTATGATAATACATTTTTTAGAATCAATTTTTGCCTCATTGATGCCATTTGTAAAAACAATGATGTCACTATTCAATATGAAAATGAATTTTTCTATGAGTGTAATTGGAATTTTTTTTGGAAATTTTGCCAAAATTTGTACTTTAAAATAAATTTTACCAAAGTTTTCTATTCATAGATAAGTTGCACAAAATTTGCTTATCAACTAGATTTGAATGGAAAATATTTGTGCAACTTGTTTTTGCATGAAGCCCAAAAGAAGAAAAACATTCAAGCGATTTTTTAAACAGCCTTCGCAAAATACTATTGGAATTTATTTTCGATTATGTTTATATGCGCGTGTTTGTTTCCTTTAATGCACAAATTCCCAACTTTAATTAAAAAAAACGTAACAAAAACCAACACACACTCACACAAGATCTCACATTTCTAGAACGCACAACAATACTAACAACATATACAGAAATACAGAGCTCTCAGAACAATATGTCTACCACGAATAAGTGAGAGCACATCTTAAAATTGAAAATAGCAAAAACTTTTCTATAAAAAAACTAAATAAAAATTAAAAAAAAATAAATAAATTTATTTTTTTGGTAAAACTAAATTAAAACTGAATGTCTTTTATGATTTTAAGACAAGAACAAAAATATTGATAAAGAAACCGTAAGAAAATAAAAAATGTATAAAGTTTTTATTGGCAAAGAAAATTCATTACTGGAAAATAAATTTCAAATGCTGCAGCATATGTGGTATTATCTATATATCGCTGTATGTGTTTGTGTGTCTGTATTTATTTTGAAATAAAACAAAATTTAAACAATCATAAAAGATGGGCAATTTAAACAATAAATAAGAAAAGACTTTATAACTCTTTAAACTTCCTGCTTTGCAGAAAACAAGACTCAAGTTAAAATAAAATAAAAGTAAAGTAAACGATTTGATAATCTACTGTAAAAAATCTTTTATCAACACAAATCATAGACAGCTGCTGCAAAATGCAGTTAAAGTTAAAGTTTTTCCAACTTCTTCGTTCAAAGAAAATCTAAAAATAATAACTTAATTTAAGACCAGATACATATTAGCACTTCAAACACACATACTGAAAAGTAGAAAATAGAAAAAGAAAATGAAAAGTAGTTTTTAAGAGAAAAGCAGAGAAGAAGATGAAGGGGTTTCTCACAACTTTTGACAGTGAGAAAGAAAGAAAAGTAGAAACTTAAATCAGAAAAAGTGAGAAATAAAAAAAATAATTTTAAAAAGAAAGGAACACATCTTTTAAATAGAAGTAAAAAACCAGGTAATTTGCCTTTTAATATGAAGAAAGGAAAAACGAAACTGAAATAAATTAAAAAAAAATAAAGAGTGGACCAAACAAAACGCACGGTATTAATTGTAAATTAAACAAACAGTTTTCAGTGTTTGACAATCATGCTTAAATCAAAATGCATTTCGTTCACTTTGTGATTTTGTTGGTGAGCATAATCGACCAAATGTGTCTACCATCGGAAGAATTGTGAGCAAATTTCAACAAACCAGGTCTTTAGGAAATGTTAAAACACCGGTTTGCTGCGGTTTTTGGGCTGGCGGTATCATCGGGCCGTACTCCTTCGTAAATGTGGTCGGCCAAGCAGTTACTGTGTCTTCTTGTGGCCAAAAATTTACAATATGGACCTTGACGTTATGTGGTTCCAATAGGATGGCGCCACTTTCCAAACATCCAACGAAACAGTGTCTTTTATGCGCAAGAAATTCAATGGTTCTCACGTCGTTGCGTAGTTAATTTGCCGCCACGATCATGTGATTTAACACCGTTGGACTTCTTTCTTTGGGGATATTAAAAAGAAAAAGTATACGTCTATAAGCCAAGATCAATTCAAGAGCTAAATAATGAGATAACTCGGCACATTAACGACATTTTTACCCAGTTGGACTTTGTTCAAATTCTCTGTCTTTTGTATATCGGGTTTCTCTTGGCTCACCGATTTCTTAAGTGGCACTCGAACAAGAGTTTTTAGTTTGTCTGTTTCTTTTCTGGGATGTTGTGCTAATTTTGGAGAATTTCTATTGAGACTGTATAATTCATGATCTTCCCCTTCTTCGTCCTCTTTGTCTTCCTCTTCATTTTGTATTTAAGTTTCTACTTGTCTTTCATATTCTATATCATCTTCTTCGTCGTCTTCCTCCACCTCAACATTAGCCACAGCATCAATTTTCAACAAAGTACTTGAAAAGGAAATACTAACTATTTTTTCGACTTCCGTTGATGGGTATTTTATTGTAACGAGCAGTTTTACGGGCTGTGTGGTTAGTGGAGCGCTGAAAAGGAGAACAAAAAGAAATTGCATTTTAAGCGGAGAACAGAATAGTCGCTGTAGTACAACGTTACGAACAGCGCTGAAGCTGTCGAAAGTTAAAAACGGCAATTTTAAAGTACCTACTGTCAACAGAATACGTAGTTGTAGTAGTCGTTGCAGTTAAAGTTGAAGCACAAAACTCGAAATTTTGAACTTTGTCGCTCTACAAAGCATTCCTCAGTTTCAGCTAATACTACAATTACTTTATTCTCTTCCAGGACTAAGATTTATGTTTTTGGAAACAAGTCAAAAGTAATTTTAAATTAATATACCTCTACCAACAGTGAAGTTTAGCAGTTATTGAAAACTATACTAAGAAAATTTATTTTTTTTTCTAAAAAAAAAAAATTTAAAACAAAACTTAATTATTAATTTTGTAATTTTGTAAGTTCAATCGAACGAACATAAATATGAGATCTGGGGAAGTAACAGCCGAATATGATAAAATATTTAAGAAACAATTTTGTTTAACATGGCTACGCAAGTTTGCCTAAGAACTTTGCACTTTGGGGTGTATGTACTAATACTAATTACTTATTAATTATTATTATCTTTGGAAGGAGTCAATATTTCTTTTCAATATAAAATATTGTGTAATAAGTAAGGTCAAGTTTTTCTATGTACAAAAATGTTAAAAGTATGCTAGCGAAAAAGCTTTAAAAACAAGGAAATATGCTTAAAAATATATCAAAAAACATTAATACGCATTATTATAGTAGTGCTAGTAGTGAACATTTATTAATAGTGCATATTTTTTTAATCAGCACTTGCCAACAGGATACCAGCCTTTGTGTTTATTGCAAATAATCATATTTTTGTTAATAAATTAATTGCAAAATTTAAAGGAAATCCTGAAAAAATTGCCCTGGAAATAGTATTTCCAACAAAGAAACAGCCCCAAAATTAGCAGTATGTAGAAATATTTTAGGGGCAAGGGTCATAATATTTAGTTAAGCACTTGATTTATGGGAAGTATTTTAGTATTGGTAATGTTATTTTTATATCACCCCTAGTAACCTCTAGCCTTTTATTTCCCATCTTTAAAAACAGTGTAACCGGAAAGGACATGTTTAACAATATCCTTGTTACCCAAAGAGCCGAAAATAGGAAAAATATGCAAAAAATTTATTAAAATGCTTTAGGCACACACATATACAAACTCATCTCTCATGAAAACATGTAAGTGTGTGTGTATTTTGATGTATGGTTTCTTTATATTGAAATATACAACTGACATTTAAGTGCCTTGTTAACACACATTTTTGCCTTCAAGGGTCCTTTTGTTCTCTTTTTGTGATGTTGTAGTTGTTGCTGTTGGTGCTGCTGATACTGGTGATGTTTGAGCTACTCGAGTGCTGCTGCTGTTGAAAATTGAGAGTAAAACAATTTAGGTTTTTATTGTAGCAGGCTGTTCCATATTCAAGTGGAAGGGCTGGCTGGTTGTCTGGTTGTGAGGTATGATTACAAAATTATGCATGAATAAAATTTTTTCATTATTTTTGTGTATTTTATTTAATAAAATTTAAACATTTCCATATGATCAACGAATACAACATGTGTTGTTAAGTAAAGTCCTTAACTTTTCTTCATTTTCTTTTGATGTTTCCTTGAAATTTAATCTACTTAAAGGATAAAGTTATAAATAAAAATTTTTTGCTTAGAGAACAATTTTAAACAGAAAATTATAAACATATTTTTTGTAAGTTGCCTTTAAAAAAAAAAACAACTAAATGTATGGAGCATATCCTTATCAAAAAATAATAAAAATACTATTGTTTTACGTTTGAGTTAGATTTCCTTAAGTCCACAAACAAATTTTAGGGGCAGATATTTTTGAAAATGAAATAATAAAAAGTAATTTATTACAATAAATTAAGTGGGACTTTTCACTTGTAGATCAAATATGTGACATATTCCAAAATAATCATTCTTTTCCTCTTCAGTTAAAATAAAACAAGTAAGAAACAATAGCCGGCCAAGACAGACCATAGATACCCTAAGTAATACACAATGAAAACTTAAATTGAATTTAAATGAATCAGCTTTGGTGAATTAAATTTTATTCAATTCTATGGTGATGAAGAGAATTTTGTATCTAAGGCGATTTTAAATATAAATGTTTATTATTATTATTTTAAATTGATTAAGCTTGAGGTCTTCTTTTATAAAAAAATATTATATTTAAGGATCCTACGAATAGATTGGAAAAAACTAATAATGAAATTATAGAAGAACTTTTTAGGCAGCAAATTATATCCGTATCCGAAAGACATAAACTAAAATCAAATATTGATACTTCTCCAAAACTTTATGAATCGATTTTCCCTTGAGACCAATATGTTCTTTTATTAACTCACCTTCTTATGAATTGTGTTGATATTTAACGAATATTTTGAAAAGAATAACTGAACATTCGATATATAATGTTAAAGATTCAGTGCAATTCAAAGAGAAATTAATGGTGTTTTCTTTTCTACAAAAAAATGTGCCTTTTTTTAAAAAAATTCAATTTGGTGTCTTTTTCTTAGAAATTTTGGTCCCGAAAAGGGTGGCTTGTTTTATTCTAAAAAACTCATGCTTTTCGAGAGCAAAATTTTTAAGAAACAGACACCAAATTGCATTTTTTTTTTAAAAAAAATGCACATTTTTTTGTAGAAAAGAAAACACCATAAGTAATCATTGGATACAGACAAATGAAAAGTTAATTTTATTAGATGTGGTACCGCTATTTCCTAGTGAACCAGTTGATTTGGCACTTGAAATAATCAAGGAAAAATGGAATATATTAGAGCAATATACGAAAATTGACAAGAGACTGTTTTTGAGAATTTTAAAGTTTTGTATAGAGGACAACAGATACTTTTAGTTGTAATGGGAAAGTATATACACAACTGAATGGATTCCAATGGGATCTCATGCTTCTCAAATTGTAGCAGGTATTGTTATGGAAAGGTTACTTGACACTTCCATTGAGAAATTAAATATTAAACCTAAAATAATAATAAAATATGTTGTTGCATTATTACTGAAGGTGGGGTAAATAACTTCACAGAAAAAATAGAAAATCGACTTTAATTAAACAATTCGTTCAGACAATTAAATATTTAACTAATTTTGCCCCTGCAAAGGAATTGATCATATCAATTAACGGATTTGTATTTTCGTGTCATGGGACACAAATTTAGTCAATTAAAATATTAATTGCATAAACAAAAAATACACCACATATACACAAACATTTAATTTTATGGGTTTTGATTAAAAAAATTAATTGCAGCAAACAAAAAATTAATTGAATAATTAATGTACACCAATTAATTATTTAATTGAATAATTTTTTGCAAAAATTTTTTCTGTGTTGTTGGACACATTTAATGAATTTAATAGAAAAATTAAATTTACGTTTGAAATGGAAAGTTACTTAAAATTACCTTTCTTGGATACTTTGATAATAAGGAAGAGAAATAATTTGTTAAAAGATTGGTATCAAAAACCAACAGCATCAGGCAGAATTTTAAATTATTGTTCTGGACAAAGTAAACGGATTATTATAAATACTGCTAGAAATTTAATTAATAGGGTACTAACAATTAGTGACAAGCTTTATCACAGGAAAAACATAATTAAAATTAGAAATATATTAAGGGAAAACAATTTTCCAAATAGTTTGAGTCCCGGATTAATTAATCGATACAGAGATAGGAGTAATGGGGTTGCTAGAATTACTAGTACAACAGAACCAATGATATACATTATCATACATATCCAATGTTTCGGAAAGAATAAAAGAATCAGGAATCTTTGACACTGATAAATATAAGATAGCATACAAAGCTTATCAGGGGTGTGCTGCAAATCGCAAACGTAAAACGCAAGAATTTTAAACGTCGTTTTTTAATAACATTTCTGTAATAAAAGAATTTAATGACAAATGTTAAGCAAATATTTCCCTCTTAAGCAGGATTTTAAACCAAAAATTATAAGAATTAGGTTTAAAGTTTATTAAAAACAACTTCCAAATTCTTGCGTTTTGCGTATAATAACGGGTCCGCCATCTAACGTTTTCTTTTCAACTAGTGCTTATTTCGTGAATGGTAATACTTACGTAGCTCATGTCTGATTTGACATATAATTAGTTTTATTTTTCCGCTGAACGAATATGGTTATGTATACGCTTGAACAACGCTGGGAAATGTTGCGACATTACTTTGAAAATCATGGAAATGTTGCAGAATGTGTGCGAAAATTGCGCACGGATTTTGGAAGATGAGAAGCACCGTCAGCTCCGTATGTTCATTATCTTGTGAAAAAAGTGCAAGAAACTGGCATCTTCATCGATAAACCAAAGCGTGAAAAGCCAAAAACAGTGCGTACAACCGAGAATATTGCTACTGTGGCAGAAAGTGTGCGTGAAGCGCCATCAACATCAATTCACCGTCGTTCTCAACAATTGAACATTTCAGAGACATCATTGTGAAGAATTTTTCATTAAGACCTTGGTATGACGCCATACAAAGTCCAATTGGTTCAGGAGTTGAAGCCAACTGACCATCCAATGCGCTTTCGCTTCGCTAAGTGAGCCTGCGATCTACTTACAGAAGATGCCGATTTTGCCAAAAATCATCTTTTCAGACGAAGGTCAATTTGATCTTGGCGGGTATGTAAACAAGCAAAATTGTCGCATTTGGGGCACAGAAAACCCGCACGTATACAATTAAAAGCCAATGCACCCAAAACGAGTCAAAAACGAGTTTGGTGCGGATTTTGGTCCAGAGGCATAATTGGTCCATTTTTCTTCGAAAATGAGCAAGGAGTGGCCGTTACAGTCAATGGCGATCGTTATTGGGCCATGTTGAACAAATTTTTGTTCACAAAAATTGAAGGAAGAATATTGGCAACATTTGGTTTCAACAGGACGGCGCTACGTGCCACACAGCCGAAGCTACACTCGATGTTTTGCGCCCTGTTTTTGAAGATCGCATTTTGTGCCGGAGTCGGAGTCGTCGTACCCAGAAAAACTCGCGACTCCGACTCCAAAGTTTTTCGGCATAAAAAATTTAAAAAAAATGTTCCAAAATAAAAATTATTTTCTTAAAACACATTGAAAATTGAAGTAAATGGGTTATGAATACTGATCTTATGTGCTGTTTCCAAATTACAGGCGATGAACTGAGTGCTCTTCATATAAATTTTACTACATAATCAATCGGCTGTCATTTGGAAACAGCACATTAATGTTTGCGTACGGTAATTTCTTCTCAAAAACTCTAATTTTAAGAAGGCCGTACGGTAATGAAAAAACAAAAGTTAACATCACTGAGTCTCATATACATTTAGCATCAAGATTATAGTAGGAGTCGGAGTCAGAGTCAGAGTCGTGAGTCGGAGTCGCACTTTAAAAATTTCAGCGTATGGAGTCGGAGTCAAAGCTTGTACTTTTTTTTGGATGACTCCACAGCCCTGGTTATTTCTTAACTTAATGCGATTTGCGCAAACTGGAAGAACCTTCGATTTTCTTTAATAAATTCGTCCTCTGTAAGAGCCACTGACAAAGCTGCATCTATGAAATGTAGAAATTACTTCTTATTGCCTTTGTTGTGCCTAGATTTCGAACGCTTTTTTTAGTGTCTGTACTTTTCCAACAAAGCTGTTCACCTAATTCGTCCGTTAATAATTTTCTCCAACAATTTTTTATAAAATTTGGTGTCTTTGCAACGACTGTCAGTTTCTTATCCTACGCAAAAATTTTGTATACATAATTTTTAGACTACAAATAGAACTTAGAAAAGAAGCAAAGTTTTCGCCGTTTTCTTGTAGGCGTGTTCCTGCAACTCCTTGCGCAAACTAAGCACTTCATTTGTCAGTCTATTCAACATCGCCTGAATTGCTGCAACTACTTGACAAGCTATTTCTGAAATTTAACTTAAAAAATAAATTCGATTATGTTCATTGCAGACATTTCCTATAAATTAACTGTTACCTTCAGAATTTTGTAATTGCGTGTGTATGACTGATGTTCTGCGGATTTGTAAAATAGCTGTTGATGTCTTCAGACATGGTTAATGAGTGGTAAAATACCTATTTGAGTGTCTTTAGAGAAGTTAATCGTTTTTATAACTTAATGTAAAAAGTGTCCCTGAGTAGTTTCTGACAAAGTTAAGTGCGTTGTTTGCCATATATTTAAGAGGGAAGATTTCAGTGGATATTGAAACATTGGTTGCAAATTGAGTACTTTTGCTCCAAACACTCTTTGTACTCCTGTAGTGTCTGTTGATGAAACTTTGAAAGCTTCTAGTCCAACGCTATAAAAATTGTTAGGTGAAGAAATTGACAAATATAAATGTTCATTCTGAACAAAAGTATTTGTATATTTTTCTAATTTGCGAAGATCTTCTGAGTGTGAATTTTTCAAGCTTTGTTCAGCCAATCGATTATACAACTGGGCGGAGATGTGATTTTTTTAAGAAGTTGTTTTACTTGACCCAATTTGTTTTTAAATTTAAAGGCGCTTACATTTTCAAGTGAACCATAAAATAAAGCATCACTTGCGAAGTGAGTTGGGCAGTGGAAGTTGTACGTTATTGTGGCTTCATTATAATTCACTGGAGCATGCATCACAAAATTTGTTAAAATAGCTTGAGCGCACTCATTATGTGTTTTGCATTTTCTTTCATCTAATAAAATGCGCAAAGCCAAACTTAATTGCAAAAAATGCGAATAAAACCGTTTATCTAAAACATTTTTCCATATAAAAGGTCCACCATAAAGAAGGAACTGGCGTAATTCTGTGGTCTTGTATCGCTCAAATTCCTTTAATCCTCGATGTCTCCTACAAAACTCCCGCGGAGTTTGAGATTATGGTGCTGCAGTTGCGCATCAAACAATTTGATTTGTGCTGGTCACAGTGAAAAAGAAATTTTTTTTTTGTTTTATCCATGCCTTCATCAAGGACTAAACAACTCCAAGGAAAACTACTTGCATGTAATCAAATGGAAATTATTGCACTACGTCTATTGGTAATTTCTCTATTGCCATTTCGGTATTTGTTGTATGGTGATTTGAAAATGTACGTGTTCTAAAAGATTCATCAGTTCGTAAAGCATTAGTTTTAAGTCTGAAAATCATGCGCCTCTGAACATATTCTCCACATTGCATACTCTTATGCCAGCAATTGTAACCGGTATGACTTTTGATACACATAACTAGGGATCTTGCTGGCGCATCACATATAAATGATCGGCAGCTAACTCTATAAGTTGTGCCGTTGCAGGAAAACTTAAAAGCAATATTTTCATTAAGTTCCTCAAGGATTGGTGTAAAGAATGCGTTAACATCTTTGGGTTTACTATTGCCTGAAAAAACTCCTACAAGGTAAACCGTTTATATTGATCAATATAGGCCAAGCTTGTGCTAATAGCTGTTAGTAACCCGTCGATATTGATATTTAATTAAAAAATGCCACTATCATATGATGACTAAGGCAAGAAATCTGTGAAGCAGTCCTTTAGTCCATAGTGCACATACTCACCACCTGCAAGTGGAACAATTGGTGCATCTTTAGGGGTTTTTTCAATGCTCTCGCATCTTTTGGTAGGCTTGGTTCTATTTTCCTTATAATTGTTGACTCATTCAACGCACAGTTAGAAATTAAATGTTTTGTACTCCACTTAGCCAACTCATCACTGAAATTGTATTCTTCTACAATATTTATAATCGACGTTTCATCACTATCACTAGAACTTGAACAATCAGTATTATTTTCCTCAATTGGGCTGTTATTAGGAACACCAGCTTCACTAGAACTTGCACATTCAAAATTATTTTCTGCAATAAGAACATCAGCACTGAAATCATCCTCCAATTCACTGTTTTTTTATTATTTAACAAAAGATCAAAAACTTCTTTTGTTTGTCTTCTTATGCTTTTTTTATAGTTATTAGGCATTTTTAATATTTTGTTAATCATTTATATATCTATTTATTAAGTTTTTTCACATCCACTCACTACGAAATTTACACCTTTTAGTTGACACGAAAAACACTTTTAACAAATGTAACGGCACTTGCTGTCGCTTGCCTTGAAAACAGTTTTTGCACTTTAGAAACAGTTGTTTAAAATAAGATTTTCTCAAGCTTTGTTAAAAACTGCTCAAAATTAAGAAAAGCTTAGAAAACACTGTTAATATAAGCTTATTCTCAAATTGTATTGTAGTTTGATTACTATTTGGTATGTTCTGCTACATCAATCGAATTGTAATGTCCTTGAAAATAGTAAAATGATTGTTGTGTTGCTTATTATAGGTAATTGGTATGAACCATATGAATACTTTTATATGGGATTCAGATGAACGCTTTTAGCGGGATGTCAAAACCAAAAGAAACTTACTTTCTAAGACAATACCTTTTGGATGTTTTACTCGATTAAACATATTTTTTATCCTGTTCAAATTATAAAAATAAGCCCTATGCTCCAATAAGTCAAAGGAACCAATTTATGCCACTTATACCATAATATACACCCAACAGAAAAATCAATCCATCCGTACTCAAATCAATTCGAAGCGGTATTAATAGTACGGTGAGTACGGATTTCTTGAGTAAAGTACAGAAAGATTGATTTTCAATCCCAAAATACTTTAATTATCCATATTCAGTCCCGATATCGTACTTGAAGTAATCCGAAAATGAGATTGAATTAAGTAAAACTAAGCTTGAAACAATCTCAAAATGGGCTTGGTTCAATAATTATAAAATTGTTTTAATCCGGATTCTTACTTAAAATAATCTGAAAATGAGATTGATTTAAGTTCAACTTAGATTGAATCAATCTCAAGATGCGCTTGATTCAAGTATTATAATGTTGATTTTATCCCAAAGTCGTGCTTGAAAAAAACAAAATGAAGAAATTAGAAAGAAAAAATTATTATGGTTGATTTACTTACCCTTACAGAATGTTTATGTTAATAACTTACCAAAAATATCAACTAAATGAGAAGCCAGAGTTCAAATTTACTTTTTAACCCTTCGTGCTCCTTTTTCAATGTGTATAGAAAATCAAAACATGCGTAAGCCGGAGTTTTAAACATGTTCTGCTTTTTCTACACACAAAAAGCAATTCGTTTTTTCAAAAGTTGTGTTGTGTTGTTGTAAATCTACAAAAAAAAACTTTGAAAAACACTCACGTATGCACGCATAAAATAATGCAATGCTGAGAGATGAGACTAATGAGTTGTATAAGATTAAATCCCTTATTTTGTAATTTTACTCTCAGAGTGGCACTACCAACATAAAGTTAAATCTTTCTTTACTTGATTTCAAGAAATTCCGGGGTAATCCCATTTAGGATTGTTTTGAGTACGTTTTAGTGTTATTCGTACTCGAATTTTTGAGTACGCTTGTACTTAAAGGAATCACAAAAAACTTGATTTATCCCGAGTTTTTTTCTTTCTGTGTATATATGTATATTTATATAAGAATAAAACTTTTAGACATATATTTTTGGGTTTTAGTACAATAAGAGTCTCAAAAGGACAATTTTTTACTAAATTAAAGACAATTTTGAAAATGTCATTTATCATCCCTGGTTTTAATCTCATATAACTTAATGGTCTCATCTCTCAGCATTGCATTCGTTTATGCGTGCATACGTGTGTGTTCAACAACACCACACAAGCACGAATTAAACTATTTGCTTTTTGTGTGTAGAAAAAACATAAACAACAGAGCAAGAAGAAACAGATATCACAATAAATTAAAACTCAACTGGAAATAAACTTCAGTTCAAACGTTTTTTTAAATACTATTTAAGTTTCGAAATATTTTACTAATATTCACTTGATTTAAAATTCCCATTTTACTGGAGAATTTTATTGAAATAAAGTGTAACAAAAGTATATCTCAACTCTTGAATCTTAAAATTCGCAATTTAATCCCAATTGTTTTGCACTTGGTTTGCAGAAAAATTGGTTATTGGCATATTATTTTCATGTTTAAAAAGTAAAATTTAACTCTTGCTACTCATTTAGTTTATATCTTTAGGTTAATATGTACATAAGAATTTTAAAGTAAACACCACGGTGCTGATGTTTTATCATTCTGTAAAAAGTAAAACGGGAAAGTAAATCAATCCTAATAATTTCCAGTG
The DNA here is from genome assembly GCA_949318255.1 of Pollenia labialis. Taxonomy (NCBI): domain Eukaryota; kingdom Metazoa; phylum Arthropoda; class Insecta; order Diptera; family Polleniidae; genus Pollenia; species Pollenia labialis. The sequence goes on from OX439141.1 coordinate 132,907,620, forward strand.
TCTAATTTCGTTTTTGGTTTTTTAAGCACGAATTCGGGATAGAATCCACTTTATAATACTTAAATCACGCTCGTTTGAGATTGATTCAATCAATACAATCCACGTCTGAACAGAAGGCAGCGGATTTCCCATCTCTGATGTTAATTGTGTATGAAGGGAGTTGACAACTTGAGGCGCCACTGTCATAATGTATTATACAGGTTGGCCCAAAATTACTGAAGGGGTTTGAATTGCTTATAACTTTTTTATTATAATTTTTTTTTCTTTTCTTTTCTGTATTTTGTAAAGAAGACTTGGGGAATTTAAAATGGAGCAGTACTAAATTGAACAACGTGCCCAAATTGTTGAGCTTTATTTTTCAAATCAACGATCCATTGTTTTGACTCAGCGTCCATATCGTCGTTATTTTAATGTGCCCATTTCTAATTAAGTGGGTTCGTTAATAAGCAAAACGGCAGGCTTTGGGCTACGGAAAATCTGAGAGTAGTTCAACAGCGAGAATTACACCCACCTAAGAGTACGGTTTGGTGCCGTGTTTCATCGGAATGGATAATTGGACATTATTTTTTTGAAAATGAACACGGGGCCACCGTTTCCGTCAATGGTGTCAGATATCGGACAATGTTGGAAAATTTTTTAAGGCCAACCATGGAAACCATCCGCAAGTATGGTTCCAAAAAGAATGGAGCCACAGCGCACACTGCATGGGGCACAATGGCTGATTTGCAGGACATCTTTGGTGAACGAATTATTTTGCGTACAAGTGATTTTAATTGGCCTCCGCGTTCACCGGATTTAACCACCCAGACTGTTTACTTTGGGGTTATTTGAAAGGATAAGTCTACATTAATAAGCCTAGAACCATCCAGCAATTAAAAAGCAATATACGCGACGAAATAAACAACATTGCACCTGAAGTTTTGCAAAAGATTATGGAAAATGTGTTGGAAGGAGCACGAATTTGCAAAGCATAAAATGGCCCCCACTTGCGAGGTATTAATTTTTATAACTAAACTAAAAATATTCCACATTTATTAAAAAAAATTAATAATTAATAAAAATAAAAAGTTACAACGAATTCAAACCCCTTCGTTAATTTTGGGCAACCCTGTATTTAAAAATTTTTCTTCACTTTTTATGTATTTTTTGCTTATTTTTTATTGTTGTAACTTGTTTGGAAATATAATATTTTGTAGCAAATTTTGTATTTTGTATTAAATTTATAAGGTTTTTGGAAGAAACAGGAACAGAAAACGTTTAAATATTTGTCCCTTTTTCTAGTTCTCTTTCCAGCCTTTATAATATTACAGAGCTGCTTGGATACTTGGTTGATATTTTAGCGCTTAATCCCGAAGCCACCCTATACACTCCATAAGCCCAAAAACGCAATCGGTGATCTCATGGGGAATATCACCAAAGTGTTTGGATCCTTGGCAGGCATTCTGGAGCTGAAACCCAAATCCATCCCTATTCACACTAAACGAAACGTATCGGCGTTTCGTCCGGACCACTACAAGACGTAATCGACGTTTTTAGTTTTACTTGAATCAATCTCTTTTACGTATTATTTCAAGTCTGAATTCAGGTTTGAATATGGATAAGTTTAGTATTACGCGAGATTGAAAATCCGTACTTGATTCAAGAAAATCCGCACTCACTGTAGTATTAATTCCCCTTCGGATTGATTTGAGTAAGGGCGGATTGATTTTTCTCTTGAGTGTACTACAGTTTACATTACATGATATATTACAGTAACTGTTGCTTCGGAATTTATTGATGAAATGAAGATATGTAGCCTGTCGAGCATTATATGTAACAGTGGGCTAAACAGCTTGTTCTCTATTTTATTTCATTTTTATATCTTCCACCTCTGATAATTAAAACAAGGCCAACGGGAGAAATTAATACATTACATCGCTTGTAAAATGAATTTAATTTTTTGAAATCGGGAGGACATTTTGTTTTATAAGCTGCCTAAGCAACAATAACTGGTTGGTTAAACGATAGCAATATTGGCAATAATTGCTGAAGCAAAAATTATCAAAAACAAATACAATTTAAAAAACTCGAGTGGAAATTTTTACCTTAACCACTTTGTAAGCAAGAGGAAGATCCATGCCGTTACTCTTTTGTTTGAATCGATAAAAACTGTCTGAAAAATTAAATTATTCATATAACAAAAATTTGCTCAGTAAGCTCAAAATTGGCATGCTAGTCAACAGACAAAAGGAGTTTAAGTAACGAAAATTCGCCTCATTTCAAAATATCGAGCACTTGCCGCGAAAAAAGCTTGAGCGACAAAAACACTATTTTAAACGAAGTTTGTCGCTTTAGCTCAAATGGTTTTTGCTTTAACTTCGTTATGATACCTTATGTGACCATGAAGTTTAGAGAGATGAGGCAAGTGTTGTCAATCATTTTATTTATTAAAAAAACGAAAATTGAAAATGATGTCGGTTAAGCTGTTTGTGCGGTAAGGGCTCGATATGAAAGGACAATAATTCTTTTAATATTTAAATTATTAATATTTTTTTCAAATTTTAAAACAACACTGAAGGTCTATTTCACCAATTCTACTTAAATATCAATCAATATTTTAATATAGTTTTTTATATAATTTAAATGATTTAGTATTCCCACAAAAATAATTTTGATAAAGTTTTTTACATAATTTTTTTTTTTAATTGACATGCAAAACGAATCTTAAACTTAAATTTATATGTAAATAGAATCGGTGAAATAGGCCATGAAAGTAGCATAAGAACTTGAAAGAATTATTTCCCAAATATTTGAATGTGAATGTTAAATTATAAGTTTACAGAAAGAATATTAAAAAACTTCATAATTTTAAAACAAAAAACACTTACAAATTCAAAGTCAAATACCAAGGACGAATAAAAATATAAATTATGGAAATTCTAAAGAAGAACCCGACAATTTTGAATTTACAACAGAAAACAACTTGTTGGTTAAAATGAAAACGAAAAAAAAAGAAACTGGCGAAAGACATAAAATAAATGCAGATACCAAAAATGTTCTGTAAGGAACAAATAGCAATTGTTGTTGTAAAGAATTGACAGGCATAACAGCAAAGTAAAACAGAGAAAAACAACTGAAACTGAAAGGAACTAAACCGAACAAAATATCAAATACTGACATAAACCTAAAACAACCAAAGGAAAAAAGGTAAAATGTGGAACACAAAACGAGCAACCAGGAGTTACAACCACACACAGTCCAACAGAAGTACAACAAAAGAAGATTACAACAATTCCATGGAATGAAAAAAAAAACTAAAAGTAGTTTATTGTGTGGCATATCATTTACTTGTTTAATGGCATCACTACTACAATATACCATCATCTTCTAGAGCTTTCATCTTACTATTCAGTTGGTTTTTTAAGTTGTTGCTAAATTTCCATTCTAAGCATTTGTAAATGGTAAAAGTAGCAAATAGATGTTTGAGAAGTCCCTTTTGCTTAAGTGGTTCTCAAACTGAAAAAAAATTCTAGCAGATCCAAAACAACATTGTCAAAACGAAATTCATTAAAAAAAAATCTGCAAATATTCATACAATGAGGTGCAAAAATGTATTATTTATAAATATGGGGGATTTCGTGTCAAGTGACCCAACTTTTAAATCGATGTCTTCCGATTTGGACTAAAAAAACAATAAAAAACATAAGCTTTCTTTTGAGCAAAAAAAGAAAAACATTCCCGCTAAAAAAATTAATATTAGAGAATACTTTTATCTACTCACTTTGGCAAATCTGAGAGAAAATAAAGACGTGCAATAATATATTTTGGTCTAGGACAATAAGATTATTTATTAAATATGGGACGAAAAGAACTATGGCGAGTACACTGAATAAAAACATTTCAATTTATTTGTTTAAAAATTCATAGTTTTATTTAAATGATTTTGTTATTCGTGCTTAATTCCCAATTTTTATTATTTGATAAAAACACTGAAATTTATTGTTGATGGTATAAGCTATTCCTATGCGCATTTCACTGGTTGCTTAGGCCAGATCATCAGGAAACTTTATCCATAAAGATTTTAGAAAAACTAAAGATATTAAACCAAATAAAACTGTTAAGCGTATAATAATTCCAGAAACAGTTCTACTTGTAACAATATCAAGGTTTAAACAAAATCATCAACAATTGTTTTTTCTTAACCTACTTACAACTACAATTAATGTTGGAAGAATTCCAATCAATTGTAGTGGGGAATGTAAAGAGAGATAAACTCACTGTTTATTGTTGATAATTGGAGTTGGAGTCGTAGTTGGAGTCGTACTTAAAAAATTTCATCGGATGGAGTCGAAGTCGGAGTTATCACTTTTTCTAGACGACTCCACAGCCCTGGTAAAAATGAATAACATTTTTAATTAGCCTGTTGACGGAAGGCGGATAGTCAGGTTATATGGTTATGTAGTTATATTAACAGCAACAAAATGTATTTAAAAAAAATTAAATACCTGTATTTTGTTATTGTAAATGTAATTCAATAACCATATAACCTAGTAACGAGCCTTCCGTGAATAAAATAATTATGAAAAAATAATAAGTTTATTTGAAAAAGTGTTTATCAAATTTATTAAAACAAATTTTTAATCAGGGTGGCGCAGAGCAAGATATGCGGTTTGAATTCTTTACATATTTTTTAATTATTATTTTTTTTAACATTTTGTGAAGAAGCCTTGGGGAATAAAGTATGAATAACTATGCAATCGATCAACGAACAAAAATAATTGAATTTTTGTTTTTAAAACCAACAATCTATTGTGTTGTCACTGCGTGCATTTCGTCGTCATTTTAATATGCCCATTGTACCCACAGCGCACAGTGCTGTGGCCCATAGACATAAATAAAAAAAAAAAACAAGTCTTATATTGTACTTAAAAATGTACAGATCGATAGATAACAAAATAATTCAAATGAATTTTGAAGAATTTTTAAGATTTAACTCTTTTTGGCGGCGCTAGAGGGCGCCAAAGTTTGAGAATTTATAGTAAAAATGGCTAAACAACTACTTGAGTTTTACATGCTTCAGGAAAACTGTTGTTTTTTTAAAGCACGGGATTGACATTTTTTTCTGTAGTAGTTAACTATATTTAGAGCTAACTGTAAAAAAATTTTATTGAATTATTTGCTCAAAAGTGTTTTTTTATTGATTTGAAAAATGCTTATTATTTACTTAAGCTCTAAAAATTTATTAACTTTGATGGACTATTAAAAAAAAAGAAAAATATCGTCTATGGGTTTTTTAATGATTTCGAATATTTAGACTGTTTTCTAATAACTACAAGAAAAACAATTGAAAAAATTTTACCACAACTTGAAAAAAAAAATTTTTTTTTAAATGGCTATTTTCATGATTTTTGCTCAAATTTTCATAGTTTTCAGGAGTTTAAAAGACAATTAACTACAAATACTATGAAATATTAATTCAAACTTATACCGTTCAATAAAAAACAACAAAAATCAAAATATGTATAAAAAACTTTTTGTGTTTGTGTGCATTTTACGGCATAAGAGGGCGCTGAAATCACAAATGCCCTTGGTTTTTATGGTTTCAAGAAAATAATTGTAAAAAATTCATTTTCTGGATTACGAGATTAAAATTTTTTTCTGTAACAACTAACTATATTCTTAACCATCTATAAACAAATTTTAGGTGAATTATGTTCCTATACATATTTTTTAGTGGTTTGAAAAATGATTATTATTTACTTAAGCTCTAAAAATTTCTTAACTTTGATGGACTATTAAAAAAAAAGAAAAAATTTCGTCTATGGGTTTATTTCTGATTTCGAATATTTAGACTGTTTTCTAATAACTACAAGAAAAACAATTAAAAAATTTTTACCATAACTTGAAAAAAAAAATTATTTAAAAAAATGCTATTTTCGAGATTTTTGCTAAAGTTTTCATAGATTAAATTAGTTTAAAAAAAATAAACTAGGAACATAATAAGAAAAAAATCCAAATATATATACTATTGAATTAGATAAATTGACATGATAAATTATAAAAATTAGTATAACAGTTGTGTCTGTTTCTTTTTGTCGCTACAAGATGACGCTAAATTCACAGATGACGTTGGTTTTTCATCGTTTAAAGAATGTTTTCAAAATGTGACCTAGTGCCGTTATTTTTTATTTAAATTGAAGATGGTTACGTGACAGATGTTTTTTTTGGCAATAGCCTTTGTTTGTAGTAAGAGCAATTCTATTGTGGAGTGTTCGCAAATATTGCATACAGGGTTTTCAATTTAAAAGAAAATTAATTTTGTTCTGGCGGGTCCATGATTGCAAATGGGTCCCAAATAGATTACACTCTAGGAACTTTGTTTTTAAATATTATGCTTTAGGGTATTATATGGTCGGGCTTGACCGATTATACTTTTTTACTTCTTATTTTTGCAAGAGCATTTTATGCGTTTTTAACTCATTTTTCATTAAATGATGTTTTTGAATTTTTTACATTAATAATCGGATTCTACCAAAATTTGGTATACATATATATCTAACAAATATCAATTTTCACACCAAATTTTATTACGATTGGACAATTTTTGTAAGTGTTATAGCATTTTTAAGAAAAAGGATATATGGCAGGACCTTGAGTCCTTGTTCAGATTTAAATCAAAATATACACACACGTTGCTAGTTGTGTGTGTATCTGCGTGACCATTTTTTGTGGTTTTGTGGGCATTTTTGAAGCTAAAATTACATTTTTCCATTTCAGGGCACATGGGAGGTAGGCGTGTCCTTGGACTGATTTCTCCAAAAATTCATATTTTTCCTAATTAAGCTATTTTATGCTAGTGTACCAAATTTCAAAAATTTCTGACAACTCCTTCTATTTATGTCCCTTCGTTATATGGGGACAAAGCACTGTGCAGCGTCAGCAATAAACCATTTGATTGGAAATGTTCGTTAACACGGGTCTCTGAGAACCATTTCTGATGTGGGAAGAGTACGTCCCTCAATTCAACACGTTCGACATAACTCACTGCAGTCGCTCCATAGAATTTTGAGCACATTAGACTTGTTCCCACATAAAGTTCAACTGGTTCAACTTGACTATGCCAATCGCTTCCTTGTAAAATCAGAAGAAAACACCAGACTTTTTTACAATTTGATAATAAGCGATGAATGCCAATTTCTATGAAACAAGCAAAACTTCAGCATTTGGGCAACGGAGAATATACATATGTTTAGTACATCAGCGATAATTACATCCACTTCATCCGAAATCATCCGAAAGGAAAGATGGCATATTGGACGATTTTGGAAAAATTTTGTTAGGCCAGCTGTGGAAAACCAATTTTACTTGTTATTTTAACAAGATGAAGCCACAGCAGATACTGCAGGTGCATAAATGGCGAATTAAACAGCTCTTTACAGTTTTCCCTGAATATATTTGAGCAAAGTGTATTTTAACAAGCCAAGAATAATTCAAAAGCTAAAACCAACACTCAAAAAATCATGGTCGTTACACCCGAAATTTTGCAAAAAGTTATGGTAAAATATGCTAAAAAGGGCATGTATTTGAGAAGCTGAAAATTTACATCACTAGCAGGATATCTTTTTTCAAAGCTCATTAGAGAACATTTCAAAAAAAAAGAAGTAATAGTAATCGCATAAATAAAAAAGTTAAGAACATTTTAAACCATACAGCTCATTCTGAGCCACCATGTATTATAAATGTGAATGTTAATATATTTGTGGAGCAATGACGCGAGAAACGCTTATGAATTTGGTTGAAATTTAGTAAACGGATAGCATATGGCTCTGGTTAAAATATTGGGTACTATTAAAGATGTGAAACGAAATAAAATTGGTGCTGCTTCTATTTTCGATAAGTTTGTTATACATACAGATTATAGCCGACATTTACATACAGTGTACTATCTGGGGACCTAAAGTGCGGAAAAGCTGGACTTTTGACACTCTTTTACCCTTGGTAAATTTTCGCTATTCGACATATTTGGTATAGAGATATAGCATATGGCCCAGATTAAAATAGAGGGTACTTTTAAGAGTTAAAAACGGGAAACAATAGTACTTTTGGTACTTTTTCCTTTTTTTGATAAATTTTGTATACACATTACATATAATTCAATGGCCGGAATATATCTAGACACCCCTTGCTTTTCCCACGGACAGTTGTATGTTATAAAATGCGAAACAATATATTATCAATTAATGTGTTTTATTCAAGAGTTCTTACATGACTAAACATTTGAGCATTCATATTCATAAAGTAAAGAAAAAAACGGTTATTAATTTGTATTAAAGAAAGTAATGATAAATAAAAGTAAAAAAGGGATAAACGTCAATGAAAAAAAAATAATTAGGGGTGCCATTTGAATTACTTCGTCTATTTCAACACCTCTCCTCGAAGTAATGATAATAATGATGTCACTGACCATCGGCTTTGGTCACACCCAATGCTGCTCTACATTTCTCATGCTTGGCGATGCATAAACCCTTCGTAAGAACGTCTGCAGGCATATCTTCAGTGGGCAGATACTCAAGGCTGATGTCACCATTCTGTTGTTTTTGTTTTATAAAGTGATGTCTCACATCAATATGTTTCGTACGTGAGTGATAGCCAAAACTGTTTGCCAGCTTCTGGGCACTTTGACTGTCATTTAATATTTTTATCGAGCCACATTTCAAACCAATTTCATTTAGTAGATCTTTCAAATATAAAGCCTCCTTGGTTGCTTCAGAAATTGCTAAATATTCGGACTCAGTACTCGAAAGCGATACCGTTCGTTGTTTCCGAGCTTCAAAACTTATAGCCGCACCGCACAATAAAAACGCATATCCAGAATATGATCGCCTGTCAACCATATTTGCACCCCAATCAGCATCAACCACTCAATATATATCAGATTCATCCCGTCGATATAGTAACCCATAATTTATTGTCCCCCTTAGATACCGTAAAATCAATTTAGCAGCCTGCCAGTGTATTTCATTGAAGTTAACATTAAATTGACTTAAGAAATTTACGGAATATGCGATGTCTGGGCGAGTATTAACTGCCAAAAACATTAGCGCTCCAATGAGGTTTTGATATGGATACTTTTTCATAACATCTTCGTCACATTTTTCAGGTTTTTCCAATTTTTTATTTGAAGCCATAGGAGACCGGGCTGACTTACATTCACTCATATTGAACCTTTCTAGAATTGTGTTTATATACTCTTGTTGACTTAGGAACACCGTATGATCGGTAAAATCTTGCTTAAATTCAATACCTAGAAAAACTTTAACGGGGCCAATATCTTTCATCTCGAAAGCTTCTGTCAACGATTTTTTGATATTCATTAACCAGGATTTGTTATTTGAGGCGATTAAGAGGTCGTCTACATACACCTTTATGAGGATAAAACTATCATTCTCCTTTTTTAAAAATAAACACGGATCATGCTGTGAGGGCTTCAGGTCGAGTTGTTGCAATTTTGTAGTAAGCATCTCGTACCATTTCAAACCGGATTGACGTAAGCCATATAACGCTTTTACTATTTTACACACTGGATCCCTACAAGTCTCCAATGCTCTTAACCAATTTGCTGCTGTTTCCTGAACTTGTTGTGATTTAATCCTGGATGTTCCGACACTTTCATTTGAATTTATTTTGTGCAATACAATACATACATTTTCAGGGATTTCCATAAAAACGTTTTCCCCAAGTTCGCCATTCAAATAAGCGGAAACAACGTCCATCTGATGAATCTCAAGACCCATTTTTGCTGAAAGGGCCAAAAGCAATCTAATTGAGGTTGAGCGTACAACAGGAGAGTAAATATCAAAAAAATCCTCCCCTTGACGTTGTGAACATCCTTTAGCCACTAACCTTGCCTTTTTCTTTTCGTTTTTGGTACTAAAAACGAAACGATTCCCAATAACTTTTCTGTTCTGTGGGCGTTCAACAATTTGCCATGTTTTATTTAGTATGTGTGCTATAAACTCATCTTCAATAGCTTTCATCCACGACTCGTCACTATATTGCGCCACTTCAGGGGCAACTAAATTACAATCTTCAAAGCCTTCAAAATCCGATTGATCATCGATGTTGCTTTCTACACCAATTGAAATTCGATTATGTGAAGATTCTCTTCCTTCATTGTTCTCCCGCACTTCTATAATAGCTTCTTCATTACCCGCTGATTCCAATTCTACTTGCTCTTCCTTATTTTTTTTATAGGACCAGCACTCAGGGGATGCCCCTACTAATGCATTGCATTGTGTTGGAACTAGGAAAATAGGTTCTGGGAAGGAGGACAGAGGGAGTACAAGAGTATTGACTGCTTAAATGTGTTGGCGAAAAATAATATATTTTATAATGTTGTTTATAGAACGTATTTAAATATAAAATAAGAATGAATATAAGCAATGTAATAAAATTTCTGTAAATTTTTTATTTGATATATCCATTTATTCAAATCCTCCTCAACTTTTCACGTGAATGAACTCACAGGTAAAACTAGTTATAAATAAATATAAAATTATAGATGATCTAGTCCAAACATTTAATGTCCTACACCACAGTATATACACCCAGAGAAAAAGTGGTTACCTCCAACAAAACTATTTATAAAGAAAACTTTAAACATTATGATTATGTTAACCATATTTTTTTTCACTGACAGCCATATTATGGTTAAATTAGGCCTCCATCAAGAAGCCTCAACCATATTGCCTCTGAACATGTTATGTTTAATAAAACTAAAATATGTTTAACATGTATAATAGCATGTTTTTAATTATAGCATGTTGCTCTTGAAAAAGAGGAAAATACTATTGTTAATTTAAAAACAAATTTTTGTCATTTTTAAACATAACATGTTTTGAGGCACCCACAATATGGTTGTGGCCTCTTGGTGGAGGTCTAGTTTAACCAAAATGGTTGTCGGTGAAAATAATATAGTTAAACTTAACATTATACATATGTTTAAAATTTTCTTTAAAAATAGTTTTGTCGGAGGTTACCATATTTAAAAATGTATTTTCTCTGCGTGTACATAGAAATGCTCAAGAGTGTTTCCATTTTTGCAAACGAAATTTTTTATCAATACCTCTCAATATTTTAGTCATGATAATTGAAAAGTAATTTCGCTAAATTTTCTTCAAAATTACGACTTGTACCTGTTCTAAACGGTGACACTACAAGTTTTTATAAACAGTGCAAATAGATATAATGTAACAGAAAAATTTACAAAGTTCAAAGAGTTCAACTTATTTAGATAAATAGCAAACTGTCAAAAATTTTAAAAAAGTTATCGATAAAAACTTTTAGTTTAAGTTTAGTCAAAAAAAATGTAAAATTGTTTAACTTAAAGTTGACATTTAAAGCTTGAAATATTAAAAGTGTTGCTTTAGGCCGTTTTACACTATCCCAGAAAGTCTTTAGTAATTTACGAAAATGCAACTCTGACATGATAAGTTGTTTTTGTTTTTTGAAAATGTTCAAAGAATAATTAGATCAGGGAAGCATTTTTGAAAAATACGTAAGACTTTGTGGGATAGTGTGTAACGGCCTTTAAGGAACAAATTCAGCGATTTACGGTTTTTTGTTTGTTTTGATTTTATGTTTCATATAAACAAAAAAAGTTGATAACATTAAATAAAATAAACTAAATCTTTCCAATATTTACTGTTTCTTTCTATTAATTTTTTTTTTTTTTTTTTTTTAATTTTGTATCTTTATTTCAATTAATTTTTAGCAAACAATAATTATATTTTGCCTCAGCGCCAAATAAGGCTTTATAGAGGCCAATAGGCAACATTCAATGAATAAAAAATATTGTTTCATAACGGCTTTACAGACTTCACAGCAAACGGTATAATTAAAAATTCCGCTCTTAAAGGCGACCGTACACGACATGTATTTGTCATCTGACATGCCAAATTTCCCACTGCAAAATACATACATGTCGTGTGTTACCTTTTTAACTTTGCTTCTGTAAAAGTCAGACGCAAAGTCATCTGACAAAATTTCAATTAGACGTGCTCTATTTTCTTCTGACAAACCATCTGACATCAGAAATCTATGCCGGGAAGAAACCGGCAGCGGCTAACGGAATCGTTAGCCGACTGAAGTTAATTTTTTACAATACCGAGATATGTTTGATCATCTTACCATTGAATAGAATTTATGTGAATATATATATAAAAACCGTTTTATTATAAAATCATAAATTGGTATCTTTGAATTAAAAGAAAAAAATGTTAAGATGGCTAAACTAATTTACGGCGGAATTAAAATATTTCATGGCGGCAGCAAGCTACTTTAAAACCGAGCACTACTTTGGTTTCTGCAATAACAATGCGAAAAAAACAGAGACAATGTCAGAAGCAAATTACATGTACGTTTGTGACCGAATATTATAAACCTTATGTAAAACAGCGATTTTGACAGACATTCAGAATTACATGTGACTTGAAAATTTGACATGTCAGATGACAAAAACATGTCGTCTATATGTTCCTTAAGAGAGACCAAATATATTTAAAAAAAAGTTGTATTTATAGTTTGTCTGTTTAAAGAATTTAATTTGATATGAACATTTTACTAACTATTCTTCAAAAAATTGTCGACTTTCGAATAAAAACAAAAGTTTCTATAGAAATTTGATGTCGCTTTCAAGAAGAACTAAATTTTCTTTAAAAAAGTGTTGTCTCTAAGGAGATACTAAATTTTCTATAGAAATTCGATGTCTCTTTTAAAGAGCCACTTATTTGTTTTATAAAAGGAGAGCTAAACCATGTATCGAAAAATCAAGATTGCACATTCAGCGATACAAAAAACTTTCTATTATGCAAATGAGTGCTGGTTGTAAAAACTTTAAGACATACACGAATGCACATTCACAAATTTTATTCCTTAGTTACACAAAAAAAAAACGAACGTGCGCAATACGTAATCTTATTGTTTGATTCATGGAGCCAACCATAATTTAAATAACATATTGATCATTTATAAAAAAAAGGCTATCGTTTTCGGCGCCAAACGTGGCAAGCGATTCTACTCAGCGCTATCAGATATGACGATTTCTCACCAAAAGTGGCGATTTTGAAACGCGTTTGGTCGCAAGATTTTTAAGTTGGCGATAAGGCGATTTATTAAATGGTTGGTGATTTGATTGTCTATTTTTGATGAGCCATGAATTTGTTTTGAGGATCTTTAATGGTTATACGAAAAACTAAATTATTTTCATTCTAGCTTTTGATGTATGAAATTTGAGGACTCCCTTAAACATTTGAGCTAAACTGATTTTCAGAACAGGCCTGCTAGCTTATTAAGGTTTACAAATTTTTCCTTTAGTTTCACAAACAAAATTCACTGTTGTTAGAGACATTTTTAAGATTTTAATCATTTTGGCGATTTATTTGTTTTTACTTAGTTTTTGGCAAGTTTCACTTAAATATTATAAAAGCCTTTTTGTGTAAACAAAATTTAATTAACAAATAGAATCTGGGAATTTATTTCTCATGTTAATTAACATTTATTACATAAATTTTCATAATATTCGAATTTGTATTCTCAGTCAAATTAGAATCCTCAAAAGTTTTTATACTTTAATAGTCTTAGGCCCGTTTTCACAATTTACCGATAGCTAAAGGTAGGATTTTATCGGCCATAAAAGTGTTACATTATTACAACTTAACTTTAACCTACCTGGTAGAATGAACCATAATTTACTTTATCGCTCACTTTAGGTTAAAATAAAGTTTTAGTAATGGAACACTTTTTAAAAGGCCGGTTAAAGTCTACTTTAAGCTGTCGGTAGGTTTTGAAAACGGGCCTTATTAACAGAAATATACAAACAAAAATTCTGATAGTGCATACAAAATATTGAAGGAATAAAACTTTTAAAGTAAAAAAGCTCTTGAGGACTGTTATTTGACTTAGAATACACATTCGACTAATATGATAATTTACAATATGTATTTAATTATTTTAAATAAAAAAATAAAAAATTTAAAAAAAAAATGACTGGCGATTTTTGCAATCCGGTTTGGCGATGGAGTTTAAAAAAGATCCGACAACATTTCAGGTATTTTTAGTGAACTTTTACTCATTAAAAATTTTCTATATACAAAATTCTAGTAGTTTTCAAGAAAGAAAATTTTATTTACAAGAAACAACTAAAAAAAATGGTTAACATATTTCTATGTTTGGGAATCCCTGTCCCACGTTTTAACTCGAAGGTATTGTTTAAATGCAACTACCATTTAAACTATTCATTGAATTGTGTTGCTTCTACTCCTTCTCTGCCACACATTTTTATTTTGCTCGCAAATATATGTTTATGTATGTATGTGTGTGATAACTTGTATGTTACCGTGGCAAGTAAACCGAACCGCAAAACAAAATGGAAATTATATTCAATACAAAAACCTGCAGTAACAGACAACGATAGCCAAACAAACTTGTACAAAAATGACTATTCCGAAATTTCTCGAAATTCCACAATGTGACCAAAAAAGGCAAAGTAATACAAATTTACTATTCGTCTATTGAATTTTAAGGGCAGGAAGAGGTGCTTTTAGTATAAAATTTGCCAATATTTGAATTTACTTCAACAATGTTAAGAGCCACTTAAAATAATATTGCATTTTTACAAATTTAATGAACCCGTTTTTAGCATAAAATGTGTATAAGTTTTATTTTATTTTAAGTATTTTTTTTTTTTGGATGTTTAACCAATAAAGAAGGTAACAAATATTTTAGCAAACACATAAAATAATTTACACAAATTGGTGGTTTTAAAAGTTAAATTGTTTTCTGGTTAAATGTTTTCTGGTTAATATTTATTTCGACAACAATTAGAAGTTAAAAATGATTATGGTTGAGTAGGATTTTTGTTTCAAATAAAATGTGATATTAGTGATTTGTAAAAAAAATTAAATTTTATATAAATCAGCTTAATGTTTTATTTAAATACCTTAATTAAAGTGAATTTTGTTAACTTATAAGCAAGGCCGGGATTTTAATGCAAATGCATATTTGTTGTCGTCAGTCTGAGATCAACATAAACTTAATATCTTTACGAATCAGGAAATTTAAACAAAATGGCACAAACAAATGTAGATATTTTTGCATATTTTGCTTTAACGCATATTTTTGGTGCATTTTTTAAAAAACCAAACTTGTTTTATTTGCGATGCACCGTGTTGCATCAATTGCTTTTATGGGATATTATACTTTGCAAAGCACATCGCGCTTTGTCGCATATTAGGAGAAGTATTCTGTAACAACAAGGTGGTTGAAATCAGTTGCGTATTATTCTGATAATTTTGAACAGTTCAAGGATGTGATGGAACGATAGTAATGCAGTATCAAAAAAAAAAAAAAAAATTACAAATTTACCAAATATAAAAATTCGGATAATTTGTATGTCTTCAATTTGCGGATTGATCTCTGAGACTATTGTAAAATTAGAAATATCAAATCCATTGAGAAAGCAAATTAAATTAATTAAAAGTTTATCAAACTTGATAAAGTTTTTAGAAAAACTGAAGGACACAAAACAATAACACAAACTGCTGGCATATTTAATTTAAATTTTTACGAAAACAGCGTAGTAGAATGAAAATGAGAATTGTTCTTAATTAATTTTTTATGAAGGTTTCAATATCTATCTAGCAAGTGACTTAATTTACATGATTCTTTTACTTTATATTTTGTATTTTAATTTATTTTTTTTTTACTTCTGCTTTTTAGTTGTTCCTTATTTTCGTTAATGAGACTGCATTTTTAGGGTTTTTATGTTATTTAGATGTTGTGTTTATGATAAATAAATGTGTTAAGATAGATTTTAAGTGCATATTTTTCAATTTATAGCGCATATTTTTCTATTTTCAGTGTATGTTTTATGCGCATATAACCCGATTTTAACTGCATAAAAATCCGGGCCCTACTTATAAGTAAATACTTTTATTAAAGAATATTATTTAAATAACGAAAATAATGAATTTAAGCTAAACTGGCAAGAAATTTTACAACAACCAGCTTTTTAAATTAACAAAATAATTTATCCAGAATTTTTTCCCATGGTAATGAAGTTTCGATCTTTACTGACAGGTCTAAAATTACTACGAGCATGGGTCCTCTCATTATATTTATGTTGTTTCTGCATTCATAAGTCTTGAAATGGGTTATAAGTAAATATAAAATTGTTTCACATTAATGCAATTTTATCGTTTCCCTGTTTCAATATGATAAAACAAAGTCTTTCCAAGAACTTATAATTTTTTGTTTTGGGGGTCCTCTCGGTGAAAATGTTCATTTGCATTTAAATTTAAAATTTTAAAAATATTCGGTTTTTGCCATTTTTAAGCTCAACTAGTGTTTTCATTCTTTTTTCTTTGTAAAAAAAATTGTTAGCAACATATTCGTGTATATAAATATTTTTACTCTTTTGAAAAGTTTATTTCATGTTTAATATTGGTTTGCAAACAATTAAAAAAAATTTTAATTAACACCGACTTCAGCCTCTTCTAAAATATATAATTTTTTTTTTTTAATTTTTACTTTATGCCATATTTTCTTCTTTTTTTTTATCTAACAGTTGTGTAATGGGAATCCGGAAACCAGCTCTTAGTAGGAAAAATATATCCAAAAAAAAAAAAAAAAAAAAGCACTCCTTTTTGGGATTTTCTGAAGTTTTTTTTGGAATTATGGTATTTGCTTTAAAATTTCAAGAAGGGCATGTTCGTAATCACTGCGCAGCATAAAATTGAATTGGCAATTATAACATATAAATTGTACTTATAAATAATAATATAATTTTTAATTAAAATAAAGTAAAATAATATGCAATAGTTTCGCGAAAAAGTTAACTCTCGGCAAAGTTAATATCGCGGATAAGTTAACCGAATTTTAGAGTGCCTGCGTCGATCTAAAAAGTTAACTTTTAACTTTACTGAAAGCTTTGATAAAAAAATATCGGAAATGAGCAGAAATAGAGAATTTGAACAAAACTAATTAAGATATTCAGAGAAAACTAATAGCGTTGGATTACGGATCTCAAAAATTAGGAAAAAAATGTTTGAAATTCTCGAGGCTGTGGTGAATAAATGTGAAAAATATGAGTGTTTTTTTATTATTATGAAAACTAAGCCATTGGAATAAGTTAAGTGTGTTTTTTCTGAATGATCCATGTTTATTATTGTATATTTCTCAAATTTAAGCCCGCTAATAAAAGTTAATAGTTCGAAAAAGTTAAAAACCCTTCGGACATTTAAGTTAACTTTTTCGCGATTCTACTGTAATATAAAATAATATAAATATTTAGTTTCCACCATAATTTTGAAAATTGCAAATATCCTGACTAAATTGAAAAGGAGTCAGATTAATATTTAACAGAATTATTTAATTTAAATATTAACCTTTTGCAGAATATTTTAAGAACTAATTTCTTAGATATAATTATTTAATTAATTTTTAATTATTTATGACGTACATACATATGAATTTATTATAATTTAATTTTATTTGTGTTTATATTGCAAATATTATAAAAGGAAGAAAATTAAAAATTACTATTACCTTGATTATTTTATTTTAGATGACAATTTGGGGATATTGCTGAACTATTGTCTTAGGGGTTATCTTCCATTTGTTTGCATGGGTATTACCTTTATACACATATACATTCGCCTCGAATATACCACTATAATTATAGAAAAATAAATGCAAAAAACCATTACTTAAGTCTTTCCTACCAATACATAAAAATCCGTTTTATCCGAATATCTTTAATGGCAATGGAGATAACACAAACATTTAAGAATATTATTTGTAGGCCAGCTTAAGTCGGATTTTTTTGCAATCCATAAATACACAAGTTTTTGGCGAATTTTTGCAAATTCGTATATCCGAGGTTACCAATTTTATAGGTCTACAAGTCATTCTACTTAAACTCTATGGGCCCGTGATTTTTATAATAAACTCAAAAGTTGCCTGGCTATGACAGTTTCAAGAGTTGCATCAGTTGCAGAATTATTTTTAAAAAAAGTTCGTAAGCCTTTAAAGGTTTAATTTTAAGGGCCCATGTTGATTTTAAATAAAAGAAAAATTATTTAAATAATTATTGTAATTTTTTTTTATTATGAAAATATTTATTGGTATGGTTCAATTATGTATGGAACCAAATATCGGCCAAATGGTCGCCACTACCTCGGCGGCACACCTCCATCCGATGGTCGCGCAAAAGAGCCATTGTTTCGTTAGCTGTATGGCAAATGGCACCGTCTTATTTAAACCACTTATCGTACACATCCATATCTTCCAATTCGGACCATAAAAAGTTCGTTATCATCTCACGATAGTGAACACCATTCACAGAAACTGCCTGTCCAGCCTTATTTAGGAAAAATACGGCCAGATGATGCCGCCAGCCCATTAACCGTACCAGACAGTCACTCTTTGTGGGTTTTTCGACAATCACTCTTGGATTATCATTCGCCCAAATGCGGCAATTCTGCTCATTGACAAATCCACTGAGGTGAAAATGTGCCTCATCACTAAAGAATGTTCATCAACGACGTGCGTGAGAGGTGCAATTGTTGGGCACGAAGACTAGTTGACGTGGACGGTGCTTAAGCCACACTATCGCAAACAGAAGCAACATTTTTTACAGTACGAGCTGTACGAGCATGCACTGGTGTTTTCACATCTCGTACAGACACGGTTTGCTCAACTTTTTGCACGATTTTTCCGATTGGACGCACATTTGGACGATTAAATTGACCGAAAAAATCACCAAGTGCACAAAATGCATTTTGATAATAAGCCTGAAAAACTTTAACTCGTTGCTCGATTGTGTATCTTTCCATGGTTTAAATTGAGTTAGTCTGAAACTGAGAAAATGCCAGTAAAAGCATTAATCAAACATAAAATCAGTTTTAATTAAAAAAATAATTAAGTGAATTAAACTTTTAATCAAGTGAATTTAACGTTTAATCAAGTGTTTTTAACGTTTAATTGACAACATTTATTTGCACCAGTAAACAAATTAACAATACCAATTAATCGTTTAATTCACTTGATTAAATTTTTAATTAAAACTGATTTTATTATTGATTAATGCTTTTATTGGTGCTTTTCTGTGTAAAAAGAGCACCAAAAATGTCTCGATTATTTTCATTTAAATTAAAAAAGTGTTCAACAGACAGTTTCAAACAGTTGCAAAAGAATATATATATCGGGTAAAAGAGGTCAATTAAAGCTTTCTGATGATACTAAAATCTCTTTGACCCCTTTTGACCCTAACAAGTTCTATTCCTCTGAAATTCGAATTTAAGTTCTGATATGTTTGCTATCAATGGCATTAGACTTTTTATATTCAGATCTGATCGAATAATTGGACTTGGCCGATTATTAATTAACTTTTCAGCCACTGTGCGGCGTTAATTGGATAATGTTATTACAGTTTTACTTAACTTCATTCTATTATTACAATTGTTATACACTTTTTTTCAATGTTCTATATCTTACTTACAAATAAGTTGATCATTTCCATCCCTGCTGTCCATATTCCTAATATTAATGTCTAGCTTAATTGTTATAAATACTGTGTATGTATTTTATAATTACATAAATCAATATTATCATTTTATAACGTTTAAAAAACTCTATTTGGAATTAGTGCAAATTGCCAGGATTCCTAAATTTTTTTGGAAACTATAAAGTAATCTTTTGGCTGGTTTTAGGTTTGAGGTAAACATTTGTAATTCTTTTGTTCGAATAGTTGAATTTTATTTTAAATGGCCGTTGTATTTTCTACGTATCCTTGTACGAAAACAAATGTATTAAATATATTTAGAACTAAATCTGTTGACACAAGGGAATAGGAATTTGTTCTCTTTAGAATTAAGTTGCAACATGTTTGAAAATATATAGAAAAGGGGTAAAAGACAGAATACGTTAAATATATAAATTTGAAACAGTGGACGGCTTACATATGCAGTTGTTTGAGCAGAAAACAGAACCCAAAGAAAATATAGGTTAAACTCGTTCGGCATTTTATAAAGTCTTAAGAAAAAATTTCACATCAATAAAATCAAAGTTGTTTTGAAGGTTGAGAGGGTTCTTTTTTAGTATGGCTTTTGTATCACTAGCATAGAAAGTACTCACGATTATATTAAAATTTCTACTAACTGTTGTGTAAATTTTTATCAGAGACTGTTTGACAAAAAATTTTTTTTATTTTTAATTCATTAATACATGGAAAAACATAAGAGCTCTTATATTAACAGTACTGTCACATTTTTACCTTACCCTCCCGCTTGAGCACGGCAGACGAAAATAATATCGCTATCGAACAATTGGCAAACGTTTCTCTGACAGAACATTCAAGGATGACTTTTGCTGGTGAAATGAAAAATAGCTCGTTGGGTTTACCCCGCTTTCGATCCCAAAGGTTTGCTTCAATATTTCTTAAGAATCTTTAGCAATACCTATAAACGAAAAACTTAAATGATGTCGCTAAATACATATTTACTAAAACAGTTTTATTTAAATATCGCTAACATTCGTTTTTAACAGTATGGCAATAGTTCGAAAGCGAAGTTTTTTTTGCAGTTTTTCTCTTAATGTTGTGTTATTATTTTAACTTAAATAAAAAAAGGGTCAGTATGTTCTTTTTTGCGAAAAAATTTTGTTTTGCAAGCGACAAGCTTTTCTTTTTTTGTAAACATAACCATTTCATTGCAAACAAGGAATATCAATGTAATTAAGCAAGGCGAATTCATTCTATTTAAGCGGTCCATACACTTGCAATATAATTGTAAAATTTTTCGTATTGAACAATTATATTGCCACTGTTTAAGTGATATTCGAATATTGGCAACAATCACAAGATATTGTGCCACTTATTCCATAATATACACTTAAAAGAGAAATCAATTCATGCGTTCGCAAATCAATCCGAAGCGGTATTAATAGTACGGTGAGTACGGATTTTCTTGAATCAAGTGCTGAAAAATTTAATAAAGTACCGGTTTTCAATCGCGAGATACTTAACTTATCCATATTCCATCTCGATTTTGTACTTTAAATAATCCAAAATTGAGATTGATTTGAGGAAAACTAAGATTAAATGAATCTCAAATTGCGCATGATTCAAGTATTATTAAGTTTTTTTAATCCCGAGTTCTTACTTGAAATAAACCAAAAGTGTAATTGGATGCAGCATTTTTGTGTGGTGTTGTTGTAGTAGTCTACAGCAAAGTAAATAAATGAGACTTTAACGCTCACTTTGTAATTTTACTCTCAGAGTGGCACTACAAACAAAATCTTTATCAATTTTTTAGTTGTTTTAAGAATTTTATACTTATTTTAGTGTTATTCGTACTTGAATTTTTGAGTACGACTCGTACTTAAAGTAATTATAAAAAACTTAGTTTATCCCGAGTTTGTTTTTCTTTCTGTGTAGGGCAAAATAGAAATAAAATTACATATACAAGAATATTGTACAATAGATGGGGCGACTAAAAGCTACTTTTTTATTTTGTGTGTGAAATTTTTCTTCAGATGTGTAATTAAGGTAGATCTGCCAGATTCAAATTTGCAAAATTCATGATATTCACAAAAAATCCTAATATTTGAAAGAATTCTTGACAATAAAGAACTTAATAAAATAATCTTTTACAAGATAAACCCAACTGTTAAAATCAGTAAAAAAAAAATACAAGCCAAAGAACTCAATATTTGCAACAAAATTTTCTATACGATTCTGTTTTGAGTCAGCTGTTTATCGTTTTTAAATATAAGTGTTGAGTATAGAGGAAAAAATAACAGAAGTTAACGGATATAAAAAATTAAAAAAAAATACCTAATAAAATAAAAATAAGCGATTACTTTTTTAAAAGTAATTTATTTCTTATAGCGTTTTTACACCCAATAGAAATTTCCTTCTTATAAAGCTTATTTTATAATATAATGTAATAAGAAAAAAAAACTTATGGTTTAAAGCGTGCATTCAAATCTACACACTAAAGGCTGTTTTACACTATCACACAAGTCTTACGTATTTTGAGGTAAGTACAACCCTGTCATGATAAGTTGTTATTGTTTTTTGAAAATTTTCAAGCAATAGTTAGATCAGGGATGTATTTTCTAAAATACTTAAGACTTTGTGGGATAGTATATAACGGCCTTAAGTATAGTATTTGGGCAAGCAAGTATGTACGCACTTGGTTGGATATTTTGCGTAAGAAAATACAGTATTGCCGAGCATGAAAAATGTTTCTTATAAAAAATATTTTTTGTACGTATTTTTATTATTTGTGCATGCCAAAATACTTCTTTTGTTAGTTTTTTATATTGACACATATGGAAAAAGACACGGAAATTTTTAAATAATTTTCAAATGCGATTTTTCTTTATGAGATGTTTTTATATCCACTATCTACTGTACAAGTGTATATACGGGTTTCTGTTTGAAATCAGCTGCTCACTGTTGTCAAATTATAAGTGTCAAATACAGGAAAAGTAATTTTGATAGATTTTTAAACATGGGCACTTAATAAAATCGATGAAACATTAATCAGCTGTTTTACACAGTTTTTTTCAAGAATGAATACAAGATTACGTCGATCACTTGATTTACAGTTAGATTATGTATTTGCTGCATTGCCAGGGCTGCCAAGTGTAAAAGTCCCCAAGATTCACGAATTTTTTATAAGAAATGTATGCAACCCGCAACTAAACAAGAACTTTCTTAAGTTTGCCAGCTTGAAATTATTAGCCAATAGGAATACAGTTTGCGTGACGTCATCTGTGCGACAAACACTGAAGATTAAAACTTTGTTTTCAGGATGGCGTACTGTTTATTTCTATCAGCCTTGGATTTGTTAAGAAAGAACTGTATTCAGGTTGGGCTTTAAAAATCTTGAAAAGCATAATTTTTTTTTTTAATTATTGACGAGCATGGAAAAAACTTGTAAATCAACGAAAATCAAGGCCGTCTGGCAATCCTAAACTAAGGACTCAGTCTTGATTAATTTCCAAATTCTTTCTTAAAAAATTCTGGCCTAAGCAACCAGTAAAATACGCATAGGAATAGCTTATCCCATCAACAATAAATTTTAGTTTTTTTTATCAAGAACAAAAATTGGAAATTTAGCGAGACAAAGTCTTGTAAATTAACAACTTTGCTTTAACACCAAATACTTTTTCTCTGTCTGCCGACCACTGCTCTAAGTTTATGTACATATGTTTTTTACAAAGTTTTTTTTTCCTGCTTTTTTCTCCATTTATATGCTATAATGTGGGTGTTTACCACAAACGTACAAACATGATGGTGCATTAGGCGAAAGAAAGCAAAATCAAATCAAACAGAAAAAAGGTGATAAATTACAAAAAATAAACTGAAAACTAAGAACAACCATTAAACTGATTTATTTAAATTTTCTCCACCTTTTTCCATTATCTGTAAAGTAGTGTGGCTTTAATGAAGGTTTTAAAACGACTAAGGGTTTGTTATTTAACTAACCCATAAGAAACAATAGAGAAAAATATCACTATAAATTATGCCTTTGAGAGTGAGTCAATGTTTCTTTTGTAAAATTTTTGCAATTACAGGCAAAAACTAACACGTCTGGAATATCGTAGACAACAAAAAATCGTTCCAAAAAGAAAAATTTTATACTATTTGCCTTTATGAAGATGATAATGATTTTATTTTTTATAGTTAATTTGAGTTTTTTTTAAAGATTTAATAAAAATTATGTATAGAAAATATTTATATTCAACATTTTTTTATTATTCGAATTTATTCTATGAGCTAAATTTCAGTTATGTATTTTATAAAGCTTTTTTGTAATAGTCCTTTTCCTTAAATTTTTCAGAAACGACTTTATACACTACCAGACTATTATATTGTATTTTCTTGTTACATTTTACCTTAGGTTTTACTTTGGAAACCAATGAGGTATATTGTATGTACAGAAAAATTTACAATTATTAGACACCAGCAGAATGTAATGCATTTTCTGGCCCGCTACAGCCTTCGTCAGCATTCTTTGTGTCACACTGGATAGTGATACTTTATAAATTGAATGTATTTAACTCAACTATTTTAACAAATAGAAACTGGGAATTATTTCCTTCCGAAGGTTACTTTATATTATATTCAACATTTTTTTATTATTCGAATTTATTCTATGAGCTAAATTTCAGTTATGTATTTTATAAAGCTTTTTTGTAATAGTCCTTTTCCTTAAATTTTTCAGAAACGACTTTATACACTACCAGACTATTATATTGTATTTTCTTGTTATAAAATACATAACTGAAATTTAGCTCATAGAATAAATTCGAATAATAAAAAAATGTTGAATATAATATAAAGTAACCTTCGGAAGGAAATAATTCCCAGTTTCTATTTGAAAATATTTATATTTTTTTTTTCAAAAAAAATTAATAAAGTAAATTAAAAAAAAATGTTCCTTCTTAAGTTATGGTCAGACTTATCAAATATTTGAAGACACGCAAGCACCCATAATATTCATTTGGTTTTCTTTAATGTTTGCTTGATCGAACAGTGTTAAACAATTTATTAGTTTCATTCTGTGACAAAATTTTTAATATTAAAGTTTAGTAAATTAACAGAAATTGTGAAATAGAAAGTTAAAAACTGGTAAATTTAGTGGTCGCGCATTTTTCGGACATATTCGTTAAATATTTGTTAAATTTCACAAAACATTTTAACTTAAAATATTTCTTGGACTTGGCTCAAATATTTTAATATGACAAAGCTGGGCTAAAATTCTTTAACTTTTTAACGAAAAAAATTTGTCGCCAAAATTTGATTTTTAACGATAATATAAATTGATAACGAAAGGTGTCGTAACACTAACGTCACAAAAATAGTTAAGCAAGCAATTTTTAATAAAAAAATAATTGCTATCTGCTACTTTTATTATAATTACTATTATGACATGATATATAGCCGACTTTAAAAGTTATTGTCGACAAATTTAATATAAACACCAAAATAGCGCTTATGGGTTTTGTTAAGGTAGTGGTACAGGGTACCACTAATATATGTGCAAACTTTAACCTTTAATCATGCTTTAAATATTTCTATTTTTATTATGGCTTGATTTTTTAAACACAGTTAATCTTGCTTCTTTATTGATAACAAAATCAAAAATTTCAGTTGCTTACTTCGATTCCGTTATTTGTTCTTTAAATATGTGAAGTTAAGAACCCAATCCCTAACCTTCCCCAATTAAAAGCCAATTAGAAGTCTGACTGTCTCCATACAGGTACAGTCAATATACCCTAATTACGAACCCAATATCGCCAACTCATAGGTCATTTCATTACCTGCTGTGCTACAGTAGCCACGTACCCAGGATAGCCCTAATACATACTCCACTTAGAATTCTCTTCATGCTCTTCTACAATCTTCTACAAATTTAGGGTCATCAAGACCACTTGGCTGTTATATATGTACGTGTATAAAGAACTTCTTGTCCCCGACAGAGTTAGCCCTTATCAAATGCTTTTATTTCTGTATTAAAAATTTGCCTTTGTTGAAATTTTCAAAGTAATTTTTGATTACCCGGCGCTGAACATAGGCTATTAATATTTTTATTTAAAGTATTCCAATTTTGTACAAATAGCTCGGATTATAATACACAACAACTTTAAAAAAGTAGGTTCAATGGGAAAAGTAGGCATAGCATATATCTGTAGAACAGTTACAGTAATAGCAATCAAATTTAGTACAAGATGCTTTGTAATCAATACACGAGATCTGTTAAAAAAAATGTTACTGATTATATTTCAATTGGGGTGCGCACCGGGTTAAACTAGAACATATATAAAACTTTAAATTTTTTGTCTGTTTTTCTGCATGTTTGTTGGCTTATATTCCTAAACTTTCGAACCGATTTTACTGATAGTTTTACGGTAAATAAAATAGGCTACTTATTATAATCGATAGGGGCAGGGGAAGTATCCATTGGATGCCAATATTTAGTATCGCATATTTAAACATTTTTCAGTAGGAGCTTCTTAGCCCCGAAATTTAAACAAGATTCAGCAGGAAGAAATACTCTCTGCTCTTTGAGGAAAGCTTCAAAAAAGGTCCTTATTTAATAATAAATTCTCTACCGTCTTAGTATCTTGCAAACAGCTTATGCGTTTTTACTGGTAAATTAAGTTTCAATTAATCAAATAAGCCCTCATACTAGACTTTATCAAAAGCTTGAGAATCATCGATAAGGAGTGCGGAGCAATATTTTCTTTCTTCAAAGATTTTTTTTTTAACATTTACTAGCCTTTGCGTTTGCTCAATTGTTCTTCGTTTTCTTCAAAATCAAAGTTTTTGGTTTGGAATACATCTATTTTCCTTTTATATCAATGTTAGTTTTCAACCTAATAGATTCGCAAATAGCGGTATTAGGGCTATTAAGCTAATAGGGCTATATGACTAAAGTTTTGTATGACCCTTCCTGGCTTTTGTATCATGGTAACTAAGCAAACCTTTAATTCTAGAGAGTAGTCTTTAAGGCGTAAAATAGCATTAATAACTAAGAATCCTTAATGGGATTTCTTTCGTAGGTTATCCAATTCTATTGACTCCCTCGAGCACAGTCGTAATGTGGGTTGTATTTGCCTGTTTTATCGTTACTACAATGGGATGTGTTCTGACGAAATTAGGGATCTGGTTCGCGAAACCCGTA
The DNA here is from genome assembly GCA_949318255.1 of Pollenia labialis. Classification (NCBI taxonomy): domain Eukaryota; kingdom Metazoa; phylum Arthropoda; class Insecta; order Diptera; family Polleniidae; genus Pollenia; species Pollenia labialis. Next base: position 132,934,355 of record OX439141.1, read on the forward strand.
CGTTTGCTCGTAATACACGTTTTTCCTCAAGAGCCCATCCTTATGTGGTCGATTGGCAGGTGAATCGTACAACGCATTACAGAGGGAATTCGTTTTATTCCCGGCCTGTTCGTATGTGGAATAACCTTCCTGCTGAAGTCTTCCCTATCACTTACAACAAGAATAAGTTCAAAACTAATGTTCACAGACACTACTCCCTCTATCCTCCTTCCCATAACCGATTTTCTTAGTTCCAACTCAATGCATTAGCAGAGGTCATCCCCTGAGTGGTAGTCCTAACAGAAAAAAAACCTACAAAGTGAGCGTTTTAATCTAATTGAACTTACCAAAGTTTGTTGCAGAGACTGCGACAACACCACACAAGTAGTTAAAAAACGATTTGCTTGTTGTGTGCAAAAACAACAGAGCAAGCCGAAAACACATTATTTTCATGTTTAAAAAGTTAAATTGAGAACTCTTGCTTCTCATTGAGTTCATATTTTCAGTTATATATGAACATGAAGATTTTAAAGTAAAACCCACATCGGGAATGATGCTGGTGTTTTATAGTTGAAATTCTGTTTTTGTTTTCAATATGAATTTCTAAACGAAAATTTTTCATTAAAGTTTGAAAAACATGCAGTTAGTTTTATTTAAATCAAACTCATTGTCGGATTATTTCAAGTACGAATTCGGGATTGAATATGGATAACTTAATTATTTCGAATCAATCTTACTGTACTGGTTCAAGAAAATCCGTACTCACCGTACTGTTAATACTGCTTCGGGTTGATTTGATTAAGGATGGATTGATTTTTCTTTTGAGCGCAATCAATACAAGACGCTTTTGGGGTTTTAATCAAAAAAAGCTTTTCGATCGCCAGGTTGTAACTCGACTGCTATATCGTAAGATATATTTGGGGTAAATCAGTTTTTCAAATGTCAAACAAACATATTTCCTTTTCAATATTATTTCTAAACCAACTTCCATTCAAGTTTAGAGATAAACTGGTCCTTTAAGACTTCTATTTGCATGCCATAATGAATATTATAATTGTGGAGTTGTATCAAGCTCCTTAAGAAATATTTCCAGGGATGCTGTTTTCTGGGACTATAGAAACTTTTTCCTTCTTTTTGTGTACTCTTTTAATAAACTCCCTAATTGGGGGATCTGTGCAATTGTCCCTTTCTTCGACCTCTTCTTATCTTAATATCTTGACAACTAAATATGTTGAGCCAAAAATCTAGTTGTTCAAAGACTTTTTATATTTTTGCATAAAAGCAAAATTAACCCCTTTAAAGAAAGACAACTGATTAATTTATTTTTTCTTAACAACTTTATACAAATAATACAAAAAACATAAAAAAAAATAAAAATAAAACCTTCTTCAATGTAACAACTATTTTTTAATGCATTTGCTAAATATTTATATTAAATCTTCCCACTTCAGTTGAAAAGAAAAGGGAAAAATGCAGTTGTATTTGTCCAGTAACTATTTTGTTCTTTATTTGTTACACTGGTACTTGTGTTTTGTTTATTCGTATAATAAAATTCTAGCAACTTGTTAGTTGTTCAAGTTAATTGTTTATAAAAATTCACTTATTATTATATAAAACTACTACAGCAAATTAAGCATCTTGAAAGTTGTTTCAAAAGCATAAATGAATGAATGAATGAATAAATGAATGAAAAGAAGAGTTTTGCTACAAAAAAGTAGTAGAAAATGTATGAAAAATAAAAATAACTTAAATACATTTTTATGTTATAAGTAAATAGCAAAAAATTCAAAATGAATAAAAATTAAATTAAATAATTTGTACTTATTTTTAAGTTGATGTTAAATCTTTCCCCATTAAAGCAAAATTATTAAGTGGTTTTTACGATGTTGGAAATTTTTTTAAACATTTCTGATTTTCATTTTCTAGGAATTATTTTAAACTAAGAAAAATAATTTTTAAGATACTTCGCTAAATTAAGGGCATTTTTACAAATTTTTCACAGCTCAAATAATTTGTTTTCAAAAATCTTTTACTTTAAAAAAATTCCCTAAATTCTTTCATTGGTTGCGATTCTGTTCCTTTAAGTTTGTTTGCCACAAAATGTTGAAAGTCATTGTATCGTTTGACTTTTTGCAACAAAAGATTAATGATGGCAAAAATTGTTGCGCAACAATAATGTAAAGAAGTAAAAAACAAGTACAAGTGCTCTATTCAGCTATGCCGATTCTTTTATATCCTTCACCGTGGTGCGATGAGAACAAAAAGGTCCATAAATAATCACACATATACGCATATATACAAATGTACTAGTTTAATTCGGTATGCTTTGCTAATTCGCGACTAATCTTCTGAAAAACTTAAATGATTTTTTGGTGCGTGCCTTATTCTTCGAGCCCACTTTTTTTTGCGAATGTTTTGTATTGGTATCGAAGCTATTTGTACTCAATCTTGTAACTTTTACTGAAACTCTTTTTTTTTAATTTCCTAAGCTAATCCCGCGAAGCCTTTATGCTTGTCTGCAGGAAAGAAACCAGAGTCTCTGACGGGAATCGAACCCGCAACCCCGGCGCTGATAGACTAGCTCGCTACCAGCTTGCCTACCGGGGCACTCTGGTCTAGTTACTATTAGTATAGGAGGTTCCACCCTCACTTTTCCAATAACACCCACTTTTGGACGGATTTTGTGTATTGAACACCCAGATATGTGCATCAAATTTGGACAATTTATCTCATAATGCTAGATATTTATTAATATATTTTGTGCCATGCCCACTTCTCCAATCCCGCCCACATTTTGTCGAATGTTGTATATTGATAACCAAGATGCTGCAACCAAGGTAAATTTCAATAATTTAGCTCCTGGTGTTCTCCAGAAATTAAGAAATTTATAATGTCTTTACATGGGAAGTGTCACGTCCTCTTCTTAAATTCCACCCCGTTTTTATAAATGATGTGTATTGATAGCCAAGATGCTACCTTTTTTAACCTGGGCTCTTGCCGTAGGAAAAACAAGTCAAATTAGAGACAGTCGTGGTTATTTGCTCATACCCCAGTCATATATAGTCATTAATATACATGTGACATACATTTATAACAACCTGGTCCCCATAATTTATCGGGTCTTCGGAAAATCCATTTCAACATACACACTGACAGACTCACAGAAAAACAAAAATCAGAAAAATACCAATTTTTATGTAAAAACAAAATAACTCCACGCATTTTGTGAAACAAATAAGGTAATTCCATAGTGTCTTGAAACACAGACAATTTAGAAGTTTAAAACGACGTTGTTGTGAAAACTAAGAGAGAAAAAGTGAAATACAGTAATTTTTACTTAGCTGCACAATCTCCTAAGTACGATTTTTTGTGCAGATAAATCAAAAGTGCAGTAATCTTAAATGTGGTTTCTTGCATAAAAGTGCAGCTAAAGTAAACTGCTTACAAGAAGAATAAAAACGTTTTTATTAATTAATTAATAAAAACAATGGCATTCAAACAACCTGTAGTCAATTGTAATACATTTTTATAATGAACGAGATATCCAAGTTGGTAACAATAAAGTGGGGAACAGAGTAGTCGATGTAGTACAAGGTTAAGAATAGCGCTACAAGCTGTCAAAAGTTAAAAACGGCAGTTTCAAAGTAGTGTCAACAGAATACGTAATTGTAATAGTCGTTGCAGTTGAAGCGCAAAATTCGAAATTTTAAACTTCGTTGCCCTACAGAGCATTGGACAGCTTCAGAAACTACTACAACTACTTAATTCTGTTCCAGGCCTAAACAACTTGACTTGTTTGCGATTTTTGCTTTCAAAAACAGCTTAAATTTGATATTTTTGTGAAAAAAAGCCACCAAATTTTTATATTTTTGCAGCTAACTTTGATGTTTTATATGAAAATATTTTAAAGCTGCCCAAAAATATGATAAATATGCAGGTGTGCAAAATACTCGTAAGCAAGGATTTTGAAGAATACTTACAGAAAATATGTATATTGGACAGTTAAGTCAAAGTGCAGCTAACTTAAATTTTTTGTATGAAAATAAATATAAAATGCCAAAAGTTTTGTGCATTTATCTTAACCCTCTAATGCCACATTTTTTGTTTGCCTTCAAAAATCAAATTAAGCTAATTTTAGGGTGAGAAACATGAATCTGACTTCGTTGACCTGTAAGGGGTCAAACTGTAAACCTTGAGGCGGAGTTGAGCATTATTGTAATAATTTAAGATACGTTTTTTATATACATCCCAGAATTTTTTGCGTAATTCCACAGTCCGCCTCCAGACGGTTTAAGCAGAAACATCCATACTCAATAGCGATTATTTTTTTTTTTAATAAAAACTCAAAATTTATTTCAATTGAATGTTAAGATACGCACCAGTGATTTTTGCAGCCCGATTTAAAACTTTGAAGTATTTTTTTTTCTATTTGCAATATTAATGCACATTCCAGCATTTTCTCTGTTAATGCCTTAGCCCGCCTCCAGACGGTTTTAGCAAAAACATCCATATTCAGCAGCGATAATATTTTTTAAATTAAAAACTTAATAAATATTTCAATTGAGCGTTTAAATACTCATTTTTTTTAGGCCCGATCTAAAGCTTTAAAATATTTTTTTTCGATGCGCAATATTAACTTTCTTCACAAAGAAAAAAAAATGACGTTGCCGTTCAAATTCAAGACGACAATGTAGTTTTTGTCAAACCCGTAAGAGTGTTGCCACTGAATGAAAACTTTTTGATAAAATAAAATTTTGAAACAAACTTCTGGATCTTTGTAATTTAACTTAAAAGAAATAGAATTCAGATTCTAGATTAATTTTTTGCTTCTTTAATTATATAAAAAAAACTATAAAAGAACCCATTTTTATTTTTTGATATGGTATACATAGATGAAGGATAAACCTTTCTAAAAAATTAATACACTGTAAAAAACCCTTGATCTTTTTGGTTTTTTCATCAGTTAAAATTTTTTTTGCTATAAATTTTTTTACAGTGTATTTTTATTTTTTTTTAAACGTGTCATAAAGCCTGTTAAAATATCTTTTTAATGATACCAAGGTCATGGAAATCGTTTTAGCCGATTCTGAGTTATTGTAGTTTAAATGGAGCTCTTTTCGACCATTTTCGCGTTTTTTCGAAAACGTTCCCACTGTGTCACGCCCAAAAAATCGCAAAACAGACATTTCTAAATATGAGAGTTTGTTTGTATTGATCAAATTTAGCTATGAACAAAATTTCATCGATATCTGAGTTGGTCGGGTTCAAAATTTTAGTTTTATCTCGATTTTTAAATGAAATTCATCTATAGTAGATGGGTACCCTGGTACCCTGTGGATAAAGTTGGATATTAACACAAGGAATAAATTAACTGCCTGTTTTTAGAAAACGAAAACAAGTGATTGAGGGAGAAATTATATTGAAAACAACTATAAAAAACGAAAATTTGTTTATGTTTTCAATATAATTTCCCACTCACTCACATGCTTGCGTTTTCTAAAAACAGGCAGTAAATCTTTAAGGCTTTCCAACTTGTCGATAGCTAAAGTTAGGATTTTATCGGCCGTATAAAAAGTGTTCCATTATTACAACTTTACTTTAATCTACCAGGTAAGATGACCCTTAATTTACTTTTTCGCTCACTTTAGGATAAAGTACAGAAATAATAATGGAACACTTTTTATAAGGCCGGTTAAAGTCTACTTTTAGCTATCGGTAATTTGTGAAAACGGGCCGAAGTGCGTTTTTCTCGTGTTTTTAAAAAATTGAATTATCTAGTTTTCCCATACGGCCACAGATATATGTATACCTACAGGCTCTAAGATCAATATTGTAGTAACTACAAACGGAATGACAAACTTATTTATACCCTTTCCATCTGTTGTGAAGGGTATAATTAACGAAAAAAAAAAATACAACAACGTTACACAACCATAAACGAAATGTTGCTTGGTGTGAAGTAGTAAAATCTTTTTTTTTTTGGAAAAGACATCATACTGCGAATGGTTTCTTTCTGCTTCAAAGGGAAACGAAACCAAACTAAAGTCTAAAGATTTACAAAACAATGATCAATATGAATGTATGTATGTAGTAGTCAGTGGTTTCTAGTACTTTTTTACTTTAAACATTGAGTTAAATTTGTAGATCGCTTTGTTTTTATTTGTTTAAACTAAATTACTGGAGATTTTTTAAAACCATTGAACACTTATAACGAATTATAAATATTCTTATTTTTAGTTTGCCTTAAAGCTAAAAAGTTGTTGGCTAACTTTCTTTAAGTTATTTGGCCAGAGTAAAACACTAACTTATTCAAACCTCCTCGGTTGACATATACAGATAAAATTATTGCCGAATTATTTTCAAACAAACGCTTGTTTGAAAATTTTTATATTTCTACAAATTTTTTTTACTGATTCAATTAATATTTTTGTTTGATTTTTATTTAACCAACAAAAATGTTGACAACTATTCAAAATATAATATACGCGTTATTGGTTTCAAGTTTTCATAATTTTGTATGAAATATTTAACACTCTTTTATGTTATAAGTAATACTTATTTATGTAAATATAAGCACTACAACAAAAAACACATACACACAGTCTATTTTTGGACGCTTTAAAAAAGTACAACAAAAAGAAAGATGATAAAAATGCGTGACGAGGTTTGTAGTAAAAAAAAAACAAAAACACTACCATTATAGGAAACAAAATAATTTTTTGGTCTGTTGCAAAGTTGGTAAAAATAATGAAAAACAAAATCCCGTATTCAATTTTTTAAAACTGTTTAGTTAAATATGTACATCAAATACAAAAATAGAATCATGATGAAAAACATATCGAGCCCTAACCGCGAAAATAGTGTAAGCGACATAAATTTCAGTTTTCGTTTTTTTAATAAATGACTTTATTGGCAACACTTGCATCATCTCCTAAAATGTCATGCTCACATAAGGTACCGTTACGATTTTATAGCAAGAACAATTTTATTGTAAGCGACAAATTTTATACAAAATTTATATGAAATAAAATAAAAAAGCTCTCTCCGGTAAAATTTGATTTTTGGCGCTTACACTATTTTCGCGGTTAGGGCTCGATATCGAGTCGGTCTGCTGCCGTTTTTGGATACATTTCTTCTTATTTAGCCAAGGAAAGGATACAGCAACAGTGAGTGATGAAAAAAAAATTATGTGTATAACACCGTCCGACACTCAATATTAGACACGAACCGGATGACATAAGTCTGAAACTAGAGATTAAATGGAGAAAAACTGCGTTCACAGTTTTTTATTTTCTGATCCTGTTTCCTTTTAAAAGGTCTTCAAAATTTCAAAGGACTACATTTTTAAAAAAATGTTTTAAAATACTTCTGCTCATCCTACTATGCCAAATTTGGTGTCAAATGATCAAGAAGAGTTGTAAAATATTTTGCATTATTTTGTTATTATTCTTTTAGGATTAGAAGTTGTCAAAAATGTCCTTTCAAATTTTTATCCTTTAATGTCCTTTTAGATTTCCAATAATTTTTTTTAAAACAAATAGTGCGTTGAAGGACCAAATATTGAATACCACATGCCAAAATTTCAACCTTCTAGCTTTACTACTTAAGTGTAAATTAATACTTTAAATTTGCATTATTTTATTTTTTATATTTTATTTTATTTATGCTGGCCGAATACTGTTGGTCAATTTGTCGTGATACTACTGGTCTACATAAACGACAAACCAACAATATGCACTTTTCTAAATAAAACTTTTTTGTATATAAATAAAAATTTTTTTAATATTTTAATTTGAACTTTATATATATGACGGCTAGTACTCTGTTCGTATTAGCCAAGTATGTTGAGTTACATTTATTTTTCGGGTGAAAAATTTGACATGAGAAAACTGTTGTTTTGATTTTTGTGCGAAAGAAGTGATGATCATATTATTTCGTACGAAAAAGAAATGTTGCAAGAAAATTGTTGCCGTTGAAAAATAATGTTTACATGTTTTTCGCAAAAAGAACAGAGTGCTGGTTTGGTTTGACTTTTATTCCACAAAAAAAAATCACCTGCTTAAAATTTTAAAATATTTATTAAAACTTAAGTAAAAAAGCTAGGAGGATGAAATTTTGGTATGTAGTATAAAATATTTGGGTCTTTAACGCACAATTTTTTTAAAAGGAATTTATTGGCAATCTTAAAGGATATTAAAGGATAAATATTTTAAAGGACATTTTTGACAACTTTTGATCCTGACAGGATAAAATAAAAATAATACAAAATATTTTACAGCTCTTCTTGTTCTTTTGACATCAAATTTGGCATTGTTGGATCCGCGGAAGTATTTTAAAATATTTTTTGAAAAGTGTTCTTCTTTGAAAGTTTGAAGTCCTTTAAAAAGGACACAGGATCACGAAATGAAAAACTGAAAACCTTGTTTTTCTCCATTTAATGTATAGTTTCACAATTTTATCATCCGGTTCGTGTCTCACAATTTTTTTCTTTTTTTTTCGGACGGTGTAATAAACAAGACTTCGTTCAAAAATAATTCCAACAAAAAAATGGTTCTCAAAGCCAGCCGCCGTCCTGCTCTGCCTTCATCTTCAACTTCAGTGATTGCTTGGGCTCGCGTCATTGCTTGTGCAAAACTTTTTGTTTGATTCAGCAAAATTATTTGTTTGAAATTTTTATGAATTTCAGTACATTTTTTGTTTAAATCAGTTAAATTATTTGTTTGTAAAAATCAGTGTTTTTTTCAGTAAACAAAATGCAAATAAATTGTTTGAATATGCGAATTTGTTTATAGGACCGATTTTAGACAAAAAATGTTTTGATTCTACAAATTTTTTGTTTGAATAGGAAAAATTATTTTTTCTGTGTAGACTTTCGTAAAGGAAGGCGAAAAGCTTGCAGAATCTGCTTCAGACTGTATTGGCTTCCATCAGTAAAACGTCTTGAGTTTTCGTATAGTACCCTACCAGTTACTCTTGAATTATTTCTTTGGCTATCCACTAGATAAAACACGTAAATTTGTTTCTGGTTATAAACGATTGCATACTGATAAAGCTGAAACTGCAGGAACTGTAACTCGGTACAGTTATGCGATGCCACGCCCCTAGCATATGCGAGACAAAATGTAAAACGCATGAAAAGTAAACAAACAAATGCGGCCTGCTTGATTTTAAAAGATAACGACAAAGTCGCGCAACCAGCTTTTTCGCCCAGAGTAGTTTTACGAATGGAATAAACACTAATGCCTGTATTCATATCAAATAATTAAATAAAGGTTTACAAAACAAATTTTCTATGCAAAGTTTGTTAAATTTAATAATCGTTTATGTGTACGGGGGTTAGAAGTAATTAAGTGAGAAGTTATAAAACTAACAAAAGCAAGCAAAGTAATAGACGTAGTTGCCATTAAATGTGTATTTAAAGAAATAAAATAGATTTAAATAAAATATATGCAATGTTCAAAGAACACTTTTGCTAAAAGTTAGTCCTTAGACTAGTGTTTTTAACGGACTTTACAACAGACATTTGACTGGATTAAAAACTAATGACTAAACTTTACGCTAGACTTTAGACTGTACTTCCAACCAGTCATTAGATTATACTTTTGACAAGACTTCTAGACAACCTTATGATACATTTTAGAATATACTTTAAGCATCGTTTAAATTTGACTACACTCACTTAAACGCTGGGGTCTAATCACCGCATTCGATTCTATCGTATCAAATAAACTATCGAATGTTTTTGCATACGATAGACACTGACGTATCGAATGAAAACTCGAGAAATGTAATGTCGAGTTACTCGATATCGAATGCTATTATTTCAAATTCAATAAATTCATTCTATATCGAGATTCATGATACCAAAATAAATAATTTCGATCAATTTTGCTCGATATCGTATGCGGTGATTAGACCCCTGAACTTTTAAAAAAGACTTTAGGCCAAACTTTACACCAGACATTAGACTTATCTATACACAACTCCCGACTTGACTGCAATAGACTAGACATACGAGAATTTAAACTCCATTAGAACAAAATTTTAGACAAAAATTAAGATTAGCCTTTAGAAAGAAAAGACTTTAGATTCGACTAGTCTAAAATTAATCTTCAAGCTTGGCTTGACTTTAAGTTATATTATGCGCAAGACAATAGAAAACTTTACAAAACACAATAGGCAATAATATTGTTAAGACTTTGATGAGACAATGAACAGGGCTTTGGAGAAGACTGGCAAAATTATGAACAAGACTGTGTGCAAGCTAAAGGAATAGTTTACTAAAGAAACTTTAAAAAAACAATGAAAAACTTTTTTTTAAATACAAACGGACAGAGCTATGAGCAAGACAATATAGACTTATGATTAAACTGCAAGCAAGATTTTTAACAAGGCTAATAGCCAATTTTTGTTGTTTTGCCATATAACTTATTTCTAGTTAAAAAGAGAGAAATAAGGCGCTTTTTACCATGATCAGCGATGAATATGTTTGTTACATATTGAAAAGTTCAACATAAAAAAGTGATGCATTTGCATCCTAAAGTATGAGAATCAAACAGAAATAATCAATTTCCATTACGAAGAGCAATTGCGTCTTTAGCCAACACAAATAGGCTTGATGGCGAGAACTGGGTTTAAATTCTGAAAATTAGTCAAAAAATTAATACACTTTCCAAAAGAATCGGTTAATTAATAAAGAAGGTATAGAAGGGGTTGCTTTTACCTTTTTGCTTTATTTTACGCCGTAAATGTTTAAATTTATAGCCTTTAGTTCCTTCAAGACTTGAAACTATCATTGAATAATTAATTAAGAAGACATGGGTAGAGGAAGGTTTTAACCTCTTTTGCCCTATTTTGCGTCCTTACTGTTATAATTTTAAAAAAATTTATATATTAAAGTTCCTCTAGATATAACAGTGTCTGCATGCCAAACTTTAAGAAAACCGGTTGATTAGTTAATAAGATATAGTGAGGGAGAGCATTTGCCCCTTTATCACGCCCTAAATAATAACAATTATAGACTATAGTTCCTTCCAGATGTTACACTATTTGCCTGCCAAATTTAAAGAAAATCGTTTGATTAGTTAAGAAGATATTGGGAGGAGGAGCTTTTACCCGTTTTGCCCTATTTTATACCCTCTAGCGATATGAAATATACATTAGGATCCATTCCGAATGTCGTTGTACACATAAGACGTTATGATACATGGTTTGATAATTTTTCAAGTATGAAATTATAAAATCATAATATGGAAAATGGAGGTCATTTTGCTGATATTTGTATGGGAATAATATATAGGAATATTTAAGTGTCATGTTTCCGGGACCCCTAGAACATCCACAGAATATCCCCAACGTCTCCTGAAGTTTTATATAAAATCGTAGTTAGTGGTGACATTAAAGTGTACACTTCTTTTTTTATAAATAGATTTAAATCTATATTTTGTTTATTTTCACATTAACTTAAATCATATTTAAATACAGTTTGGCTTTTTCAGTGTTATTTAAGAAGGGTTAATTAATTAAGACAAAAGTATGGTAGCACTAGTAAATAAAAACAAAATTTCATTATTAACAAGGTGGATTTAAAACACATCTAATTGTTATTGCTTTGCCTATTGTTTTTGTATTGTTGTGATATTGAGCCCACCTTGCTAATTTGTACACAATGGAAACTTAAATTGGATTTTATTGTACCAGCTTGGTTACTAAAGTTTCATTTAAGTATTTAGTGAAGAACATAATTTTGTATTTAAAACTCTTTTAAATATAAATGTGATACAATATCAAAGCTAGCAATTGGCCGTAAGACTATGTTCACACAGACACTTTAATTGCTCTATTGCACAGATAACGCAATTGAAGATTTTAATTGAGCCCAATTTACAAATTTATTAATAAATTAAGCAATAAGTATTTAACACTGCGTGTAAAGTCATGGCAAAATAACCATATACGGACAATAAATATCCATAAAGGACCAAAAAAAAAACACCCGTGTATCGCAGTTTTGCCGAAAGTCATGCACTTTTTTTTATGCTCATATCTTGGAAACCGTTCGGAATTTTGATTAACCCTCTGAGACAAAGTTGTAGCCTTTGCCATAAAGAACAAAAATTGCAAACATATAGTATCAATAAAACTTCATCTTCAAGATCAAAATCGCAAAAAACTTAACACAGCAAATTTCTTTTATTGTTCGGGCCATAAGTGCTAGAAGTTGTTTAAAAAGTAAAAAGACATGTCAATCATATTTCATGTTAAAATAATGTTTTTTTTTACCCAACAAACACGAAGTCAAACCTTTGATATGAAATGACTTTATCATTTGACATCAAACGCAATTCTCAAACGTTTTTCAATTGTTTGATTTAACATTTAAATTCAAATTGATAATGATTTGAAAATAAACATTTGATATCAAATGTTTTTCAATTTGATGTCAAATGTTTGTCAAAGTTAAAATCAAATCAAAAATAAACTTGGCAGTACTAAAGCGAAAAATAAATGTAAGCAATAAAAATGGCGATTAAAGTTAAATTATTTTTCCTTGTGGTTACATGTGTTTTACTATTAAAAATAAATTTTAATATAAAGTGAACAGTTTATTTCTAGTGAAAAATAAAAATTATTTGTGAGAAATTACAATGTTTAAAAATACGAAAAAAAAAGAAAAATAATAAAACAGGAAAGTGAAGAAAGATTGTTGAACGATCGCGGTGCTACAATACTCAAAATAAAAGGGAGCCAAGTATTTAGTCTTTCCAATAATTAGAAGACGGAAAGAACACTATTTCATCTTTTTGCTATGGTACCGAATGTTTATCTCAAAGTTTATTTAAATAAATAATAAATTTAAATTAAAAAAATTAAATAGTTTTATTTATATTCCACATTCTATTATAATCCACATTTGAAAAACATTTGAGAATTACGTTTGAAAGCAAGTTGAAAATAAAGGCATTTTTCAATTTGAAAATAATTTCCCCTTTTTGTTGAGAACGCTATGATTTACAAATGATTTTCAAATCATTATCAAACGTTTGTCGTTTGAGAAAACGTTTGATTTCAAATCACTTTCAATTTGAAATCAAACCTCCGTGTTTGTTGGGTAGCTGTCAAATATTTAATTGTTTATTTCAAATTGTATTGGATCAATTAAAAACGCCTGCCTGAATATAGTATAACAGTAAAGGTGTGAACAAAAGTCTTGTTGAGAATATGAACAAAACTATACCCTGGCTAAACTAAAAAAAATTTCTTCACAGATCCAATGGATTTTTACATCAATCCAATAAAAACTACGTAAACATTTAACCTATATAAGGCTTTATTGATTTAATTAAGAATTTTTCATTAGCGCTCAGTTTATGATATGCTTTCTAAAATCGATAAAAGTTTTGCATTAACTTAATGCAAGAAAATTTATTAAGACTGCGCCTTTTTGTTATCACATTAATGGAACAAACATTTTATTAATATAATGCTGAAGAGTCAAAAGTTTAAAGAAATTCACTTTCATTATTCGAATGGAATGGTTTTTGTATTTCAGTGAAATGTTTAATAAATTCAATGACATAAATTTAATAAATTAGTTACTAAATTGCGTAATTTTTATATATATATATATATATGTTCCCATCGATCCTATAAGGAGCATGATAGTCCTTTATTCGTTTTATGATTATTATTGTTACTGATTGCAGCCATTTATTCAGTGTTGGAATATAAACATAATATACTGTTCTTTAGGGTTTGGTTCGGTAGATATGTAGAAAACACAAACGCTAATAGTGTTTCTATAGTAAATTATTAAAAAAATAGTTTTTTTGTTTGTGATCTTTGAACACAGAAATAATACTGTACACACCCAACTCAACGAAAAGATGAGAGCATTTTATTGCGTTCTGTTTTTTTTAACCACAAACTTCGTTCTATTCGATTCAGAACTTTAACAAAATATATTCACGAAAAAAAAAAAAAACAAAAAGCCAGCAAAATAATCGTACACAAACAAAACATGTACACAATACACACACTAGCTTTTTGTACTGTGGTCATTGCTAAAAAAATTTTGTTTGCTCATTCCGTTATCAATGTTAAAAAAGAAACACTATAGAGCATTAAAATATAATATATGTCTACTGAACCACTACAATTGTTCTGTATTATAATGAAGAACAGAACACTCTTTAATGCTAGTTACTTTTTTGAACATAGTTATGAACCGTATTTTTTTTTTTTTTTTTTTTATTTATTTATTGAGATTTTAAAATAATTTACATTTTACTAATATTATTTTCCCGCGAAGCCATGTGGCTTATCTGCTGGATAACTTCTATTCTAATGTTAAATGTAATATACATGAAAAAAGATAATAATAATTCATAAGTCAGTGGCTGTGGCTATATGTTAATATATTCTAAAAGTTCAATATTTCATTGCGAGTTTAAGGTTTGTGTTCGTCTCCCCAAACACTAAAAAAAAAACGTTTCTGGATGTGTGAGCTAAATAATTTTCTATTTTTTTTCGAACACTGTTTTTTTTAATGTAAGTTTCGAGTTGTTGTAAATTTCATTTCCTTTTTTGTTGTTCCTGTTACAAATCATCGGGTTTTGTTCCTTTTATTTATATTTTTTTAAAAAAACTCGCTTTTCTTTCTTAGTACATTAAGATTACGAAATAAATGCGATTTTTATTTAAATAACAAATTGGTTCTTTAAGGACAATTCGATGGCTTCTGTTGAAAATAAAAGTGACCTGATATTTCCATTCTTTTTGCTCTAGGAACTTTGGTTTACGAAATAAATTGCGATTTGAAAGATTTTTATCGAAACCTCGTTGTGTTGGTTGCAAATTAAAAAAATCACATATGTTCACCCTTCTTGGTCTAGAACCTTTAAATTACGAAGTAAATGCGATTTGAGGTTTTCATATAAAACAATAAATTTTTTGCAGAAAATTAAAGTGATTACAGATTTTCATCCTCTTTGCTGTACGATATTTAGGTTACAACATAAATGAGATTCTTCATTTATATAAAAATATTAACGCTGCGAAATATGGCCCCAAAAAATAAATGAAAATTTACCCCAAATTTATAATGAATTTTAACCCCAAAAAAGAAAGCAGAATCCTGATTTAAAAATCCGAATAATTATACAGTTTTGGTTTTAAAATCCTACGATTGATAGCATGGTTGGGCTTCGGACATGCGCAATGATTTTTTCCGCTATGGTATAACGAACACTGGCTTCGCTTAGTAAAGCTGCTCTTAATAGCCGGCCTTCGGGCGGGCGCAATGATTTGTTCCTCCATGGTATAACAAACACCGGCTTTGCTAACTTAAGCATCTCTGCATAACCGGCAAGGATTTTCTCCACTTTGGTATAACAATTCGGATTTTTGGAAGCTTTTAAATAAAATTGTATATAATTTGTGTAAGAATGTTTGGGGTAATTTTTCATTTCTAAATATTTGCATTTTTTTTATTAGTTAACCAAAACTGGCCCCAAAGTAAATACTCGGATTTTATTTGGGGTCATTTTTCATTCCACTTAAAATGCGAAAAACACCCTAACGAACAAATTAAAATTAACCCCAAAAACAAAAAAATTGCCCCAAAACTGCGTGTTGTTGTGTCCCATGTAAAATTTTAGGGCCGTTCTTCACTTTCCTTTTGGGGCCATATTTCCTGGGGAGATTTTGTGCACCGCAAAAAATATTTAATTTTATTAAATCATCCTATTTGCTCCAGCTCCTATTGAAATAAACTCGATCTTATGTTTTCATATTTATACAAAAAAAAATCGATTTTTTTTTTGATTGAAAATTAAATTAATCACAAATTTTCATCTTTTTTGCTCTAGGACTTTAATTAACGAAATAAATATGATGTTTGTGTCCACATAAAATATCGCTTTTTTTGACGAAAATTTGAAATTCAATATTCTGTGTATTAATTGCAAAAATTACAGCAATTTTCTTATTGAAGCAATTTTCTTTTTTAAAATGTCTTAAAGATTTTTTACTTTCTTGCATTTATTTTTAAGTATTCCAGCTGACGTATTATTGAATTTTTCCTATCATATTACTTCTTCAAATTGTTAAATACATAAAATGTTATTTTTCATCGATTAAGCTTTTACGTTTTTATTTGTATTTTTTTCATCTCTTTTAATTTTTCTTATAGACAATTTTCATAAAATGGAATTTTTCAAGCGAATGGGCAAATGCGATTATTTGCATAAAAAAAATTCAAACCAAAAAAAAAACAAAATTATAAAAGCAGCAGCTTAAATCCCATCATGTGCTATTTTGCATTCATCTCTTTTATCTACAATGTTTATGAAAATTTCTAGGAATTAATGGTTTATCGTTTTAAGCACACAAAAAAAAAACTCCAGAAAATAAAAACTCTTCATTCAGATTCAATGTATTTGTATTTGTCTATGCTAACAATCCAATGAAAGATGTGAAAATGATCTGATCTGATAAACCTTATGCTTCGTTGGCATTTTATACCATTTGATTGGAAGGAAGTTTGAGTGTTGTTTTGAAGCTATTTGGCTTGCATTTATGGCAGTTTCCCAGTTTCCTCCTCTGTTTTAATGTTTTTTATTTATTTTTTTTTTGCCAGTTTTATGGCAAAATTTGCAATTATTTCAATATTCCAGCCCTAATGATGAAGTTGTTTTAATTTGGTATGGCTTTTTGTTGCATTGCGCCACTCGTTGCAATTGTTATTGCAACAGACCGCAAACATTGTGTGGGAAAGAACGTAAAACGTCAACACAGATAGATTTATTTGCATGTTCGATAAAGGATTTAAAAGGCTAATGGAAAATATGGCGTTGAGTGTAAGTAACGCACAAAAAAACAAATTCAACAATGTATAAAAAAAGTTTGAAAAACAGTTGCACATTCATTTAACTGGAAATTTATTTGTTGGAGAAATTATTATTAGTTTTAAGGTCAGAGATTATAAACGAACAAATAGATGCAAATTGGGATATAAAAATTCTAAGTAGCACTGGTTCTCAAACTTTAACTAAAGATAAATCGGGGCTGCTGAACACGAATGTGGCATTCATTTATTATATAAGAAGCGTTTTCGAGATATACGCGAAAACCCAGTTTTTTTGCAGTTCATAAAGAAGTTAAGGAACACAAGAACATTTTTTTTATTAAGTTGTTTTACACTATTACAAAGATATATATTTCCTCTTTCAGCAGGTATCTAAACTGTGTTAATCGGCCAAAAATTCACTGAGTTACTTGTCTAAAGATTGGAAAAAATGGATTTTTTCAAAATTTTTTAAAATTCAATATTTTCAGTTCTTCGGTTTAGGACTTTTTTTTCTAATTTTTAAACCCATATGTAAATGTAAATTTTGTTGCAAGCATATTTGTAATAACATGGTTAACATCTGACAAAAACTAAGAAAGATGCAACATAATTAGCAAAACATCCAAATTCTATTTTTGGTCAGAAATTTTATATTTATCCTCTTCACTTTATCCTTTTATGTTGCGATAACGTTAGTAAATTCGATTTCGATAGTAATAAATAACGCGTATCTCTGTGTCTAAAAATCTTGTTTTTTTCAAACATGAAGCGAGTAATTTCGAGCTCTCTTTTGACAGTTCAAGTCATGGTGTAAAACATAAAGTGTGCTTTGAATCATAGTTTAATATTCATTTCACCTATAGAATTAGAACTCAGATTTAAATCTACTTTTTCATTATCTGATGTTACTTTTAATATATAGCAATCAGTCTTATGATCAATTGAATCTATCCATTTAATTAGCTCACCGAATGATAGATAAATAAGTTAAATTGTAAATTCAGAATTAAATACGGTTCGAGTCCATGGTAAATTGACAAATCTGGCTAAGTACCGATAATAAAATTTATAAGATCAAAAAATATTTTGGTCCACTTTCTTCGGACACTTTTTTTAATAATGTAGACAGACCAACTAAGAGTTATCAAGTGAACCATTACATATTTTAATACACAATGTAATTTATGAATTTCAAACGTTATTAAAACAACAAAAGCGTGACAGTGACTGACTTCATAAAACGACAACTTTTCTTCACTGCACAATAGGGATGCCAAATGGGACCAGGTTTTTTGAAACCCGGGATACGGGATTTTTTTTCAAAAAAAAAACGAGATCCCGGGTCGGATCGGGATTTTTCAGGGTTTCATATATAAAGGACAATTTTTAGAATTCATATACATATTTATTGTAAAATGTTTATGTAAAGTATTAAAACAAATAAATTCACGAGGAATATTAAACTCATTACAAAATAAAACAGTATAATATATTCTTTTAAAGTAATATGGAAAAATTATGTATTAAAACTTATATTTTATATTTTAAAAAACAATCGAAACCTTCTTTTATTAATAACATTTGCTGTCGACGAAAACAATGTTCGCATTAAACGCTTCTGGGTGGTATATGACAATATTTAATTTATTTTTTATCAAATATATACATGTGCAAGTATTAATGTAATAAAATAAACTTAAGCAAATGTTAATGTGTCAAAAGACGTTTGGTAGAATCCCCTAAAGTTTTTAATACCTTTTTGCACAACTTGCATTGTGCGTGCGCTGTTCTATTATCATTCACTTAGAAAAAAGACCACACCGAACTTTATCTTCTGATTTTATTTTCTATGGTACAAAATGCATTGCATGTAACATTTATTCACTTGCGACTTCTTTTTGTAGCCATTTTAAAAATAGATTCATTGCCAGTATGATTTAATATTAAATTATTTTTTAATTAAATATAGTTGTATTTAATAAAAAAAAAAATACCTCATATTTTCTAAATCTAAAATCTTAGATTTATTTTTATAAAGAAAGGAATTTCGCAACCACTCGATCTCCTCAGATGGATTTGCCGTCTTACACTCGCAGCCATCGTAGCCAGGGTTCGAGCCCCGGCCACGGTCAAGAATGAAAGATTATCAATAACAATTTTAATTTATATTCATGTTGTAAAATTTGTTTCTTCGTAAAAATAATTTAATGAAAATTAAATTTGATGGACTTGAGCCGAATTAAAATATTAAAAATTTTTTTAATTTATTTTTATTGCCTTACTTGAACGAATTAAAATGTCGAATTTTGAAAACACATACAAAAATCACATATTTTCAAGATAAAAGTCCTGTAGCTCAAGAAAGCTTTATCCGATCGAAACAGTATCTATGCAAAATTTGCAATCCTGTACAATTTAGTTGAATCGTTCTCGAGATTTTTCGAAATACCTTCAATAACTGCAGAAAAACACGATTTTCGCTTATATCTCGAAAACTCTTCTTGAGAAAAATAAATAAATGTCATATTCGTGTTCAGCGGCCCCAACTTAGTTCGGAAAATATCTAATTTTTGAGGTTGTATTTTTTTTGTGGCATAGTGTAGTTAGTAAAAAAATCAACATAATTTTATACTTAAAATAATACGGTAAATTTCAGTATTCTGAAAAATGGAACTTTCTGTTAGGAGAAAATTTCATAGAATATCTTTGTTTCAAGAACAACTAATTTTTCGAAAAGTTTTTTTATGTATTAAATATATTGCTTCCTAAGGGCCATAACATATTTTTTCTATTTAAATATGTTCTGTACTAGTAATTTAATTTCGGACCAGGACTTTTCCATCAATCGATCTTAAGCTTGAACAAACAAACTCCAGGCGTTAGATGACCTATAAACTATTCTATTTGAGTATTCTTAATCAAAAGTCTTCTTAATCAAGCTTAAACAAAATACCACCAATAAACAGTAAAGGCATGCTCAGACCAGTAAATTGATCAAACTTAAGCTTAATTTTTGGCAGTCTCTATTGATTTACTAAACTTTATTTTAAGAAGATAATTTCATTATGTAATTAAGAAACCATTAAGCGGCGTTTGATCTAGGCAAACGTTTTGCAAAAGCAAATAAATTTTGAATAAAATTAGTGGCCACGTATAGGACGTTAAATATTTAATAGGTGTGACCGTAGCTTAAGTTTATCTTTTCTTACATTCCCCACAACAATTGGTTAGAATTCTACCAACAT
Source organism: Pollenia labialis (assembly GCA_949318255.1). Lineage (NCBI taxonomy): Eukaryota > Metazoa > Arthropoda > Insecta > Diptera > Polleniidae > Pollenia > Pollenia labialis. The sequence continues at coordinate 132,954,428 of OX439141.1, forward strand.
TAATTGATGTTGTGACTGGGTTAACAAAAACCAAAATTAAAAAACAAATCGCTTTGTTATTCTCGCAAGAAAATCAAAATAATGCAATTTGCAAGTTCTGGGTTTTATGCACGGGCACTTGCAAATTTATTATCAAAGTTATTTTTGCGAACACATCTTTTTTCATTAATAAGATTTTGTTTGTTGAGTTCAATTCGCAAATTTTCATTCTTGATAAATGCGCTGAAATGTACAAAAACTCAAACTATGATGATCCTAAACTGCCTTATATCGACCGGAACTTTATATAAAGTAAATAAACATTTAAAAATAACAAAAAAAAAAAAAAAAAAAAAATTGGGAATTTTGTTAAAGATAAACAACTCAGAAATTAAATTTGTACCCCCTTTGCTTTTCAACCCTTTAAATAAGTTTTTGTTTAAAAATTTACTTTTTATTTAACCCTAGAAAGATAATCTGCGAAAATTTTACGCGTGTACTTTTTAAATATTGCGATTCCCGTATAATTTGCAGGTTAACGTGGCTGTACACTTCAGACCTTTCAGACATAACGTAGACCTTTTGTAAGGCATACAAGTCACTGAGGTAGGTATTGCCAATTTCGAAATATTACGAGCTTGTGAGTCAAAATGACAAATATTAGTGATCAGTTTTCAAAAGAATGCGATTTTAACGTTGATTACTGAAGAAGTTTTTTCCCTTTCTCATAATAAAAATATGTACACAAAAAAAATATTTGAAAACAAAAATTGCTTGTTTGACTAAAAAAAATTTGAATTTTCTGGGATGACAATTTTTGCGGTATTGTTAAAAAAGTAGATAAAGCTAATGAATATTTAGTAAACAACCAAGTTTAATGGGTCAATAAAATAAGTTGTTGCCCAAAATAATTTTTTCAACAATATGTTTACATGATTTGTGCAAATAAATTGTTGAGTAAATCAAACGAAATGTTTATCGAATCTTCATTTATTTATTTACTAATAATGATGTGCTAAATTCCCAATTTTTATTCCTTTACTATGTGCATTTCGCTAGTTACATAGACCAGATCAGCACACAGAAAAAATGTTTGCAAAAAATTATTCAATTAAATAATTAATTGGTGTACATTAATTATTCAATTAATTTTTTGTTTGCTACAATTAATTTTTTTAATCAAACCCCATAAAATTAAAAGTTTGTGTATGTGTGGTGTATTTTTTAGTTTATGAAATTAATTTTTTAATTAACTAAATTTGGGTCCATGACTCGAAAATACAAATCCGTTAATTGATATGATCAATTCCTTTGCAAAACAAAATTAGTAAAATATTTAATTTTCTGAACGAATTGTTTAATTAAAATCGATTTTCTATTTTTTCTGTGCAGCAAACCTTTTTCTAAAGACTTTGGAAAAACTAAATATATTTTAGAAATAAAACTGTAAACTGAACTGTAATATGAAACCATATTAAAGCTTTTAAAATATGGACAAGAGTTGTAAAAATACTGGCTTTACTTTGATTCAAATATTTTTTTTATTGAATATGAAGAAATTTTTAATTATTTCATTATTAAATATATGAGCATTTCCATATTGACCTGTCATGATATTTGTACCACAAAATGTAAAAAAATTAAATGAAGAATTCACAATTGTAAAAAGGGTTTTTATATATACAAAGTAATGAAGTAGCACTATATTCCGAAATAAATTACAGTAATCGACGCTAAGGATTTCCAGATATGGGCAAAAATCTGCGCTGGCGTGACGTTAAAAAAACGGAAGTGGATTTTGACTTGCATTACAAAACTGAATAAGACTGCGAATTGAGCAAGACGTTTTGTGTAAAACCTTTTTTAGTTAACTTTGGACTAATACAGATTTATTTTTCAAGCTATAAAATTTATAAATCTTTGCTCGTTTTAAGGTAAATATGGGCATTTTCAGCCAAAAGTCAAATTTTTTTAATGTAACGCCAGATTGCAAATAAGGTTGTATTTTCGGACAATGTTTTTCAACCGTTATCCCTTTTGTTACTATTTGTAGAGCTAGTTGCGCTTGACACCAAAATATAAAAAAAGTAAACTATACAAATAAAATTTTTTGAGAAACAATTTAAAATACTTACGTTACAAAAAGTAGACTTTTCGCTGGAAATGCCCATATTTTATTGAGTTCTATTTTGCAAATTGTAATTTTGAAAAATTTTTTCATTGAATCAAACTGTGTTGTTAAAAATGTTCATGATATTTTATCTGTGTACACATATTTGAAATTTCGATATTTTTATTTAATATATATGGGCTACTTCAAATTTTTTTAGCACCTGCTGAAACCGACATACTATGGCTCTTATTTCGTTAAGTTTTATGAATTGAAAAAAACGTTGTACAGGGTTTGGATGACTATACTTGAAGGACATGACGTGCAAAGTTTTACGTTAAAAAGTCTTCACCTTAAGAATTGGTGGTCATCTAAAATTCGAAAAATTAAAAAAACGACTTGAAACTTGCAAGAGTTTTTTCATTCATTCCGTTTTCTTTGTAATAGTTTTAAGCTTTCAGATCCAAACCCAAACAAAATATAGTCACTAGACTTGGAGGATATATCCACAAAAACAAAAATTTTGATAACGAAAACAAAATTTTCCGAATTTTTAAATTTTTGAAGATTTTACAAAGAGTTTTAGCGCCGTTTAATAAAAATGAGTTTTAAGCGCAGAATTAAAAAAACTGCGTAATTTTATAAAGTTTGAGGTGTATCAAGTTGGTGTCAGCGCACCAATAACGAATCACGGACATCACAAACTTAAAAGAAATTAGCGTAAATTTTTTAAAAATGTATCTTTTTTGCGTCTGACAATCTGAATTGCCTTTTAAGTTGGCTAGTGTATTGCGTGATGTGAGTAACTTCGTAAAGGGCACCTCCGAGGCGAAAACGCACTTTAAAATTTTTAAACGCAAAAATTTTATGAACTTTTGAAAATGTTTGCAAAAAACCAATTTATTTTTAAGCTTTTTTTTATATCAAAACATGTTATGGGAACATGTTTAGGTATCTAAATAGATTCTGCTCCACGGACTAAACTGATAAAGTGCAAAAAAAATAATTTTTTTCAACCCTGGCGCGTGTAGCGCCAGTTTTTTCCAAACACATTTCGCTTTCTGACAACTGAAGCGCTGTATCAATTCCGCTCAAACGTACATCGAATAGAAGACTTTACTGAGCATTTATACTAAAATTGAAAACGCACCAAAAAATTTTAAGGATTTAAAATTTTATGGAGTAAACAAAATGTGTCTAACCTCAAAAAGCATCCTTGTATGAAATATTTGATTTGGTTTCAGATGTACGGCAAATTAAAGGAAAATAAATAATCGGCAGATGAGTGCTGGTTAGCTTTGCGACAGAATAGAAGCAAATGAGACATTGAGAAATCCAAATTTCTTTTAAGTGCAGTTTTTCGTTGGGAAAAAAGTTAATCGTGTAATGAGAAAACGGCCATAATTTACGACACAATTTTTGAAGTTGCTCATATGTAAAAATATTATAAACATTGGTTTATACTTAAATAATAAAAAAAAAACAAAAAAACACTTTAAGTAATGTGTCATCTTTAAAGTATGTTCTAGGGCTAAAAATTTACATATCGTTTTTTGTTTTATTAAAAACGTTATGTTTTTATTAAAAAAACATAATTTTTTTTAAAAAGGAACTTTTGCTTAAAATAACAATATTTTTTAAAAGGCACTTCTGTTTAAAAATGTTATTTTTATTAAACATAAATATATTTTTGGTCAAAAATTCATAATTTATTTTGCTCCGAACGAAAAAATTAAAAACATTTTACCCTGTCGTTTTAAATACTAAACTAAATATTCTCTATTGATTTTCACTGGTTCATTATTCCAATAAAAATTTAGCAATTTAATAAATAGTTTTTTAAAATTTTATCTATAAACATTTGCATATGATCTGCATACATACAAAAACAAGTTATGTAAATTACATGGCAAGTTTTTTAGTGCTTTTGCTTATAATATGAATTTCTGCATATTTTTTAATCCATCAATATCTTTGCACTGTGAGATACTATTTTTTTCTTTTTTCATTATCGAATGTTTCTTGTCGAAAGTTACAATGTGTGTTCAAAGCTTAATCCTAAATGTTATTTTTAACCACTACCAATGTAACCGCTAATTAACTGCATTCAAGTTTAAAAAAATGCCTGCTAGGCTTAAAGTGTCGATACTTTAAAGCCTCTGGTAACCTTCGAACTGTATTAGATCCCGAGCGAGGCAGTTGGGATGGACTATTAATTTATCAAGGTATTTGACTGAATACTTTTTAATTTTTTCCTGAATGGTAGAGATGTTAAGATCTCTGTGAATACTGTCATTACGTACATACCATTAGGCGCGTATGACTTGTTGTAATATCCTACATTGTCTTTTTTGTAGCTTCTAGATTTTGATGCACATGCAGTACCCCATTTGTCATATGTCCATATTGGTGTTATGATAGACTTGTTTAAGAGAACTTTGTTGCCTAAGGACAAATTTTTAGTTGAGCTGCTTTAGTTTCATAGCCGTTATTTGCGCTTTAATATGTCGAGACCAGGTTATTTGTTTTTACAGCTGAGCACGTTAATCTACTAAGCCTGAAAGTTAAGTAAACACCTTTAACCTTAATTTTAAATTTTTCTAGCCAGGCCTCTAGTTCATTGATGTGGATGCTGCGATGCAACTTTTGGGTCCTGGGGGTCGATTCTGGTTCTGTGAAACTGTGAAATGAAAAAAAACTTTTCATTTTCGTTTTCAAGAGCACTTTTCACAATAGCACTTCACATTTACACAAAATGCGATTCCCGTTCTTTTAATGAAAAAGTGTTTCATTCCATTGTAGCTGTGAAACTTTTGTAACTATATTAATAAAATGTAAAAGTCAAATGCAGATACCGAAGCTTAGGATTTTGAAACGGCGCTAAGCCGCAAACGAGTTTTTTTAATGCTTGAGCTGCAAGCATTTATTTTTGCTAAAAGAGTTTTTTTGAAGAGAGGAAAAAATAAATATTTATGGCTCCTCTTGTTTTATACAATATAAATTTTTTCAGTAAAAGAGTTTTTGTTGTTTTTTATTCTCATACATATATACATGGTAAATATTTTTAACTTAAAATAAATAATTAGTAAACCGAAAATTCCGATTTTGTTGCATTTGGGTTTCTTTCATGAACTATATTGCATCTGAAAGAGGTTAGCCCTAATGTCCTGCTCAAGTGCGCGCAAGAATTAGGGAAGGAAAAAATTTTACATAAAATGTGTTAATAAATATATAAAAACAACAGCAATTTTTTAACGGAAACAAATTTTTATTCAAAAAACAAGAGCAGTTTGAATGTAAAATCGATGAGTTGACAAATGAGTTTTTTGGGTTGATTGCCCCAAAATATTTATTGCAGTAAATAATTTTGGCATAAAACTGACATCTACGAAAATAATGTTATTGACTTTAGTGAAAGTTTCTTTTTAGGGTATTTAAATAAAAGCTTGTTTTTGAAAAAGGTTTTTTACTTTTAATATATTTTTTAATAGTTAAAATCAATCACATCAAGTTATTTAATTTACTTGTTTTTCTACACAAGTAAATTTCGCGACAATTTTTTACATCGTGTAAATTGTGTAATTACAATTGGCAAGATTTAATATCATAGTGCTGGTCCAGACTCGCAATTTTTGTTGCAGCAATTCTTGAGTTTATTTGTGAGAGTGGTGAGAAAATTTGGGAGCGGAACTCATTTCACCAATAAAATCATGAATTTCTGCAACAAAAATTCCAAATTTGGACAATGAATTATAAATAAGGTAATGCCTCTATTAGTTGCTAGTAAAATTTTCAAGTAAAAGTTACTGCCAGGCCAGGTAAAAAACTAAAATTTGTTGTTGTTTTTAAAACAAATATACGAAAGAAATGTTCTTGTCGACATCGTGGGCCTGAGCCTTAATTTCTTTCGTTTAAGCTTTCGAGTTATTCTTAGCAAGCCTTTTCATTTGATACCTATATGATATGATTGCATTAAAAATAGCTAGACCGCCATTTTGGCTGTGCTGCTATGTTTGATTTAGAATGACGTTTCATAGTTTACAACATGGTGAAATAAACAGGTGGCATCACCAGATGACGATTTTTTTCTCCTGCATTGTTTGTCTAGGTTTATGTCAAAGTTTTGTTTATGTTTACAAAAAGTCCACGTTTTGTGCTGAGATTATTGTATTTTAATAAAGTTTTTGATAACTTTTAATTAAAATAAATAAGATATTGACTATAATAATATAAAAATTGGCCAATTCAGCATATTTTTTGACGTAAACGGTGATGTAATTTCCAATTTTGTTGTAATGTTGTATTTGTTGCCGAAACGATGCCACCTACTTATTCCACCATGGCTTACAATGCTTTGTCATCCAAACTGAACGTGTATACATAATTTCAGCTCAGTCAATTGAACATATCTGCTTCAAATTGAGTTGCAAAGTTCCACCCAAACATACATTCATTGCAAGTTAAGCAAAAGCTTTAAAAAACGACCATAAGCCCAAAAAATTGTGAAATCATTAACAAATAAAAGGCCAAATAAAGATTTATTTAGAAATATGTTATTAAATATAAATCATAAACATGTTGAAGGCGGCTTTAAATTTACTTTAAGCCGTCGCTAAACCTAAATTCTTCACCGCCGATGGTAATTACATATCTACTTTGTCATTTAATCAAGTGTAAAATTATACAAATACACAAAAAATATAATTAATTTAAAAAATGTTAGGATTATTAGTTTTAATGGAATTATCGAAATAAATTCGGAATGTTACAATGTAAGAAAACATTATTAACGTTTTTCGTCAGTAATGTTTTGTAGTTATGCATATAATAAAAAATTGGAATTTTATATGAATATAATAAGTTAAAAATCTGTAAATACGAATCTTTTAAGAAGATTATAATTTTAATTTTTTTAAATTATTATTTATCTTTAGCAATGTCCATATTTTTCTCTAAATAATTTAATTAAAATTATTTTTCACCGTTAAAATGAAAGTGTAAAAATATGGCATAAATGAAAAGTTTGTGACACTTCTTTGCACTGTTACACAGAACAAGAATCACATTACTGTGAAAATGTGAAAACAATTTGTTTCATTCCATTTGTTCTTCTCATATGAAAACGTTCGAATTTATTTATCATTTTTTGACTAAACGAGAATCAGAAACTCTATGAAAATGTGAAAAAAGTTTTCATTTCACAGTTTCACAGAACCAGAATCGACCCCCTGATAGCACTAATAAATGCTGTGTCGTCTGTAAACGTAGAAGTATGTGTGCTTGGGCTTGTTGGCATATCAGCTGTGTATTGTATTTGCTGCTTTGTGCTGCCACCTGTATTATTCCACCTCGAAGGATGTTACCAATTCTGAGGCACTTATTATTTTAGTCTCATGCCTAGAAAAAAAATTAATATGGTAATCCAGCAGCCGTATTCTGTAATTCGCTTTGCTAAAGCTAAATCTCGGTCGCTAAAATGCCTTAGAGAATAAAAAATTGAAAAATTGCGAATTTAATTTTTATGGCAATGCCTAATTTAGCAATGCACGTTACAGTATTGAATTCGTAGCCAAAAATCGCTAAATAAACTTTTTAGATTTTAAGCGATAGAGATTTAGCTTTAGCGAATTACAGAATACGGCCACAGTTGAGTAGTCAATCCGCCTAAAATTCCTAATTCCAAACTCGATTACCTTTTCCAAAACTTTTTGCTGGGTCCTTTCTTTTGTGTTTTTGGCCCAGGAGCGGTTTTCCAATTTGGTGGATATTCTTGAGTTAAAGGTTAACTGGTGTTTTTGTGGCATCTAGGCTGTTTAATAAAGCTTCGATTGCCGAGTCGTGTTTCTGTCTCAATTGGTTGCGTATAAGCTGATTGGCATAACCGTAGTTGAGCCTTAATGGTTGCGGAACGATTATATCGCCTTTGCATAATGCGATTCTAATTGATAACTTTAGTTTAAATAAATTACTTTCTATATTTTCAGCTAACAAATTCCAAAACTTTTTTTTGGTAAAAATGTTTCTTTTTGAAACTAAAATTAAAATTTTCGTTAAGAAATTTTATTAAAAACAAATTTTAGTTTTTGTTTTGTTAAGTCATTATCCATATTATTAAACTGCATTCGTGTCCATAGAATAAAAAAATTGTTTTACAGCATTGAGTCATTTTTTATACCCTCTCTCTTTCTATCAATATCAAACTTACAAAAACAGCTTGTACATGAAACAAACTACACTTTTCCATTCGTCTTTCCCCTTTCATCAACAATGGCAATTGTTTCGAACCAAATGTTTCATAATATGGATTGGGATTAATTAAATTTACAATTTTCCCAAACTAAAATGTTTACTTTATTTTTAAAAGGAAATAAGTTATTTTGGCAATAAGAACTTGTTTTTGTTTCATCTTTTAGCTTTTTTGCTTGTATGTTTCAGAATAGTTTGTGCGTATAAAAACTTGCCCTGCCAATTAAAATTACAAAAAAATAATAAATTGTAATGGGTTTTTTTTTTGTTATCTCCGAATTAAAAATATAGAAATCTAATTCTGGAAATAAATAACAAATTTTTTGCTTTTACAAATATTTTTTTAATAAACAATTAAGTAATTAGATTTTAGTTTATTTGTGAAAAATTAAAATAAAAATGGCCATTCATGAACATGTGACAATTAATATACAAAAATAATTTTAATTTAATAAATTTGCCTTAGCTTTATGTTTTTTATAAGAATAAGTATTTAAATTTAAACATGCACTTAAATGCTTTAAAGGTGATGATATCCAGCAATCGGTACGTACACTGAACAAAAAAAGTGATAGAAATAATAAAAAAAGGTTGTGTAAAATGGATAGAACTAATGAATTGTACTATAAATTTAAGGTTCTTGTTTTACAAAATGTTTCATATTGTCGGCTTAACATTTTAAGTATATTAAGATTTTGATGCAAACTTAACTTTTGGTTTTCTCTCAAGCTGCAAATATGAATAATTAAAAGTTGTTTGACTCTCCTGAAAAATGTGTTGAAACGGAGTTAGCAGGTTGCATATTAAGCCGACGATATGCATTAATTTAAGTCGAAATAAATAAAGAAAAAATGGAATATTTTTTTATAAAGTATATTAATTGAGAATAATTTTAATTTAATTATGCAAAAATCATATCTCTCAAAAGTTGGCAATTTTCTGCTTCGTACATACAGCTTTTTTTAACATGTTTTCCATAATTTTTAGCAAATTTTTAAGTGTTATTATTTTTGTTCGATTGTACGCTATTCCTATAAAATTCTCCAAGCCTTCTTCTCAACAAGCTGAAAAAAATTATAGAAAACATAAAAAAGTTATAATTTATTCAACTGACCACTTCGGTCTGTTTAGGCTTTCGATCAGAAAAAATACAAAAATTTAACCAAACTTTCCCTGCGGGCAAATTATGTCAATTGTTCTTAAAGCACTTATGCCGTAATATATTGTGAAAACAAGACATATTACTTAACTGGTAAAAATATGTTTGGTGGAGTAATTCCAGAGGAAAGTTAATTGACACAAACGTAGATGTGAATGGATTTTGTGCGGGTAGTGCCTCATTCTTTCTGATTCTATGTATTACTTTATATGAATGAAGGGGATCTATAAAATTATCATAGTTTACGAGGGACAATATCTGCGACAGACCTTAAATTAAATCGAAATTAAATGTTCCCATTTAGGTAAAATTAATAACCTGTTACAAAGTGTCAAAGAGGGCTAATTAAACCACTTTTAGAACATCGCCATGTTAAAGTAACAAGTCCCCTTCATATAAAGAGTTAGACCTAGAACCGCTGCCTACCATTTTAGAACTGCCACACGACAAGTTTGGTGTTCGTTCCCATTTCTCTAGGGGTACTTGCCAAAAAAAAGTATTTATATACAGGGTTTAAAAAACTGCAGTCGAAACCAAAAACGGAAATTTGTGTAAAACTTTTCGCTTTTTGAATTGATTTGACATCGACTGTTTACATTTAATGAATCAGAATATAAAGGCAACAGTTTTTTCTTTGGCCAATGGCAAATGAAGAAGTGGAATAAATGGCAATTTTTTTTTACTTTGTCTGCAGTTTTTTAAACGCTGTTTATATGTGTCTACAAATTTTAAAAATTTTATGTTTCTCTTATTGTAGCCAATAAAATCGAAATCTTTAGAAAATTAACTCCACCCTCTAACTCTTGTGTCTGGGAAATTCTAAAAAATAGTATTCTTATACCCTCCACAACTAGTTGTGAAGAGGGTTCACTATGTTTGTGATTCCGTGTAAAACATTTTTAGAACTCATCTAAAAACCCATATTTTCTCATTACCAGCGTTTAAAAAACCGCAGTCAAAGTAGAAAAACTGCTATTTATTCCACTTCTTAATTTGTCATTGGCCAACAAAATTGTTTCTTTTACTTCTGATTAATTAAATGTAAACAGCCGCCGTTAAACCAACTTAAAAAGTGAAAAGCTGTACACAAACTTAAATTTTTTGTTCGAAGGTTTTTGGTTTCGACTGCAGTTTTTTAAGTGCTGCTCTTTACAACCTTTGGGGGATCAAGGCTTCCACAAAGAATTTTTAACTTACATGATTTGTTACAGTTCTTTTTCGCGTCTTGCCATATAAGTTTTCAATGTCCTTATTCGGGTAGTATCGATCCCATCACTACAGCTTTTTTGCCTTGTAACAGTTTCGTTAATCGGTTGTTATTCCAGCTAAGTAGACAATTGGTCTCCTACAGCAGGTCCTAGGGAAATAGGGCTGCCATCCGTCGTTGCCTAGAACCAACGCTGTACGTGTTATTGGTGTAGTGGTGGGAAATCTTTCTTATCTTTGATTTCTATCTGTTTCGCAGGGGTGGTTGTTGCTTGGCCTTGCCAAGATGTTAAACTCTTTCCAGAGGGAGGGCGGCCAGGGGGCTTTTGGAAATATTGTTTAACCCTTTCGGTACTTCTTTTTTGTTTATGATAAAACAATTTTTTTTTCGATTTTATAACTCTTAAACCTTATGCTATTAACAATCAATGGTTATTTTTTTTAAATTTTGTATCAAAAGTGGTTTTTGAGCATCATGCCATATGGAATAGAATGTATTTAAAGGAAAAAAGAAAATAATTTTAATTAAAATTTTTAATGCAATTTCTAAAATGTTATAATCAGAAAGATGTATAAAAGAACTATCCAAATGCATTTCCTTATAAAATAAAACTATTCTTCTAGAATCAGAAAGACAAATGAATTTAAAAACACGACCATTTTTATTTTATGTACATGCAGAGAAAAAACATGATTAACAAATGGTCACTACGAACATTTTTATTCATATTTGCCAAATATGTTTACCCTCAAAAGTTGATTATAGTCCCAATATAACTTGAAAAAATATTTTTTGTCCTTAACATTTTTAAATTCACTATAATAATATTATATGGTGCTTAACACCTAAAAAGTTACTCTGATCTAGCTAAACATATTTAATTATGTGAAATGTTTGCTACTAAAATTATTTTATTTTCAACTATACAATTCAAGGCCCATTGAAAAGGTCTGCGCAAGAAACCTGATGATCATTGTTTATGTTCTTTTTAGTTGTCAAAAGTTGTTAACATTTTGCTTACATGTGCATGTATACGTTTGATTACGTTTATGGTATGCCACACATACACGTTTTTTCCTTTTGCTTTGTATATGTGGTAGTAAATTTTTGACAACTAAAAAAATCGTTTTTTGTTTTTGTACAAGTAAGCAGACCTGATAGATGGGCCTTGATACAATTAAATGGAAAAAACTAAATTTTTATTTATGTGTTTGGCATATGTGTTAGTATCAAATTTTAACGCTTATAACTCTGAAACTATTGAACAGATTTTAATAAAATATATATTGTGCACTTATGCCAGTAAATACCTTTCAAATGGTGTATTTTTTATTCTAGACGCTGAGCAAACAGAGGAGAAAAGTGTTCTTAACTCTTTTGCCTTAGCCGATTTATATATAGAATATAAAACAAAGTATATGTACATACATTTGTATTTAAAAAAAAAAATGAATTTTTAAGAATAAATTTGTTATTGTTTTTATTGTGAGAGCCATGTAACCTGTTGAAATATACATTTTGCATGGTTTTGGGAAATACAGAAACATGGTTGGAATGATTGTTTGCCTTTTTTCTTCTGAGCATAATAAGATGTTTGAGACAATAATAAGCTTAAAACATTATGTCTGAACATATATAGTTACTCAAGACGTGTTAGACACACTCATAACCAGAAATATTAATGATAGCTTGCGATTGTGATTGCATCAACCATGTTTTTTCTTTGTAACTATGTATGTATATTTCTATGTTATTATTATTTTTTCTTTGAATAAAATCTATGCCAATTGGCATAGAATGATTTTAAAAAAATCGGACACATTCTTTGAACAACACTTGGAATCTAACTTTTTCTCCACTTTTAAGTCAACGATAATCTGCTAAAAAACATTATGGAAAGTTTTTAAATAACATTATTTTCGTAACAATATTTACAAAATTACAAAGTGACCTTTTATCGTAAATTACAAATCTTGAAATGCACGTTTGCTTTCTGGCCTATCGGAATGCACTGGGTGTACCAATCAAAATATTTTATTTTTCAATTTGACTAAAAAGCTTTAAATAAAAATACAGAAATATCCAAAAAATTAATTTCTTACTGTTTTGCCCCAAACAGGGGCTTGCAAAAAGCACTATGACATATGGCATAGAATAGTCGAAAGGACTAAAAGGGGGTTGAAACCACTAAATTTTTTAAAACTTGAAACCCATGATAAGTAAAGTGAATATCGTCACCTAAAATACAAAATAACGTAACAACACTTTTTATAAGTTTACAGTAGATGAAAAAAACATAACAAAATCAATAATTTATTTCTTTAATAAAATCGCCATTTTTGATCCCAGGGCTAAAAAAATCCATTGCTGGCATAATTGATACCTAATTTGTGAGACAACTAAAGCTACGATCGCACTTTACAAATGTTGGAAGCTCCACACGTAGCTACTATTTTTATTTAATATTTTTTGATTTAACATAACGTTTGCTAGATATGAAAAAGTATGTGCTGTTTTCACAACACAAGTGAAAGCACTCAAAAAACTGAGTGCTTTTCATATAATTTTTACTACACGTTCAGCACAAAAGTCAATCAATAAAAAGCATTAAAATAAAGTTGAGGTTGATCCGTTTAGTGGTCACGCTTTTTTCAAGGCCCTTTGTTCCAACTAGGAATCCCAGGAATTTATATAAATCACAAGAAGATGACTATTCATATCACTAAGTACGCCATTAAAAACTTTATTATGGTAAAAACCAAGTTAGAGCGCTATATGAGGCTGTGCCGAATCTTTGATACCCTCCATCGACAGTATGAATATTTCAGAAGTGCTTCGCAAAAGAATAAACAATTTTTTTTGGAGTATATCGGCACCTAAAATACAAAACAACGTAACATCGAACAATTAGAAATTTACTTTTTTTATTGATTTTTGTTCATTTCATCGGGCCGTATTTCTTTCAAAATGGGGCCGGTCAGGCAGTTACTGTGAATGGTATTCTCTTTCGTGAGATGATAATGAACTTTTTATGGCCCGAATTTTAAGATATGGATGTGGAAATGCCACAAAGCTAACGAAACAATGGCTCTTTTGCGCGACAAATTCAATGGCGGTGTTATCTCACGTGGTGGCGATGTCAATTGGCCGCCAAGATCATGTGATTTGACACCGTTGGACCTTTTAACCAACTGCAGTAAATTTTTTACTTTAAGAAGATAGCAAGTATTTGTCAAACCCGACAATATAATACCCTACACCACATTATTTACAGACAGTACCCTATTTGGGGTCCATGGCCAATCATGGAATCGGCAAAATAAAATTATGTTAAAAAGTTAAGATTCACATAAGAGTTGTTTGAGCCGGATATTATAGGATATTTTTTTATAGAGGGATTTATATAGAAATTATTTTTTATTATTCTGGACCTACTAGCACAAATTTCATTCACGATGTTCTATGGGCACAAATACTCTATTCCAGAATGAAGATTATATGAGGACTATGTAAAATTATGGAAAAAATTGGTTTTATTTATTCAAAAGTTTGTTGGGTCTGGCTAGACTCATGCGTTACGAATGTGAAAATAAAAGCATGTGTAAGACGGAGGGTTAAAATATTCTAGATTGTTTTAAAGATTACTATTCGTCAATGATTTACTCGAAATTTTTGCTCAGTGTAAATTTTAATCATTACAGTTTTTAGATGTATCGAAAAGAACAAAATTCTTTTTCCAATTACAAAAAATTTAATTTAGTTTAATTTAATTTTCTAACAATTAAAATTTTCCATTAAACAAGTAAAAACATTGTTAAATTAGTACAATATTTCGCAAAAAAGACAAATAAATATCATTTTATTACTGGCGATTATAACGATATCTGACTTTTTGTTAAAGTCATAAAATTTTTCAAATACACTCAGGTCTCGTTTTATGCGATAGATGCATTCCAAAAAAATAGCATGAATTGAATTCGCATAAAACGATACTCTGGCTTCATATAATAACTAATAATTCGTTCCAAAATTCCGAAAAACCCCAGAAATTCAAATTTTTATTAAAAAATCAAAACAAAAATACATAAAAAATAACAAAATTATATTTGGGGCATCATTTGTGAAGCGGACAAAAAAATTTTTGTTGAAATTCTAATATTTGGCATACCTATAGTTCTAGTAAATATGAATAAGTGAGCGATATATTTTTTTTGTGATGTTTATTTGTCGAGTTGCAAGGTGGTAAAGTGTTGCCGTTTTCAAAAATTTTTTTTTAAATGTTTGTAAAAACTAATCAAACAAAAAAAAATATTAAGTGATTCTTATAGAAAATTTATTGATTTTTAAATAAAAAAAAATTTATTTGAAAAAAAATGTTTTTCATTTCCAAAACCGGAAATAACCAATTTAAATCCAAATTTTTCTAACTGATTCCCATTTTTTTTTAGCCTATCGTGCCTTTTTATATTGTAAAAGTTTTATTGTGGGACCTCTACTACTTAGTTAAAGTTATTCAAATATTTTACATTCGTACATGTGTGGTTATTGCAATGTTGTACCGTAAACGACAGAAAAGAACGAGTTTAAATTTAAATTTTTCTTAATTCGACCTAATGTTTTGATTTTGTTTTTACCGAAATTAGCCTTCGGCGTACTAATTTTATTGTAAAACTTTTATTACGTTATTTTCAGAAGTTTGAAAACATTCATACGTACGTATCGGTTATGCAAAGAAAAAACTCAAAATAAAACGAACTATAACGATTAAATCAGTGCTGCAAACTTGGTTTAATTGTAAAACGGTAAAAAAGCTTAAAAAACATATAAGATTTAAAAATCTGTTAAAATTCTAAAAAAAAATCGTTAATTTAAAAATCGCATAAATTTGAATCCGCATTAAAAAAATCCGCATAAAACGAGACCTGAGTGTAATTCGACGAAATTTTTTTTAACATAAAATTACAATTTAACGTGTTTTTATGCGAGATTGTCCGCATTCTTGCTGTTTGCGTCGCCAGTCACAAGAACACAAAGTTGCGATTTTCGAATAAAATCTGAAAGTAACAATTAAGCAAAATGTCATTAAATTTTAACAATGAAAATCAAGTAACAAAAGTTCGGTCATTAAATATTAAGTGTAGCAATTAAATGTATGTGTGTGTTTTTTTCAAATGATAATAAAATTTGGAAATTATCTCCGAATGGTAGGGGCAACATTACGTGGGCAAACTGCAAAGTCGTTTTAGATGAAAAACTACAACAATTTTTTTTACATTTCACTGCAAAAATTCATTTTTAAATATTTATAAAAAAAAATCGTTTCCCCGATATAAACATTATTTAGAAACTGCAGACATTTTCAATTTATTAAATATAGAAATTTGTCATGCTGTTGGAAATTTCTTTAGTCTTTGTACAGTATATCGTGAGCCAAAATGCAAAAAGGCGTAACTAACAAAATTAAAATGTTTCCAGGAGAAGAAAAACAACTTAGTAAAATGAAAACTAGCAACATGTCAAAAAACCATGCTTTGATAAGTCCTCCATTGAAGTCTTTAAACAATTTTTAAAGAAACCCATTTCGTTATATTTTGTTAGAAAAAAATGTGTACTTACGACGTTTTATATTTATCAAATAAACTAACTTGCAGTTATGTTCCTTTGTTTTTTTGTTAATAAAAGCGTAATATTTAATCGCAGAAGTGTGAAAAAACTCCATTTTGAATTTTTTTTTTAGTAACGCCTTTTTGTATTTAAGCTAACGATATATATTCTGTCTACTGGTTGATAAATTGACGCCCGTCTGTTAGGGTGTATGTTTAAGTGGGGTTTCCGAAGATCTTAGAAATGATGGAGACTAACTTGTTATATATTCTTGTCACATATATACTGTTAAAGCTTGTTATCAAAATTCAGCCTGGTCGGTCCACAAATGTCTGAGATTCGAGCAAAAAACCACGACCTGCTCTAATTGTACCCATTAATCCCTTGTTGTTGTTATATCCACACCACAATAGTGGAGCAAATATTATGCATTATGTATTAAGCTGATATTTGTAGCGCCTTTAAATATTGGCCCGAGATCCACCAGGCTGGCTGGCTGTCC
Source organism: Pollenia labialis (assembly GCA_949318255.1). Classification (NCBI taxonomy): domain Eukaryota; kingdom Metazoa; phylum Arthropoda; class Insecta; order Diptera; family Polleniidae; genus Pollenia; species Pollenia labialis. Next base: position 132,971,235 of record OX439141.1, read on the forward strand.
ATGTAAACCTTGTGCGCAAGGTACAATTCGCAATTCTAAAGACTATTTGATACAATTTTATACACAGCGAGTCGGCCCTATGTTGCTATGGCATAACAAAATTTTGTACGGGTGGGTCCAAAATTAACAATAGGTCCCATATAATCCCCCTTCCTTAAATCTAAAGAATATTCGGCACATAGAATTTTTAAAAAAATCTTAGCATCAATTACATAATTTTGTTCCTGTGGCCCATGATTGCCCATGGGACCCAAATAGAGTATACTTGCAAAAAATGTTTCTTAGATACTGTGGTGTAGGCTATCATATGGTCAAGCTTGACCGACTATGCTTTATTTTTTGTATGTCTGGGGAACGGCACGAGCCAAAGTTTTCAAAATAGGAACAAGCATCTTGGTTATCAATAGACAACACCCGAAAAAATGTTGGTGAGATTGGCAAAGTGGAAGCGTCACAAAATAGATTTATTTTAATCCAAAGGACGGTAAGAGAAAAATTGCCCAGATTTTGTAAACATAATTGCTTATCAATACACAAACTCTATAAAAAAAATATGGGTGAGTTTGTAAAAGTGGGCGTGGCACAAAAAACCAACTTCTTAATATGTAGATATTAGTTGCAGGAGAGTTAAGCGTACCGTGTTGAACTAATGCATTTGTATGAATTTATTTGTTTATGTAACTTTCGGTTCTTATCGCATCCTGGTGAAGGATAAATAATATTCATCGTAGTCCAATATGGCAATCTTAAGCTGGAGGTCCATACCACGTGTTTTTGTATCCACGCATTGCATAATTTGTATACCTTTCTTACGTTGTACGCTTCAAGTTACATGCAACGCTTTTTATGCGACAATACCACAAGTAACAAGTTAGAGTGGTACATTCGGCTTTGTCGATTCTTTGGAGGGTATCTCCACCGACAGTTCAATTATTTCAGGAGTGATATCTACATGATATCTATTTATTATTAATTTATCTTTATAAGAACAGACATCAGGGGTCTGATTCTGGCAGTAGTGATCGAGTACTTTCTCGATTCGAAACCAATTTAGTATCCAATTTTTTCTGGAAATAGTGAACGAATCGGAAATACCAGTGTTGTAACGTATTAATTTGAGTTTCACAGTACTGAAAAAATAATTTTGATTCGTTCAGTATCGACTGAAATAAAATTGCTTGATCACGACTGCCAGAATTAGGCCCCAGCATTAAAATTGGCTGCGGCTTAGACATATTTTAAATTCTTTACCGACAATCACAAAGTTTGTTTTAGTAATTTTAACTAGCTTGAGTAAAATATCATTATTCGTACAATTTTTAGCCGAACTTAAAAGATTTTCAGGAATTTCAGCAGGCTGATTAATATGGGATCTAAGGTAAATTATGGACCGCATATCACAAAATTCATAAAAAATTTGTTGGCCATATGAAACTAAGTTGGATGAAATTTTGTCACAATAATACGGTTTTAGGCGTATTTAATTAATTTACCGAATTGGCTTTATAAGGGGCCTCAAGTAAATTATGGACCGATCATCAAGAAATTTATTAATGCTATTTCTAGTCCTTTAAAACTGTGAAGTATTCAATTTAATTCTGATGCCATTATTAATTACGGTTTTAGGCGTACTAAACTCTTTTCCGGAAGAAGGGTTTATATGGGGCCTATGTTATATTATGGACCGATCTTCACAGCGTGATTTTCAGTCAAATTAATGGAATTTTTGCAAAATCTTATATCATTCCGTGAATTGTTCCACCATTTATGTTAGTTTTTGTAAAAAAAAAATTATCAATTTTTTAAGGTGGTGGGTCCACATTTTTATTCACATCTCTGATCCTACTGAACATGGATTTCATTCCCAAAAGGCTTAGGATAACGACAAGCAATTTGATACCAATTTTGTTCATTTCTTTTGAGTTTTTCGAAAGTTAGCGTGTTTTCAACAGACGGACAAACAGACGGACATGGTTAAATCGACTTAGAATTACTCAAGGATCCAGAATATACATATATGTATACTTTATGGGGTCTGAGATGAAAAGTAAAAAACTTTCACACGAAATGACAAACTTGGAATACCCTCTTCATAACTAATTGTGGTGGAGGGTATAAAATTAAAATTTATTTTGTCTTTGGGGCTTACAAAAGTCGAAAGTAAATCTACTTTTCGCATACAACGCCTCAATGCATACGCAGATTCAACTTTTTTGACAAAAAGGCGTGTTATATCGTCAGCGACATCATTAAAACTATCGTCAACGACAGATAGTATGATCAATTAAACCAGGGATTTCCAAAATTTTTTTGGTTGTGTATTAGTGAGTACCAGAGAGTAAGCAAATTGAGAGAATGCATTTATTTACAGCCGAAATAAAATGCTAGTAATATATTTTATAAGTTGTATAACACAAAGGTACAAAATTAAAAATTTTTTGTGTTGATAAAAAATTTGTAGCAATTCTTTACCAATGAAATGTCGCTGGTTTTAAAACTACACTTTTTTTTATTCGGAAGCTTTTTGACTCTAAATCAGTTTCAAATATCTTATCAAACAATTGTAAAAAATTAAAGATTTTTATGTTTTAAAAGTTCATAAAAAATAAATATTGCACGCAAATCACAGCTGATAGAAAAAAAGTCCAGTTTTAAAATCAGCGACATTAAATTGGTAAAGAACTGCTACAAAGTTTCTAGCAACACAAAAAATTTTTAATTTTTTTCCCTTGTGTTATACAAGTTATAAAATAAAATCTTCTAAATTTATACTTTTATGGCAGTTTCGTAATAGTAGAATGGTTTTCAAATGGGATAAACTTAATTTATTACGTTGCTTGGAACAAATAAATTTTAAATCCGAAAAAATTTGTTGGCATAGGTAAGTAGTGCCTAATAAAGAGAGGCAGTATTAGTCTTTACTTTCTGTTTCTGTTCTGTTCCGTGCCGTTCTGTTTCAAAATTGTAAAAGTTACTTTTTCTGTAGCAACTTATTAGCCATTTATGACAAATTTATTAGTTTTGCACCATCCATTGTTTTATTTCAATAACTTTTATGCACATAACTTTGAAGAAATAAAATTTAATTAATGTATTTTTTATTATTTATTTTGCGGTCACTTACAATTACTTTACAAGTTTTTGATTTTATCAAACTGAACCGCAACAGAACAGAACAACTAATCAATTTCACAGGTTTTTTAATAACAAAACCAAATCAGCTGGTTCGTAAGAGAACAGAAAGTAAAGGCTTACTGAGGCTTAACTCTTTGGGCTCGGTCATAGTGCGAAAAATAGTGCGAAATAATAAAGTTTCATTAATACATCAATAAAACACATCTTCTTACCCAAACATTTTACCTACCGTCACATTTGCTTTTATGTGTACAGGTTATTTACACATAAATTGTAGCAAAACAAGACTTTTTTACTTGTTTTTTAAATATTTCTACTTACTACAGAAAAGTGTTTTCAAAGAAAGAAAAAACCCACCGACGCGATTAGTACAGAAACCAACATATTTTTACAAGCAAAATACCAACAAATTCCTTTGGCTATTTTTGTTCTTAATAATTTCTGCATTTAGGTACGTCTTTTTAAAGAAAGCAAAAGGGACCCTTTTACAGGTATCAAAGAATTTTTTTCACAAACAAAACACATGTCGTTAGCTTAAACGTTGCAGTAAATGTTATTGTTGAAAAAGTTACTTAATAAAATTTACGTTAGCTTTGCTGTTATATATTTTCAACAATTTAAATTATGTTAAAATTAACTAGAAATGTTATATTACTCTGCATTTAAGTCTTAAAATTTAGACTCTAAAATTTAGAGTCTAAATATTGCACGCAAGGCATTGGATGTTACCAAAAGCATTTTTGACTGCACAATATTTTTGAGTGTAAGCTGAAACAAAATAATATAGCATCCGCTAAACATGTACACTTGTCGAAGTCACACCGACGACTGAATTGAAGAGCATAAAAATATGTGTTTGTAGTGGTTTGCACAATTGTGCAAAGAAATGGAAACCCCTGAATTAAACCTCAACTTGTTCCTGAAAATTATTGAATGCGCGATGATAAATTTAAAAATATGTATATAAATGCATAATATGAAACTAAATACATTTCTTCACTTCCTTAGAAAAAAGTAATAAAATCTCTTCTGTAAAATTTGCCTTTAGTCGCTTAAACAGAAAAAATTATTACCGAATTATTTTCAAACAAACGCTTGTTTGAAAATTTTTTTCATATGTATTAATTTCTACAAATAATAAAAGTTGGTTTTCTTTAATCGACCTTTTCTTTATAGAATTTCAAAGAAATAAATACTCAAGCTCGAGGTCATAAGTTTTTTAAATAAATTTTATTTATTTTAAATACATCCAATATTTCGATATTCCTTGAATATCATCATCAGGGATAGTTAAATTATTAATAAAAAATCACAAATCATGAGAGTACAGTCATGACAATGGTAGTAAACCCTACAAACATAGAGAATAAGAAAAAGTTATTTGTGATTTTTTATTAATAATTTAACTATCCCTGATGATGATATTCAAGGAATATCGAAATATTGGATGTATTTAAAATAAATAAAATTTATTTAAAAAACTTATGACCTCGAGCTTGAGTATTTATTTCTTTGAAATTTCTACAAATATTTTTACTGATTCAATTAATATTTTTGTTTGATTTTTATTTAACCAACAAAAATCTTGACAACTATTCAAAAATATAATAAACGCGTTATTGATTTCAAGTTTTCATAAATTTGTATAAAATATTTAACGCTCTTTTATGTTGTCGTTTTTTTGCATATTTTTATTTGATCGTAAGCAACACTTCTTTATGTAAAATATAAGAAAAACAACAAAAAACACATACAGTCTATTTTTGGACGCTTTAAAAAAGTACAACAATTAGAAAGATGATAAAATAGCGTGACGAGGTTTGTAGTAAAAAAAACACAAAAACCATAGCAGGTAAATAAAACGGTTTACTTTTTTTAAACAACAAAAACAACAATATTATAAGACACAAAAAAATTTTTGGTAGGTTTCAAAGTTGGTAAAAAAGACTGAAACACAAAATCCCGTATTCAATTTGTTTAAACTTTTTAGTTAAATACATCAAATACAAAAATAAAATGATGACGAAAAACATATCGACTCGGTCTGATGCCGATTTTGGTTACTTTTCTTCTTCTTTAGCCAAGGAAAGGTATACAGCAACAGTGAGTGATGATGAAGAAAAACATTGTGTGTATAAAAACAAGACTTCGTTCAAAAATATTCCAACAAAAAAATGTGTCTCAAAACCAGTCGCAGCTCTGCTCTGCCTTCATCTTCTCCTTCAGCGATTGCTTGGGTGCGCCTCATTGCTTGTGCAAAAACATTTTTGTTTGATTCAGCAAAATTATTTGTTTGAAATTTATATGAATTTCAGTAAATTTTTTGTTTGATTCAGTTATATTATTTGTTTGAAAAAATCAGTGTTTTTTTTCAATAAACAAAATGCAAATAAATTGTTTGAATATGCAAATTTGTTTATAGAACCGATTTCCGACAATAAATGTTTTGATTCTACAAATTTTTTTTCTTTATTTGGAAAAATAATTTTTTCTGTGTACGACATAATCGCAAATGGGGCTCGATGTGGCCTTAAGCTAAGATACTTGAGCCATTTTAGTCATTACTACCTTTTAATTTTGGCAAAAAAAAATATTAAAATTATACAAAATATTATTTGGATTATTCACGGTTATTACAGCAGTCATTTAGTTCTGCTTAAAATGTGAGTTTTTGCCAATGCAACACTTTAATCCTTTTGTTCATCCAATTCTCCTACACACTGAACACCAAAGTGCTATAAAATTATGTTTGGCACTCTTTTAATGTGAATAAAACTCATTGAAATTTAATTTGCCATAAAAATTCATGAATTGTCATGGAGGACAAACAAAATTTTTTAGTTTTATTCTACAAATTTCATTGCAGTCTCAAATAAATTAAAAAGGACTTAAATGGCTATTTTGAAAAATGTTTAGTTTTCTAAATCCAATTAGCTTAAGAAATTAATTATTTTTGAAGAAGCTTAACAAAGACTTGTGAAAATTACATTTAGGTCATTGTTCACCTTAACGAAAGAACCATAAATGTCGTTCCCAACCACATGTCATATAACAAAAAAAAAAGAAAAATACCGAAACCATCATTGTCTGTTTGTTATAATCGTTTTTATGTGATACGGCGTTTTCATACCACCAGTTCCAACATGCTTTACAGTTAATAACAACAACTATGACGAGTATACTGCAGTATAGAATAATTATGCCACAAACTTTAGAATATTGTAGCAACCAAAATGCTGCCGTCCAGTACACACACCATTATTCTCAAGTATAATTTAAATTTTCACACAATTATCTCGGTCTCTTGTCGCTTCAGAATATGAAATCCTTAACGGACAGTGGAAATTCAGCTCTGAGCACTTAATTACCAAGAATATCTGTGAGTTTTTTTTTCTATTCATCAAATGGTTAGTTTGTGGAACACAAAGTCTATGTGTGTGTGTTTGTTTGGCACAAACCTCAAAGTTTCAAGTGAAAATTTAGTAGATTTTGCATGTAAAGTACTTCATTTGTGAGTATGAATGGATGAGGGGTATTGTATCTTAAGTGAAATGACATGGATGTAGAGTAAATTGTGATACTGGAATTTGTTGTTAAACTGCAATTAAAGGAATTTGATTGAGCGATAGTGGCAATGGATATCATTTACATTTCGCAGAAGTTCAACAGAGGAATGAATCAGGGTATCCGTTTGATGAAATTTTATCAGAAAGTTTGTGTGAGTCGACTTCTATTGAATATTGAACAAAATTGTTTTGCAAATAATATTTGCACCACAATTCATTTCCTTTGGTAATTTGAAAGGGTTGTGCGCCAAACCCCCTATTTTGAAGGGAAACCCATATGATAACTACATTAAAAAATTTAACCTATTTGGCGCATTCTTAGCAAAAACCAAAGCATGAAAACCGATAACTAATTCAATTTCATTTGTCTTACCAATCAAGCTTGATTTAAAATTGTGAATGTCAGTTTATTATTCTACATACTTTCAATGCGAAACGACATTCGAAATAAGACTCATCAATCTCGTTTCACATTAAATTTGGCAAAAATTCGTTTTATGTGACTGGAAATTACACTACTAAATTTTATGCAGATTGGTTCATAATTTGCCATAGGCCCCTTATAAAGCTCCCTTTCGGAAAAACCAAACAAATAATGTTATTATTTTTTTTTAATTAGTTCCGTCATAGTTTTAAAGGACTAGAAATCACGTTGTCAAACATCGTGAAGATCGGTCTGTGGTGTTGATTTTTAAATTAAAATAAAATATTTAGAATAATACAAAAAAAGAATTTTTTTTAGGTTTTTGCTAAGGCGAATTTATGTATAGCGTGGTGGTGGCGATACTACAACAAGTCACAACACCAAAAAGCCAACATTGTATTTTATTTTTTGCTTTCGTTGGTCGATATATCAAAAACACATGTAACTTTTGACATTCCTCCCTCTAATTTAGAAATAAAGTAGCGCAGATGTTGCTTAAACGCCGCCTGAAAAATGAATTCGCCTTAGTTTTTGCTTTTAATTTTATATTAAAGAGAATAACTGAATAATTTTCATTACTGAAGAAAAATCATTTTTACAAATACTGATCGGTAAAAAAACGTTTGAATTTTGTTTGAACCTTTATTGGGAAAGAAAAATTATAACTTGAAATAGAGGGGAATTCCGTGACAATAATTTCATCACCAATCAAGTTGATCAAATCTCATGATTTGGATTAAGAAGAAAGAAAGGTTTAAATTTTGTTTTTTATTTTCTTAAAAACTAATGGGGAAAAAATTAAAATTTATGTTATTTATTTAGCGTATGGCTTTAAAATACAGAGAAAATATACCCTGTAGGAAATGTCACTAGTGAATCTGTACTGATTCACTACTGAAACAGTCACCAATACCACAGACAGTTGGAAACCTACTACTGACGTTGGTACTATTGACTAGGTAGTTCTTTTGGGACCATTTGTAGACACTGCAACCAGAGAATCACTAGTACATTTTAGAAAATCAAGTCTTCCCTTTTGATAGTTTTTAAAGTAGATGTCGAAATGAAAATTGTTTTTATAACATTCAATTATTTTATTGAAAAAAAGTTTACAACTTTGTGTTCTTTTTAAAGACAAATATAAAAGTGTAGAAACTTTGTTGACAATGTCGCCAAAAAGTCACCAAAATCGAAGACACTTGAACCCAGGTTTCGTTCAGGGGATATATATGTCCGCATGGACAGCTGGCATCATAAGCAAGTCCCCACTTGGTTAGGGAATCCATAGGTCTGGCAGAAGATGTACGTAAGTGAGTAAGATTACACCAGGTTTTGCGTGGAAGATCAAAATTGGTGGTTCTATCGTCTGGGTTGAATAAGGGACTGCTTCGACCCGAGTCGTTCCACTTCGTGTAAATCAGTGTAAATCAAAAGTTTCATGGGTGCTCAAGCATAATTTAAAAGCCTATAGGGTGAAGTATTGTTGAGATTTTTGTTTTCAGATTTTTCGGTAGAGGTTTAGAGGTTATGTTAGATTAGGTTCCATGGGCAGCCATCGAGGAACAGCTCACTTGGGTCCTTTAATGGCCCCTTTGTGATACCCAGCGCCAATGCGCATCCTTTAAAGCAGTTACTCAGATGGTGTCACTGCAAAGTCCAACCAATTCGTCTTCCTATTGAAGAGAAGAGGCGATTAAGTTCTATCCCAGATAGATCCTCCAAGCAGGCAAACACCGGATCCCCAGGTATTTTTCCCTGATACCCCGCAACCCAGGGCATTGGCAAATAAAGTGAAGCATAGTCTCCTCTTCCTCCTCGTTTTGAAAACTTCTACAGTAGTCGTTGAATTCCAGACCCACTCTTCCAGCATGAGTCCCAAACGGCCAGTGCCCAGTCACAACTGAAATCACTGTCGTAATCTGGTCCTCGTTGAACCTAAGTAGGGAATTAATTCACCGTTCATCATATCCAGGCCATAGTGTCCTATATGTCAAGCAGGTAGACTCACAGGTCCACCGCGTCTGTGAAACTCTATAAGACTCACGATTGATAAGTGACTTACAGTTGTAGTGTAATTTTTCTAAAGTTCTTTATTCATATCTTTGGTAGTGGAAAGGTGTCACAAAATATATTACTTAATATGTTAATTTTGAAATGCGTGTTATTACAACAACCAAATTTAATAAGACTATACCGTTATTCTTCATGTTCATACATTAAATCGGTAAAATGAAAATAAGAAATTAAAAAAAGGCACTAGTAAAGTAGAGTTCGAGGAATTAATATCACAGCAAAGACCTACGCATAATTAAATTTTAAACAAATAAATAGGAAAGAAGAAGTAAAGTCTAAAACTTTAATATATTGTTCTTGGCCACCGAGGAAACTCGGAGTATGTTATATATTGAATTTACGTTCATACTGCAACGAGATGACAAATTACTGTTCCATGTCCATATCTGTGCTAATCCTAAACATACCCTAGAGGGAAGCGAACTGACACCAAAGTAGTCCCGTGATAGGTCTTTGGTGGTATAGACCGGTTCTAGTTCTAACACTTTATATAAACAAGACCTATCACTTTTACATGGGTGGGGGTCAATTGATACTATTTGACCAGTAATTGATCTATCGATCAATGTAGTATTATTTCAATACAATGTAGTATTGTTTTAATAACAGAAGTCTTAGAATTAAATTCAAGAACCAAATTCTAGAAAGTACAAACAAATGTGTCACAGCACCGGTGAAGACTGTACTGTAATTCCCCTAGAGGGAAGCGAACTGACACTGAAGTAGTCCCGTGATAGGTCTTTGGTGGTAGGGACCGGTTCCAGTTCTAACACTTTATATGAATAAGACCTATCACTTTTACATGGGGTTGTCATTGGAGGGGGTCAATTGACACTATTTAACCAATCACAGACCTATTCTCAATGAACCTGCTTAGTGTCAGTTACTAAAATGTAGTATTATTTAAATACAATGTAGTATTATTTCAATAAAACTTGTCCAAGAATTAAATTTAAGAGCAACATTTTAGAAATTACCATAAAAATGTGTCACATCACCGCTGAAGACTGTTCTGTAATTCATTACTTTTTCTACCTTTTTGTTCTTTATAAACTAATTAAGGGATTGGTTCTTCTTTCACTGGTCAGGAGTTCTTTATTTTTGTACTTGTTCTATTTTCACAAATCCCAGGACCAGTCTGTTGGACCAATTGACACATATTTCCCGCAGGTTACTTATACGTATATAAGTCATTGGATACAAATTGAACATTTTCAAATTTGATTACTCTACTAACGTTTGAAAGAATATAACAACAACGCATAATGCCAAAAATTCTTGCAAGCGAGATTTTGAACAAATTTGGGATCATAGCCGACCTTCGGCCGGGCTAAAGGATTTTTTCCTCTATGGTATAACAAATACCGGGCGCAAGGATTTTCTAATCTACGGTATTACAAACACCGGCTTTGCTAAATAAAGCTTCTCTGCGTAGTCTTTGTTATACCATAGAAGAGAAAATCCTTGCGCCCGGCCATGGACACTATGACACTGGACGTTGTGACATGCCACCATTAAGACTTATCAAATCATACGCTACACAGTGAGCCATTGGAAGGCCAACGAATTAATTTATTTATTTATTTATCAATACGTCATTTCTTATTGCCCGGGCTATCTGAGTGCCCCGGTATCGATATTACCGTTACCCTTGAATGCTTCGCAATCTCATTTAAAGACATCCGACGTTCTACAGGCAACCTAGTTGTCGTGTAGACACCCATTAGGGAAGCAAGGGCAGATCTGCTGTCGGTAAATATACGTACATATATCCCCCGATATACGATGATACCCCAGCCAATTTTCTGCCTGCAGGACACTACATCCATCCGGCATACGAAAGGAAACTCTCACATCCAGTTCCTCTAAGAAGAAACCCCCGCCGACCCTTTCACCTTTCCTCGAACCATCAGATTAAATCCTCAGGGTCAGTTCATGGAAAGTGTCCGATGGCACACTATCTGACGCCAGTTGTATCATGAACCCCGCGCCAAAGCAAGGAGGCTTAGAGGTAGCTCAATTCGATTTTTTGCCAATAATCTGGTTTGCCGTTATTTTTTGGGATTTCTTCATTGTTCTTGTCAAAAACCACGATTTTGTTCACTTTTAAGAAAATTATTTAAAAGAAAAATGTCCAAGCTTTTTTTTTGTGATTGCTATTAGTTTTTGCAATACATTGGCTCATTTTGGCACCCTACATTACAATTTATCGTAATTTTGCCATGCATTTTGTAAATAACACAGAAAAAAGATCAAAAGTTTTTTAGTAACTAAAGAAAATTTGTTAAAACTTTTCTATAATTTTTAACAATTTTCTTAATTAACATGTTTGTAAATTGTCATATTAACAATTTGTTTCATTTGTAGAAAATTAATAAGTTTATCATAGAAAAAAATAATTTTGTGTCAAAAAATTAAAAATATAAAATAAAAAAAATCTAAATGTGACCAACCTATACGGTAAGTAACGTTAGTATTTAATGTTTTATAAAGAAATGGTGCCAAGATTCCGTCATGTGCTGATGTATGAACCTCCCAGTGCATCCAGGTCTTAATGTAATAATTTAAATAAAAATATAAATATATTAAACTTATAATGTTATTAGTGAATTTATTTAATATGCATATTTATTTTGCTAAAAAAATAATAGAACAAACTTTTTATGATGAAACAGAATTGAGTCTTCAACTTCAAGCATAAATTTTTAAGCCCATAATTTAAACGTCGGCCGTAACTTCAAATTCTCTCTCATTTCTTTTGTTCTTATTTTTCTTTGTTTATAAAATGTATGAAATTGAATGAAAGTATGGTAGCATTGTTAAGAGAATAAGTGTCTATATGAGAGAGCATTAGAAAAAACGTCCTCAAAATAAAATTGATTCTATTTCTCGACCGCATTCTCTAGCTTAATTTTATGTCAAACTGTATGAAAAACATCGTTCAGCCCCAGTTCTGTTTCATCATTTAATTGCATCTTTTTTATCAACTTAGTTAGCAACAAAATATGTTGTTAATATGACAAAATCACAATAATTGTTAACAAATATTTTATTCAATATAACAAACTCCTTGTTAAAAATACTTGTTGAGTTTTAACAATTTTAATAAACAAAATAATTTTTTGTATTTACAAATTACGTTGTTGGTGCCTTTTTAATTAAAATGTTAATTGAATTGACGAATATTGTATTCAATATGACAGTTGATTTGTCGTAATTTTTTTCTGTGTAATGCTTGATATTTTTTAACTATTGATGAATTTGCTCTTACTCTTCTTGAGTTATACTGGTTTTCAACTTTGTACCCAGTTTATTTATCATACCCAACGAAAAGCTTAGAAATAACACCATTGTAATGTTGTGATAATCGGCATATAAAACGAACTTTCACAAAGAAATAAGAATAAAATTCTAAAAATTGTGTAATTCTATATTGATGTTTGATCTAATTTAGGTTTTTTTTTATACTGGTAATCAATTAACCGAATTTTGTGATGAACGATTATAAAAGTCGACGTCGATACAAGCCGACGGCACCTGAACAGTAACTGGATTTTCTGAGTCGTTATTGACAATAATCGATTACTAGTGATAGTCAACTGATATTTTCTAAGGGGATATTAAGTCGACGTCGAGTAAGATTGTGCCTGTTTAATGGTGTTTTCTTTTCTACAAAAAAAAATGTGCCTTTTTTAAAAAAAAAATGCAATTTGGTGTCTGTTTCTTAAAAATTTTGCTCCCGAAAAGCATGAGTTTTTTAGAATAAAACAAGCCGCCCTTTTCGGGAGCAACATTTTTAAGAAAAAGACACCAAATTGAATTTTTTTAAAAAAGGCACATTTTTTTGTAGAAAAGAAAACGCCATAATGGCGTTTACAGGAAATTTTACGGCTACTCAAATGAAAGTTAAAGACATTTTAAATGAAATGTAAACATATTTATTAAATACGTTCAAAATAAAAAAGTTCAAATTTAAAAGAAGTTATAGCTCATATTTTATTAGTAAATTTAACGCGAAAATTGCAAAAACTCGGAAAACTTTGCTATAATAGCGAAAATTCGCAAACATTTTGAATATATCAAAAAGGCCATCAAATTGATTAAAAGTCCCTAAAACTACAAGGAATGGCAAAAATTCGCTAACAGCGAAATGATAGGAAATTCGAATATTTATTTAAAATCGTTAAACCTGTTAAGAATCAGAAAACTTATAGGAAAAAATCGCTTCTTTCGCGAACATGGCTTCTTTCGCGAATATTGCAAACTTGGAAACAGGCCCTAAAGTTTACTATCGCTTAATTGGAAAAAAAAACAAAACGGCGGAAAATAAAAAATAAAAAAAAAATGCAATAATAGCGAAAATTCAAGAAAATTTTCAATATTTCAATTGATTGTGTAAAAAAATTTGACTACACAATCAATTTAAAGAATCAGAAAACTTACAATAAAAATAGCTCTTATCGAAAACATGGGGAAAATTCGCAAAAAAAAAATCAAAATTGGAAGCAAAGGCTACACTTTATTTGAAAAAGCATTAAAGGATGAGCTGTAACGATGAAGAACAAAAATAATAAAAAAAAAAATAATTGGAGATGGGATTTTTTTTTGTCAAACTTTCGATAACTAGTCGGCCTCGACACAACATTCTTATAAAATACCAAATTAACAATTACTAGTATTGCGGTTATTTTTGTTGAACTGTTTATGGTTTTTAATCCAAATTTTGATATTTTAATTAGGCTAAAGTTCATCAAATTTAAAATTTTCATTTAATTATTTTTATGAGAAAAGGAATTTTACAACATTAAGTTAATTAAAATTTATTGATAATTTTTCATTCCTCTCCGCCACAGGGCTCGAACCCGGGTTTTTATGGACAGGTTTCCCTTACATGTTTCAATTGTAACCACTCAATCTGTCCAGAGGGTTTTCAGTTTAACACTCACAGCCATTGACGACCTTTAAACCAAGTTGTATTTAACCGTTGGTAGATCCACATTTGCTTTGAATTATTATCTTTTTTAATTGATTTACATGTTCTTCCTTACTTCTGTTTTTCGTACTTTTTGTCAAGATTTATTCTCGAAGTCCAAGGTAAATTTTTTTTTTGTTCTTTTTCTTGCTTTTTTTTAACCAAATTATCGTCGAAGTAATGAAGTAGTCGACTTGAAGTGAAAACAATGTAAAATTAATGTCGACGACGACTTACATAAAGTGGTGAATATTTCAAAAGGAAATCATGATATTTTATTTAACCAAGACAAAGAATTGTAATAGTGTGGGCTTAGGTTTTATGAAGATTGGCTTATAATTTACAGATCCCTTAACCGATTTTTCTCCGCACCAAGATCCAAGTTGCAGTGACTCGGTACCAAGCTCAGCCTCACCATAAATCCCCCCCAAAATATTTATTTGTCCGTAATAAACAGTAAGTGCTGGTAGCTACAATCACCAGTCGGCGAAAAATGGGTTTAAAAGCCCACTCCTGAAATATTCGTTTTCTTCATGGAGGGTAATAAAGATTCGGCGTAGCCAAACATAACAATCTTACTTGTTAAATTTTTTGATATTTTAATGTACTTTAAAATCCTAAATACTTCTTTGGAAACCTTAAAGCCGAAAATAAACAAACATTGAAAAGGGAAAATACAACCATAAATATTGTGTAATTATCTAGAACAAATATAATCTTTTATCTTACCCAAAGTTAGAAAAGTAATCTTTTTTTTTTCTTTAAACAACTTGTTAATAATAACTTTCATAACTTAAATGCATGAGTAATATTTTGTATTCATACCTTTCGTTGGGTACATAAATAACTCTTTTTTTTTGAAGAGGGTTGGGGATGAATATAGCAACAGTTTACTTAAAAACAATGAAATGTTTTTTTTTTATTATTTGTAGAGAAAAAGTGTTTATACTTTTTTTTAATTTTCGCCTTTTCAATGTATTTTTTACTTTTATATCTAAATATATTTACATTCTTTTATACATAAATATCTGAAAGAATGAAAGAATTTACAGAAATGAATATTTTTTTTTGAATATTGAATTTCACGGATTTCGGGAAATGTTTTTGGCTGTCAGGGTGAATAATAAAAAACCGAATTCAAAGAAATATTGGAAAGAAAAAAAAATGGTATTTCTAATATTGTTTTAATAATTTGAAACCAAAGGGTTACGAGATTATTTCTGATTTAAGGATAATTAAATATTTCTTAATACCAACAAACAATTATTATCGTATATATTTCTATTTAATACCAAGAAGTATTTTTTTAAAAAATTATTAAAAAACGTAAATTTTTTTTAATTATAAAAAACTTATTTTCTTAAAAATAATAAACCAGTTTTTATCATTAAGCTTATTCCGCCTCTTATTAAATTTTAACACATGACTTAATTTTCATTCATATATTCGTAAATGTTTGCCTTAGTTTTCCTAGCAGACACAACTACGTCTTAATTTACTTAATAAATTGCATTTGAGCACGTAAGAAACATATTCTTTGTACACGCAGAAAAAAAACATGAAGAAAGTCGCTATAGCCCGAACATGTGATACCGAAAACCAAAGCATTTATAAACAAATTTTCGAGAGTGTTTCCTATTTGCGAACCAGAACAAAATTATGTGATGTGGCTAAGATTCATGTAAAATTTCTTTGTGCCGAATATTATTTGGATATCTTTATCTATATGAGATTAATTTGTTTGCCTTAGAGGGTCATGGAGACCAATGCTATTGAAAATGGCTAGAATCAGTCCTTTATTTAAATTGCCCCCCATAGAAACTTCTATCCGTTACAGATTCTTTGTGCCCATAAGGAATTAATTTGGTTGAAATTTATTTTATTGCAATATTAATTATGGAATTGGTGTATATTTGACCATCCAAATACTACTGCCGAAAATAGCTTTTAGTATTTCATTAAAATTAGTCATTAAAAATGTTGTGCTGGTAGGTCTGAAATTTACCACAGGTCCCATATAAAACCTCTTCCTTAAATCAATTAACGCCATTATAACAAATTGACAGTAGTTATAGGTAGGATTATGTCCGACTTATAAAAAGTTTTTCACTATTACAACTTTTAGGTTAGGTTAGGTTCCATGGGCAGCCATCAAAAGACAGCTCACTTGGGTCCTTTATTGGTTCCTTTGTGATACCACGCGCCAATGCCCATCCCTAAGAGCAGTTACTCAGATGGCGTCACTGCAAGGTCCAACCACTTAAGAGAAGGAGCGATTTTAGTTCCATCCCAGATAGATCCTCCAAGCTGGCAAACACCGGTTCCCCCAGGTATTCCTCCCTAATGCCCCGCAAACCAGGGCAATGACAAAGAAAGTGAAGCAGAGTCTTCTCCTCCTCCTCGTTTTGACAACTTCTACAGTAGTCGTTGAATTCCAGACCCACTCTTCCAGCATGAGTCCCCACCGGCCAGTGTCCAGTTGCAACCGATATCACCGTCCTAATCTGGTTCCTGCTGAACCCAAGTAGAGAGCTATCTCTCCACTATTACAACTTTGCTTTAAGCTAAAGTGAGCAATGCGTTGAAGGCAAGTTCATCCTACACTAATAGAAAAGGCGACATAAAACTGACGTATTTTGACATCAGTGTTATAACAAGTATCTTCGTTTTTGACCGTGTATACCGGATAGGTTAAAGTTAAAATAGAACAAAATAAATAAATTGTTTTGTGTCCGAAAAAGTTCTACCTTTCACAAACAACATCAAGTTCTAATAATTGCCCTAAGTGGTTTAAGCAAGGAGTTTTAATGGGACCTAACTAAGATAAATTTTGTTCCTACCCGCACAAAATTTTTTCGTGACGGATGTTATGACATTTAAAGCTGTTTTCGAAAGAAGTTATTGTTTGGGAGCTATAGTAAAATTTGAACCGGTCAATTTAATGTGGTAAGATGTATAAGATTGCAATAAAATAACTTTGGACAAAATTTAATCGAAATACCAACATAATAAGATGATTTATGGACAAAAATACTCCTATTGCTCAAACAAGCTTATATGTGTGCTATGTGAAATTATGGACCCAATTTTAATAGGCTTGTTTCTTGTGCCAATAAGAATTTATGTTCCAAATATCATCAATTTATCTCCAAAATTGCGACCTGTTCTTTACGCACAAGGTTTACATGTCCAGCTTGCCAGCGGGACGGTGATGCTGAGTCGATCGGTATACTTAAAGGTGGGTCTATGGCCAATATTTTAAGGTGGTACAAATATATATACAAGCGCATTAAACTACCTACACTATTGTGGTGTGAGTTTAAAATCTCCATTATTGTGGTGTGGGTATAAATATGTTTATGGAGGTAATCATATTCTAAGAGCAACATACTGTAGTCGGAGATTAGCAAAATATTTCACCAGCTGTGCTGCTCTTTTATGAATTTATTTTTAAATTGTGGCGTAATTTGGTTTACTAATAACGGATTCCCGTTCAATGCAGGGGCAATGCTATTGAGAAGGAAGAGTATGAAGTTAGAGCAAAGGAGATTCTCGGGGAGATGATGACATATCGAAGATCCACTAAAGATCCAACTCGTGGCCTTCACAAGATAAATAATAAACCCGTGGAGGTGCTTTTAAGGAGCAAGATTATAACGGAAATGGAGAAAAAATTATAAAAAATGGAAACAGCTTTAGCTCCCAGGATACGTGGCCTTTCAAATATTCATAAAGACTGATACCCACTTAGAGCTATTTCTTCTAACATTAACTCTCCCTCTCTCTACCCAACTTTGTAAATACATCACTGGGATTTAAAAGAGAATCACTAATGATTCAAAAAACAACGTTAAAGACTCCATGAAGTTTAAAGAAAAATTAATCAACGTGAACTTACCCAGTAAAAAATGGAGCTTACTGGTAAGCAGCTTTTTAAGAGAGAGAAGCAAAAAACCCCTTACAAACCTGCTTACAAGAGGCATGATTTTAATATGGCGAATCCCCACTTGGAAGCAGTACTTTTTTCCTCTCTGCTTAAAATATTTTGTTGACTGATTGTGTTATAAAAAAATGTAGTTTCTATGTTCGGTAATATTTCGGGAATGATAAAATCATTGCAATACAACCTGTTTCGATGTAAGGGAATAACAGAAGCAGTTAGAATATTGTTCGTGATTTTTTCTTAAAAATAATGGCCCATAATCATAAAAAGTAAAGTCGACTTTTTCTAAAGTATACTTTAGAACAATGGTGTTGAAATGCATTTAAAACCGGTTTTAGTTTAAAGTTTACATTATTTTGACTATAAGTATGGGCCCATGATTTTAATTATTCACTTACAACCGGCTTACTTATAAGGGAAAATGCGAAGTTATTAAATCATTTTTATTTACTTAAATTTAAAATTCACTTAAATGGTATTCGCTTCTCTGGCTCTTCTTAGTAGTGTGTAATACTGAGCGCATATATCAGCGCTCATGTAGCTTTCGTGCTTCCAGAAAGCTAAATTTTTTTACTGGGTAGGAGAGGATGAAGAATTTGTATCGTTTGACGTAGAATCTCTATTCCCGAGTATTCCGGTTGACTTATAGCTTTGAAAATTAAAGAAGACAGAAAAAAACTAAACACACAAAACTCCAAAAGGGCTTGTTTTTAATAATTATGAAAATCTGTATTAAGGACAATCGTTATTTTCCATACAAAAATCAAATATACACACAGACGAAAGGTTTACTAATGGTGCCACCTGTATCAACGATTGTTGCAGATATTGTGATGGAAAAACTTCTGGATATGGTGATATCGAAATTGCATGTAAAACCGAAAATACTGACGAAATACGTGGATGATTTATTTTTTATACTTATGGACAGTGCAATTGCAGAGGTTTTGACGAAGTTAAATAGTTTCCATCCGAATATTTAATTCACAGTGTAGAAAGAAATTAACTCAAGATAACCATATTTGGATATTATGGTAATAAGAATAACACTATGCGACAGTCAAAATCGGGATGGGATGAAACCAACGGGAAATGTTATATCGGTAAAAAAGAAGTTATACATGTCCCGGCGTTTCGCTGGGTCACGTCTAGGAATCGAGATATATCGATTTGAAAAATGGGCTAAAAAATAAATCTGTCAAATCGGTTGAAAAATGGCTGAGTTATAACCGAAATACTGAGTCCCCAAAAATTACTCCTGTTATACCCTTCACCGAAGGTAAAAAGGGCATATATAACTTAATTTAACAAAGTTAATTATAAAAAGAGTAATTTTTGGGGATTCAGTATTTCGGTTATAACTCAGCCAGTTTTTAACCGATTTGACAGATTTATATACCGACGTGTTTAAGAGGAAATTTACCATTCACTTGAGTTATAAAGCTTGGAATCGGGGAGATCTATGGTTCCCGAAAGTGGGTATTAAAAAAAAAAATTAATTTTGGTCATAACTTTTTTGTATCTGAACCGATTTTTTCGGATTTTGAATAAAATATGGTCTACTAAAATTTTTCGATATTTTGGTATGTATATAAGTCATATTCAAAGGACGAATGGCAGCCCTAAAATTTAGGTTTTTATAAAAATTTTGATGTTTTTTAGCCCATTTTTCTAATCGATATTTCTTTATTTCTAGACGTGACCCAGCGAAACGCCGGGGCACGTTTAACTTCTTTTTTACCGATATAACTTTCCCAGGTAGTTTGAACCCTTCACGATCACTGGCCCCTACCATTTGTCGCACAGTGTAATTAACACGGCGAAGAATCTAATAAACACACTTATAAAATTATTACAGTAACTGATTGTGGGTTATTAAATTCGTTTTCCGTACTGTTAAAATTTAATAAAAATATAGTTATTTTACGAATAATTTTATTTTTTAACATTTGTGTTTGTTATTCAAAAAACAAACTACCAAAAAATAATGTTTTTCCGTATTTATTTTGTTATGTAGTTTGATTTTTTTCGATTAAAATATATTTTTTAAAAGTAAAAACTATTCAATTTTACGGAATATGCTGTTTAATAAATAAAAAAATTAAAAATTAATGTAAAAATCATTTGTTTTAAATGAAATGTAAATGATCCGTTTTTTAAATGAATTTTTAGTTGTTTCAAATGAATTTTCGTTTGAATTTAACTACATAATTTTTTGAGTGCAGAATCTTAAACTTAAGCGACATTGAATTTCACAAAAATAACTTAAGTAATATAAGATATATATTATCTGACAACAATTTTGCGATAAAACTTACAAATAAGCTTATCCGTGACTGCCAAAACAACAAAGACAAATGTATTAGAACATCTGAGGCGCCACTTATGAACAAAACCTGAACATATGATCCAGGGATATCGGAGAGGTTTAAAAACTTAAAGTTATTTAAAGGTCAAAATATAAAAATTGCACACAAAACGGATAATAATCTGACGAATATGTTTAGCAAAATCAAAGACAAAATTCCTAAAATGGAAAAATCCAATTTTATATACAGGATACCTTGTACTGGGTGAGAAAACGAAAACTGTGATCAAATGTATGTTGAAACGACGAAGAATAAATTAAAAACAAGAAGTGCCGCACATAAATCTGACCAAAAATTAAAACTAAGCAATTTTATGCAAAAAAAAAAAACGGCGTTAACAAACCACTGTGTGCAAAACAAACACAATCCAGATTATGATAATGTACTCATATTACAAACGGAGAACAATTAATATTAAAATATTTTAGATGTGTAGTACTTTATTATACCTGTGTGGTTGTTGCTACGTCTTATTTAACTATTATATTATAAACTCCAACCATATTTGAGCTTTCAGGGGAGGAAAAGTTTTATGGTAAAATACAAACAAGATTTTTTTTAATGGTGAATAGTCATGTTAGAAACAACAATAGTTTGTTTACGGCCATTAGGGGGTCCATAATGTGCGTTTTTCAACACTCGTTAACCCTGTTTTTTTTTTGCGTGTATGTCTGTAAATCATAACCATAAAAGAAAAAGACTCTTTGTCTTTTTTAGAGATTTATTTGTAGCCGTCAAACAAAAGAAAATCAAGACATTCTAACCAGACAATGCAAAAAAAGAGAAGTGTTTTTTTCCTAAACATTTTACACTTCACTGATTGTGTTTTGAAGAGTGAAATTGTTTTTAAAACTTTAGTTAATCAATCAATTTAATTTTCAATACGTAACCGAATATAAAATAACCAACATTTTCGGCGTGGAAAGACATTTAAAACATATAAAACAACTTTGTGCAAATTATAATAAAAATTTGTACATTCCCCAAAAAAATTTATGTGGTTTTTTGTAGCAGAAATATCAAAGGACGAACATAACTCGTTTTTAAAGTTTGACTTGGGAGCCAAAAAATTATTAGCAACGTTTCGTTTAAATTTGTTAAGTTCCCAGCTCATATTATTTATAAACTGAAATTTATTGTGGATGGGAAAAGCTATTCCTGTGCGCAATTCACTGGTAGCTGATAACAAAGATTTTAGAAAAACTAAAGATGGTATACAAATAAAACTATTAAGCGAATAAGAATTATAAACACCCATTTTACTTGTGACAATATCAATATCGCTTTCTATTAAACAGCTGGATTTTTTTTTTTTTTTTTTTGAAAAAATGATATAGTTTTTTAATTGTAATTAAAAAAAATTATTAAAAAACTTTGCCGTTTTAAACAATGTGTTAATTGATTTAATTAAATAAAGCTCAGGTTTTGAAAATTCACAACAACAAGTATACAAGTATAAATTATAAAGATTTTTTGTAATTAAATTAATTTTTTAATTAAAAATTTATTTTAAAACAACTAAATGTTTATTAAATCAAAATTATATTTTTAATTTTATTTTAACAAAAGAAATAATTGAATCAATTATCACATTAATTAAATTGAATATCTTTTTAAGCAATTTTTTTTTGATTGATACAAAACTACTGATAAGAACTAGAGAGAGAACTAGAAATAATTTTATATTGAAATTGTTCTTTTCGAAAGTGAGAGTCATTTCAACAGACTGGCAGATGGACAGACAGACAGTCAGAATCTAGGCCCAGAATTCGTATACTTAATGGGGTCTTAGATAAATATTAAAAAAGTTGCACACGGAATGAGAAACTAATGGTGTTTTCTTTTCTACAAAAGAAATACCACATTTTAAAAGGTGCATGTATAAAATGTCTTGCCGAACATGTAATTTTTTATTTTTGACGAGAACAAAACTCCAAATTGAATAGCCATGTTTTTAACAGCTGACAAAAAGTTTGTTCTTCAATATATAAAAAAAAAATATGTACATAAATCAAAAATTGTGTTCGTCAAAATATTATAAAAATATACATAAACCTTAATTTGTTAATATTAAATAAATAAATAAATGAACAAAATGAATGACGATATTCCAATTTCTTTAGTTTGTTTCTCAAAAAATATGTAAACAAGAAAATACCTTTGCCAGATTGCCGATTGATTAACACCAAGTTTTAACGATTTCTTGATTTGACGTTTTTTTCATAAATAATTTTATAACACCGAATTCATTTGAATTTTATACCACTGACAACCTACCATTAACAATGTAATGCTTTCTTTTGTTTTAACTATAAAATAATAGAAAAAATAACTATTAAAACTTGAAATTTTTACTGTCCTAATAAGATGCGATTTTTCCCCTTCGTCTGGTAACCCCATATATAAATAGAAGCCATCTCTTTACAGGGCATTATCAACACTCTCGATTTATACGGGGCGTAAAGTCCAATGCCTTATGACATTTTTTTGTTAATTTTTTTAGAATAAAACACGCTGCCCTTTTAGAGAGCAAAGTATTTTTAAGAAACGAACACCAAATTGCATTTTTTTAAATGAAATGTGACATTTTTTGTAGAAAAGAAAGCACCATTAGTTTAGCCTCATTCACCTACCACTAGTTGCGGATTGTATAAAAAAATTATTTAACTTAATTGTATACTAGAAAATTTTAAGCAAAATTTCAAAACCATACATAAAAACAACCTTAACCTTTAATATTAAAAATATTCGCAAAATTTTGTGTTAAAGTGAAGGAATAGGACTTTTACAAAAAAGCTTTATAAAATCCATGACTGAATTTTAGCTCATAGAATTAATTCGAAAAATAAAATATGTTGAAAATTATTTTAGCAATATCGATAATAGTACTTGTAGGAATATTGCGATCAAAATTTTCTTAAAAATTATAAAGCTGCGCCAGCCGACAGTTAACACTACAAGAACCACAGATCGAAGACGTTCAATCCTTCTGCTACTTGGATAGCATAATATCAACAAGCGGAGGCTTGAACGAGGGTATTGGCAACTGCACAGACAACGCCAGGCAAGCTTATGGCCAACTTCACCATGCGTGGAAGTCCCCTCAATATCTCTAAGCGCACCAAATCCACATCTTAAACAGCCGCGTGAAATCAGTTGCGATTTACGGCTGCGGGATTTGAAACTCAAATCAATGCGATATCAATGCCGTTCAAGTATTCATCAACCGTTGCCTCCGTCGCATACTAAAAATTGTCTGGCCAATCACAAACGAACGCTTATGGGCCGAGTAAGGACGAACACCAGTTGAGTCTGAAAACTGAAAACGGATAGTGTGAAATCGGAATTTAGCACATTTAAATGAAACCTTGTTAATGTCGGTGGATTGGGTATGCCCTACGAAGGCATCACCAGATACGCAATAGACTGGAATCCTCAAGGCAACAGCAGGAAAGGTCGGCCGAGCTACACATGGCGTCGAAAACTAGACATCGAAGCAGCAAAAGTCAACAACACGTGGAACGAGCTGAAGATCGTATCAGCAGATACACAAGAATGGAATACAGTTTTAGGTCCTTATGCTCCTTATAGGAACAACAGCATTTGTCCTATAAAATAGGATCTGATAAACATATGTCATACAAATATTAAATGAATATTATCTTGTTTAATAAAATAAAAAATTGTTATTAATTGCTAAGCAAAAAAAATTGAAGCCCCCTATTAAGATATTTATTTAAGATTTATTAAAATTTATCCCGAATTCCGCACACTTACCATACGCATCTTTAGTTCCCTGACAAAGCACTCAGACTTAACGACATTTCCATGCAAAATCATTCATCCAGGACAGTTAGTCTTAGCTTACCATCACTGACTGTAGAAATATTTCTTCTTCTCATTTTTATTCAACTTTTCTTCACTCTTGTCGTTGTCATCAACAAAGTCTTTTATTCATTCATTGTAGTTGGCGTTTTTCTTGTTAATGGTATAATTTGTTGAACTTTTATGCGAAAAATAAAACTAATAATGGCTTTAGATAAAAATCTTTAGTAAACTAAAAAGTCAACAGTGGCAAAAAGAGTAAGTAAGAAGAATAAGTAAAAAACTCAGTAGACGTAAATTCATGTAACCCAGAGAGAGGCACAGAAAGAGACGAAAATTCGCTACATTGAGTAATTTTGCTATTTATAGAGAATTTCGCGAAATTTTGCAGTTAATTGAACATATAACGTACATTTTATATTTAAAGAATATGTTGCGTAAATTTCCTATTCAAAGAAGATTTTGTAAAAAATTTTTTGTAAATATGACATTTTGCGATAATTGGCTATTTAAAGGACATTTTGCTTATTATTCATTGAAAATTTTGCATAAATTTGCTATTTATTGGAAATTTTCTAAAACTGCTATTTATAAGAAATTTTACGAAAATCTGCTATTTATAAATTCAACAACTGAAAAATAGGAAATTTTGACAATATTAGCTATTTATGGAAAAATTTGCTATTTTTTTAGAAAGTTGTACGTATAATTGCTATTTATAGGATATTTTTCGGAAGACTGCTGTTTGCTATTTTTAGGAAGTTTTGCGTAAATTTGCAATATATTAAATTAGCTATTTGCGTAAATTTGCTATTAAGAAGATATTTTATGGAAGTTCACATTTGCTTTTAATAAAAAATTTTGCGTAAATTTGCCAATTGTAGGATATTTTGCGGAAGTTTGCTATTTATAGGAACTTTTGCGCAAATGTGCTATTTTTAAGAAATTTGGCGTAAATTTGCTCTTAACAGAACATTTTGCGCCAACTTGTTATTTATAGCATATTTTGCCTTCATTTGCTATTTATAGGATCTTTAGCTTAAATTTGCTAATTATGAGACATTTGTTTTTTTTTTTTTTTTTTATAGGACCAGCACTCAGGGGATGCCCCCTACTAATGCATTGCATTGTGTTGGAACTAGGAAAATAGGTTATGGGAAGGAGGATAGAGGGAGGAGTGTTTGTGAACATTCGATTTGAACTTGGTCATGTTGCAAGTGAGAGGGAAGACTACGGCAGGAAGGTTATTCCACATACAAGCAGTCCGGGAAAAAAACGAATTCTCTCTGTAATGCGTTGTACGATTCACCTGCCAAACGACCACATAAGGATGGGCTCTTGAGGAAAAACGTGTATTGCGAACAAACGTACGGGTTTCGGGAACCAGATCCCTAATTTCGTCAGAACACATCCATTTGTAGTAACGATAAACAGGCAAATACAACCCACATTGCGATGGTGCTCAAGGGAGTCAATAGAATTGGATACCCTACTGTCACCAATGAGAACCTTCGCCCTCTCCTGCACGCGGTCGAAAAGCTCCAAAATAGACTTTGAAGCACCGGCCCACACATGAGAGTTGTCTTCCATACGCGGTCGGATATAGGTGGTATAAATAGTAAGGAGATCACACCGTCTTAGAAAACCGAGGCACTTGAATGCTTCTTTCGACACCGTGAATATATGTTCTGTCCATCGGACATCACATTGTATCCTCATGCCCAGAAATCAAGAGATTCTGATTCCTCAATAATTTTACCACCCATATATACAAATGAGGCACCTTGATTTGTCGCGCGTTTATGCGTCAGCACGCAACATTGGGGTTATCGGGCATTAAAATCGACCCTATTTGCACGACCCCATTCCGAGACTATATCAAGGTCTCGGCCAAGCGTATCATTCATATGCTGTCTCATAGCAACGACTTCGGATACGGTCTGTGTTCAAATGAGTAACAATGGCAAAGGCTGCTGTCATCTGCAAAAGAGTAGATAGGGTTGGAAGTTTGACAAAGGAGGTCATTTAGAAAGATAAGAAATAGAGTAGGAGAAAGAACGGAGCCTTGCGGCACCCCTGAATGAATCTTGTACTCGTTTGACGAAACCCCATCTATAACAACTCGTATAGTGCGATCTCTGAGAAATTATCACCGACACCAAATGCAGCAAGTTTTGACAAGAGTGCACCATGTCAGACGCTGTCAAACGCCTTGGAAATATCCAAAGCAATTACCTTACTTTCGCCAAAATGGTGAATGGAACGGCACCATTTTTCCGATAACAGAGCCAGTAAGTCTCCAGTAGAGCGACCTCTACGAAAGCCATACTGGCGGTCGCTTAGTAGGTAGTTTGACTCTAAATATTTGACAAGATGGTAATTTACCATACTCTCCATAACTTTGAAAAGTGCCGAACAGATTGCAATTGGGCGGTAATTTTCGGGGTTATTAGCGATACCTTTTTTAGGAATTGGCGTTACATAAGCAACTTTCCAGCAGACTGGAAATTCCGCGGCACGGTATAAAGTGCTGAAAAGATTTGCTAAGGGACGAGCTAGCATCGAAGAGCACTGCTTCAAGACCAGTGCAGGTATACCATTCGGCCTCCATCAAGAAGCCCCAACCATATTATTGTGGCCTCCAAACATGTTATGATCAATTATAACTAAAATTTGTTAAACACTTACAATAGCATGGTTGTTTTTCCACCATAATAAAAATAAGAAAATACTATTGTAAATATAAAAATAAATTATTGTCATATTTAACCATTTTTAGAGACAACCATAATATGGTTGCAGGTTCTTGATGGAGGACTTATTTAACCATAATATGGTTGTCGCTGTCAATTATATGGTTATATTAGCCATTATATATTTAAAATTTTACAAACGGAGAATCGTTTTTTTTTAGCCTTTTACTACAATAACATTATTTTTCATATTTCTACCACACAGAACACTAAAGTACAGTATATTATGTTTGTTTTCGAACTCTGCTATTAATTGGAAATGTTGACTAAATTCGATTTTTTAAAAAAACTTTTCGCAAATTTGCTATTTTGCGCTTTTATGCTAATTGTAGAAAATTTCAATCAAATTTGCCATTCTTTATTTAAACAATTTTCCTTTTTAATAGAAAAATCTACTAAATATTTATATATTTCTAGGAAATCTCTTTATGCTGCACCCTGGCATTAACTGCACTGTTACAGAAGACTGTTTAAGTGTTATTTGTGAGCATGAGTCTGATATAAAGTGATATAGGGGCAAAGTGAGAATGAAAAGAAGAAAGTTTTCCATCTACTTGAAAATTTTTTGCCCTCATTTTTTTTAAGGAAACGAAAAAAAAATGGAAAGTTGTCATATTGAGATTTTAAAGATATGACGGCAATGCTGATGATGTAATGATAATGATAAAAATATAACGAAGTATTAACAGAAGTCGTCAAAGTAAGTGCTGTAAAAAGTATAATTTTGTAGGTTTTATTTGAAAAATGTATATTGAAATATATTAATTTGGTTTTCTGCGAAAGAAAGAACGTTTTTCAAATTAATAGGGAAAGTTTGTTGTACTAAGGAATTGCAAAAGTTTTGTATGATTTCGAGGATTTGGTACCCAATTTAAGATTTAGCATAGAAGTTTGTACATATTCGTTTTTTATACTTTGGTTAGATATTTACTATTGTAAATTATTAAAAAAAAAAATTTACTAAAAGAAACTTTTCCATAATAAAACTTTTTTTTCTTAAACATACAAAGTTTCTAACTGCTAATTAAAGTGGAAAATTGCTATGAAAAGAACACAGTTTTGAAAATACGTTAGAAATTCTTGAATACGCAGTAAATATTTACGAAGAGCTAAAAATTTAAAAGGCTCGAGTAATTTTTTTTTTAATTATATATAAATTTTTTGTTACTAATACGAAAAACACATCTACGAAATTCTTTTTCACTAAGTTATTCTCAGTGTATTACACATTATGTGGTGTCTCATGTTAGCTGTTCTTTAGCAAAGTTTGCTTTATAAGCAAATTTTTTTTAAAAAAAATCAAAGTTTTAAGTTTTTGCAATTGTATTTTCACGGTAAAACAATGTGACACCCAACCATGCACTTACAGTTGTTAACTGTTGTACTTGTATCCCCAATTCTGTGTCAGCAGTTAAAAATATTTTAAAAATGTAAGTTTTTTAACAGTAACTTTGTTTGTCTAATAACAACGCTAAAAGTCTTGAGTGTTAATCATGTCCTTTTTTGTTAAAAAGCCTTTTTTATATTTGAGAAAAATAAGTTATCTTTAGATAAGAAGTTTCCAATATCCCGAAAGTTTTCTGTTGCCTGCAGCACAAAGTTTTTTTCTATTTTCTGAAGAACGAAAATTAATAAAATTGTCTTTCTGCTGCATTTTGATCCCACATGCTTGCTATCGTCTTTAAATGTTTATATCGTATCACAAAAAAGATTTAGGAAAAAAATCGTTAAAAAAAATTTTGTAGTTTATTTTGTGAAACATTAGAGCTGATAACTCAACATTCACTTGAAATCAGAAGATTTGACATGCCGGTTTTATAATGTTAAAAATAGAAACAACATACTTGAACTATGAGATTTTTCAAATTCTAAAAAAATTCAAAGTACAGCTTTTTATAAATATTTTATTTTCGCTGGTCAAAAAAATGTTCTTTCAGATATTTAAAATTTAAAAAATCCCATTCAATGACACAACAACTAAAATTTTAGCCAAACACCTTAAAAAATTTCCCATTCAAATTCCTGGCATTTTAAGAATATTGTTGTCGTAAATTGCCGAAATTTATTTTATAATTCTAGTACGATCTTGGCTTTTTTTTAAAAAGTATTATTAATTTGAGCACTCAGAATGGCAAATGAGTGATTCCATATCATTTTTAAAAAAATTTAACAAATTCAATAAAAATCAAACGGGGTCTGGAACCAGTCTTGATCGATTTGACATGGAATTACCCATATGAAAATATCCAGGTGAATAGTTGAACAATATCCAATATGGGTGGTTATTTAAATAGTGGTAGAAGTGTTTCAGAAAAAACTTATACTCATTATACCAGCCAAAACTTGTCTTTGGTCCAACAAATTATTATTTTTTACAACGTTTTCTAAATCATTAATATTCAACTGATATTTCGGTTCAAGTACATGAACAAATAATTCTAACTTTCCAAAAAATATCCAATACGTATAGACTTTCACAAAAAATAGCAAAAGATCTGAAGGTTCATTTAACTGTTTAAAGTAGACTTGAACATGGAAAGAAAAACGTGGATCAGGAGAAATGGAAAAAAGGGTCTAACAGGTATTGGAAAGACAAAAGATGTCGAACAACTCTTTTGAAGGACACCAAACACTTCTATCAGAAAAGCAGCTCGTAAAGTTAAATGCTCTGATACTTTTCTGCGCAGAGCCAATGCAAGTGCTCAGTTGAAGTTGTAGAAAGTTCCAAATCGCGTTGCGGTAAAGAACATAGAGCAGAAGAACGAGCGAAAAAATTAGGTAAAATTTTGTAAAAGAAATACGCTTTTTGTGTGATGGATGATCAAACTTATATACTGGCATACTTTTTACAACTTTTGGGTTAACATTTTTACGGATCTGGTGGACAACGTAATGTTGAAGAACAATTCTGGACGAAAAACGAACAAAAATTTGCAAAGATGTTTCTTGTTTGGCAAGACAATTATTTGTGACATCAGGCACGATAAATACAGAAATTAATACTACGGAGTGTCCACAAAAAAGGCTTCTTTCTATCTTTCTTAAAAGAAAACAGAGTGCCTTTATATTTCTAGCCCGATTTGGCATCATGCCACCCACTATGCAAAAAATGCCCTTAATTGGTATTTAAACAATTATGTAAATTTTGTACGACGAGAGGCAGATCCACGCAACGGTCCAGAATTTCGGTCTGTTGAACGTTATTGGGCTCTTATAACAAAATAGTTAAATAACACTGGAATTGTGTCCCACGACATGTCCGATTTAATGCGTAAGTTGACAACTTTTTCCAAAAAGGTAACGAAAGCAACTATAAAATCTTTAATGGGATTTTTTCTGCAAAATTTTGATACATTTATAAATACCGATCAAATACAAATATTTATATGCTTAATTAATTTATACAATATTTAAATAAGTTTACGGATTTTTGAAAATGATTGGAAATGATCTTGCAACATAGAAAGTGCAAAGTGGATTAGTAATTTACTTTATTAGACTTTTGGGATTAGAGTAAATACTTTACCATTTCGCAAATGCTAAGTGGTCGTTATTGTTTTTGAATTTTTGTATTCGTAATTAATTAGTGCAAATGGTCTTGCATCGTAGCATTTGCAAAATGGTATAGAATTTGCTATAATCCCAAAAGTCTACTATAGTAAATTACTAATCCACCCTTGCACTTGCTATGTTGCAAGATCATTTGCAATTATTTTTGAACTCCACTATTGAACAGTTTAAGTTTTATTTAACTTAGTAGAAGTATAAGTTTTTTCTGGCTCACTCTTAGTTAAATAAAATGAATAACAACATTAATTTGCCACTCCTTTTAAGTGGTCACTATCGTGTAGGAACCTTCAATACCAAAGAAGATCATAAAGTTTTATGATAAACTAGATTTTTTACATTATCAAAGTTATTTTCGGGAATACAAAATTGATTATTAATACGATTTCCGTGTGACGTGCTAAATTCCCTGTTTTTCATACTTTCGTTATATAGAAGTTCTATACAATCCCTAAATTGGAGCCTGAAAATATTTGACCATTTTATTGACCATATTTAACTTCTGGCTAGACTATCGAAAAGACAACGAAGCTAACAATGAATATAGACAAGATTATATGGATCTTCTACGTTTTCGAAATAATATTGCTGAACGGTTTTAGCACTACCGAACGCAGATTCCTGATCCTGGCAAAAATACCTAAGACTTCTTCAGGTGCATTCCTAAATAGAAAGATAAAGCAAATCCTTTAAATACCACACAAATTGTTTTATTGTGTCATATTGTTTGTATTTGCTATATTTTTATAAATGTCACATTCATAAAATTCTAGCATATACAACCCAAAATGGATTAATAAATTGACCGCAATACTACAACAATGCAACAATAGAAAAAACAACAGGAAAATGTCAAAATGCCTTTTTTAAAATGCAAATAAACAAAAAAGCACCAACAGTCACACCACAAATAAAATCACTGCAAACAGCTGCGCTTGTGGGGTTACTTTACTTTTCCTGAAATATCAGAAAAGTCTTTTTAAAAATGTTAATGTTTTATTAACACCGCTCAGCAAAAAATTAAAAAAAGGTCGGGGTAGAGAACTTTGATTATGTGATTTTAATTGACTTTAGCGTGTTGAATCCAAATACTTTATTCAATCAGGTCAAGTTAACATTTTTTACTGATCTTTCTGATAAATTATAAATATTTGTTCATACTAATTTGCATGAAAAAATGGTCGCAACTAATTAAAAAACTTATTTTGAAAATAATCATTTGTAAAAGATCAAAATCGCACAAATCGTGCTCAAGTTTGGATATGTACCATCACCGCCATATTTCGGTAGGAATATTAGTCTAGCCCATAAAAACTAGCCATGATAAGAAAAATTTATAAGGGAATTGAATTTAGCGCTAAAAAATCTTTGTATTTCATATTTTTTTATTTAAAACGATTTTTTTACGACCAGTGTAATTAATAAAACTTGGTTCCTAAACATTTCATTAAGTTTGTTATTTAAATTTTATTGAGCGCTTTTTGATTGGGTGCATGGCGCTTTTTTAATAGATATAGTTCATAACCCTCTTGAAAATTGCATAATTAAGTTTTGGGAATGAATTTGGTAAAGGATTTTTTGACAATGTATACCAATTACTAACGGCCAAGTTCAGCTATTATTATATTTAGTGCAATACAACTGTTAAAAACATGGTGTTAACCGGCAGTTATTGTAATAGTTAGTTATAAATAACTTTTAAATAACTATTGCAGGGATAAAGTTCAATAAAAAACGATCGATAAAATTTTTTGTATTTCAAACAACGACTTCGTCCGCTTAACTTACATGTAAAACAACAATAATATTACATAATTTGCTTTCAACATTTTTTATTATTCGAATTTATTTTATGAGCTAAATTTCAGTTATGTATTTTATAAAGCTTCTTTGTAATAGTCCTTTTCCTTCAATTTTTCAGAAACGACTTTATACACTACCAGACTATTATATTGTATTTTCTTGTAAATTTTTCTGCACATACAATATACCTCATTGGTTTCCAAAGGAAACCTAAGGTAAAATGTAACAAGAAAATACAATATTATAGTCTGGTAGTGTATAAAGTCGTTTCTAAAAAATTGAAGGAAAAGTACTATTACAAAGAAGCTTTATAAAATACATAACTGAAATTTAGCTCATAAAATAAATTCGAATAATAAAAAATGTTGAATATAATATAAAGTAACCTTCGGAAGGAAATAATTCCCAGTTTCTATTTGTTAAAATAGTTGAGTTAAATACATTCAATTTATAAAAAAGTATCACTATCCAGTGTGACACAAAGAATGCTGACGAAGGCTGTAGCGGGCCAGAAAATGCATTACATTCTGCTGGTGTCTAATAATTGTAAATTTTTCTGTACATACAATATACCTCATTGGTTTCCAAAGGAAACCTAAGGTAAAATGTAACAAGCAAATACAATATAATAGTCTGGTAATTTGAAGGAAAAGGACTATTACAAAGAAGCTTTATAAAATACATAACTGAAATTTAGTTCATAAAATAAATTCGAATAATAAAAAATGTTGAATATAATATAAAGTAACCTTCGGAAGGAAATAATTCCCAGTTTCTATAATTTGTTTTCGTTTGAAATGTAAGTTTAGCCAACGTAGTCTTCGATTCGAAATAGATGAACAGGCAGTTAGAGCTTATCTTTGTTTTTTAATAGTATATATTGTGTAAATTGGGCTAAAATTTAAAGATTTAATGCGAGTTTTGTAAGTTTAATAAATTCACGATTAAAAATCTGAAAAGTGGAATAAAAGTAGATATAAACCGATTTACAGTTTATTGGGAATATTAAGTATTTTCCCTACGACAGAGACATACGTCCATTATTTAACGAAGTCACCAAAACAAATAATATTGTGGAATAGGCATACAGAGCTTATAATTAGGATGCAAGCTACTATTTATCATTCGATAATATATCCCTCAGGGTGAAAAAGAAAAAAAAAGTTTATACAACCTCTGGATAAATTATAGGGATCTAGGCACGACATCTATCTCAAAAACGTGCATGTGGAACAAAATTTCGCGCAACTTCTTCTTTATAAATGTTGTTTTTTTATTGCTAATGGACTAAATCGATTGGTAATAAAATTGACTTTATCTTGTTCCAATACCGACATTAGGATGGGTCAAAAAATCTCGTATCGACTTCTAATAGCGAACATATTTTGTATAATGTGTCTGCATTAGACCTCTGCAAAATATTATTAATTTATTTTTAGTGTATTTTAGGAGCCCGCGCCCAGATGCCCAGATTTAACAGTAAACAAACAAAAAAATGATTTAACTGTTTTATGTTGTAATATTTTAAATAAACCTTGGTTTTATTAAAAATATTTTCAGTTTTAATTAATAATTATTGATAGTAAATAAAATATTAAAATTTAAAAATGATTTTTTTCAAAAACATACTAATTTTTAGGAGCTCCGGCGCGGGTTCAAGATGTGACTTTTTTTTTAGCAATTTTTATTTGTTTAAACGTAAGACAAAAAAAATATTGCAATTAGAATATGATTAGAGAATTTTTATTTTTTATCATACATCAGTGTTGCATTTACATCAAAGATAGGCAAACACATACATGTGTATTTTATAATAATGTTAGTGCTAAATGACTCTCCCGCTCACATTGTTCTGCAGCGTTGCCATAATCCTTTTTTTCGAAAATATTGCATATCAAACACACGTACGGAAGAAAACAATTCAGTAGATTTAGAAGATGTATTCAATGTTTGGATTAATCTTTATATGTGAATCTTCATTTTCTTCATTGAGGCTTATAAAAATAAACACCAAAATCGTCTCACAGATAAGCAACTCGAAGACCTCATGCGTATAAAATGTTGTGCCAACAAGTTTGACATAGATCAAAAGTCTTTAATAAGTTAAGTTCTTCCTTTCTGTCACCATTATGCGTTTCAATGTTACATAATAATGGATTATAAAGAAGTTCGAGTAAGCCTTTAAAAGTCAAAAATGTCGTAAGAAATATAATACCAAAATTTAAAGAAAAAATTGTAATGTAAAACATAAAAAATTTCAAAAAGACTAATTTTTTAAACAAGAACTTATTTAAAAAAAAACTTTTTTTTAACAGAAAAAAAAATTACAAAAAAACTTATGCTGCTCAAGCTACAAGCGTAACACAACATACCTGTGCGACTGCTCATGCGAGATTGAATTGTTTTAATTTTTTTCTTCTGTACGTATGCTTAAGTACGTGTAAATAAGAGAATAACAAAGCGCCCATGGGCCAGCGATGCCAGAAGTGCAGATTTATCTGCATTTTGAAGATTTTTTTCCCAAAATTGTCAAAATGCAGATTTGCGGATTTTTGGTTTAACATTGCAGATTTTTTTAGCTCGGTGGAAACTTATTTACATTGTCATGATTAAACTATTTCCACTTCTTGCATTGATTAATAAATACAGTATTCAACCATTCATGGAAGAACCGTATGAAAATAGATTCATTAGTAGAAAAATTATTCACAAAAGATAACTTAAAAATTCGCATTGCCTTGACACATTAATATCGCGGGACTTATGTCATCCCGCAATTAACTTTTAATTTGTTGTGACTAATCCTTACTCAGCCTAAGTAATTAAATTTGGATAGATCTGTTTAATGTAATATTATCCATAAATTATTAGCCATGTTTATAAAATCAAACAAATTTTTATAACTTTTCTGTGTTGAAAGTTCAAAAAAAATATTTCCTTTTTTAAACCTCATACTTCGAGGACCCCTGATATTGACCAGAACGATTTTTAAATCTACCATCGATTTTAACTTCGGGAACATATTTTGAAATTTATTGTAATATCTTTTTCTAAATAAAAACACATAAAAAATGCAATAAATGTGTTTTGAAGGTTTATTAAAGATTTTTAAAACCTTGACGCAGATTTTGCAGATTTTTTGATAACAAATTATGGTTTTTTGCTGATTTTTCCTCTAAAAGTTCTGGCAACACTGCCATGGGCGGCATTTTGTAAATTTTACATACTAACAAGTATATCATGCAATGCGTATGATCAATATTTAATATTCTCCTAGTTATATAAAAACTATTGCATACTTTCGAGATTTATTAAATGAGAGCAGTATAACAGTGCGTATCATTAATGTCTAACTTGCAATAACTTCCATACGCTAAAAGTCTTATTTAATTTATTTTAAAAAAAGTGTAGCATACTTTTTAGCTCAAATGTTTGTGGCGTATGAGTTATTGTGCTCCGCTCGATATTTTCCACTATCGATGTTTATCAATAGTTCAAATTTCACTACCGATAGTATCGATATTACTATCAAATGAATGTTTGACCTTGTGTAGAAAAACTTTAACTGATTTTTAATTAGGGCTTGCAAATTTACCGACTTTTTCAATTACCGATTTTTCGGTAATGAATTTTTTTTAGCAATTTACCGATTAACCGGTTAATTGGTTAATCGGTAATGCAAGCCCTATATACAGCTCGTTGATTTATAATTTTGTTGAAAGTTTATAATCTTATATTTTCTTTAATAATTAGTAGGTACATCTGCATGTACGCACGTTATTTTAGAAGACAGTTTTTAAACATTATCTTTTTCCTTTTTTTAAGTATGTATTACATTTGTATAATAACAAACATTTATTTCAATAACTGAATAAACAACGAAATAAAGCCCGATTAAGAACTTGCTGCTGTTTGCAACATACCTATCGTTACCTAAAATTCAAAACGCGCTATCTAACATTTTGAAAATTTTATAGGAGAAGCAAAAAAGTATTTGCTTGATAAATCGCTTTGAACTGTTTATAATTTAATTGTTTAATAAAACCTACCAGTTGTTTTGGCAATTGAAAATGTTGCGTATTGTACAAACTGTTATTAAGGTCTAATGTTAGGTTAATAAAATCTTGTTAAAGACATTTTTTTTGATGCAATACACTAGAATCAATTAAAAAGTTGATATTTATTTTTGGTAAGTTAAGGCCTTTTGCATTTCAGGTAACAATATGTAGCACGTAGGTTCAAATAAAATTCGTAAAGATTTATTTGAAAAAAGCTGCAGTCAAAACCCAAAACGGTTGAACAAAAAAACCAAAATTTGTGTACATTTTTTCGCTTTTTAAGTTGGTTTGACAGCAACAGAAGTAAAATCAACATTGTTTTTTGACCAATGACTAATGAAGAAGTGGAAGAAATTGCAGTTTTTTCAACTTGGACTGCAGCTTTTTAAACGCTGTTTGAAAAGAAAACCAAAAACATAACATTTATAATAACTTTGAATAATGTTCTAAATTGGTTTGGATTCTTCTGTCAAAAGATAGGACTTTTCCTTTAAACTTCGTTCATTTTATTTCTTTATGCTCACAATCGCACTTTCATTTTTTCGATTTAAGCTTCCAGAAACTTTTCGCTCCAAAGTTTTCAAGCTTTTATTTTAAATTTCAAAAATGGCTAACGCAAAGTTTGAGGTGTAGAAATTCATGAGTTTCTACATTAATGCGGCGTCTTTATGCAGATGGTACTGATTTAACAACACTTTAAACACATTTGACATTACAGTCCCTATGTAATTATATTCAAATGTTGACATAAGGGACACAATTTAACAGTTATAAGAGGCACAGCTAAGCTATCGATACCACCTGCTATTCTTATTGTTTGTATACATTTTACTGTAATTTACCTCCAATTAATAATGTACATTTGGAGCGAAAACCTGTTATTATTGCTGCTGTTACTTATTTTTATTGCTGTATTGTAAATAAAAATATCGATATCGTTATTTTTCCTATCGATATTTTAAGACTATCGATAGTACTACCGACAGTTTCCTAGCACTATCAAGTAATGTTATCAGTGTTGCCAGAGGAATTGCGAAAAAACTACATTTTAGTTTTCAAAAATATAAAATTTTTCCCAAAAAGATACGTTTTGAAAAAAATTTGAATATCCATTTTTTAACGATTAACATTTATTAACATAACATTTTTATTTCATACTTAATGAATATTGTAAAGAAAATGATATCATATAAATTCATTTGTATATCAATTTAATTCATAAATATTTGGTATGTAATTTTGAAAAGTACTGTAAGCCAACTTTAAAATTAATTATATGTAAATATCTTTGGTTGTTGTAAAAAAAAAACCATTTTTAAAAAATTAATTTAAGAATTAAGGTGGTTATACTAAGGCGTTTGTATCAAAATGTTCATATAAATTTCCTGAAAATAAAAAAGGTTTTCATATTTCCTCAGAAAAACTTTTCACTACTTCTAATCATCGATTTAGGAAGATCGTACGTTAAAACATCCTTAATGTTTTCTTTCACCATTATTAAAGCTGATATTGTATAAGTATTGAGTCCTAAATGGGATTACTTTCGAAAATCAATACCGAAAATAAGTATAAAATTCTTAAATCAAGTAAAAAAAGATCCTCCGGCATTCGCATATTTTGACTTTCTATACACATTGAAAAAATGTCTGGCCAGACTCATGTATACAACGAAGGGTTAAAAAGTAAATTTGAACTCTTGCTTTGCGTTCAGTTTATATTTGTGGTTAATTATGTACATAAGATTTCTAAAGTAAAATCCATATCGTATTGATGTTGGTGTTTTATTATTCTGTAAGGTGTAATACGAGTAAGTTAATCAAGCATAATACTTTTTTTTCTAACTTTATAATACTTGAATCAAGCGCATTTTGAGATTGATTCAATCTTAGTTTTACTTAAATCAATCTCATTTTCGGATTATTTCAAGTACGAAATCGGGTTTAGATATGGATAGTTAAAGTATTTTGCGATTGAAAATCAGTACTTGACTCAAACTTTCTGTGTTTTATTCAACAAAATCCGTACTCACCGTACTATTAATACCGCTTCGGATGGATTGATATTTCTTTTGAGTGAAATGTTAAGCAAACTACTTTTTAAAAATTTTTAAACATCGGCATCAACATGTATTAACAAAGTGACCTCAATATTACAACAACGAAACAATAGAAAAAACAACAGGCATTTTGTTGCTAGAATTGAGACGCCAAATGTCAAAATGCCTTTATAAATAATGTAAACAAACAAAAAAAATTACGCCAAACGTCACACACGAAGAAAATCACTGCAAACAGCCGCGCTTGTGAGGCCACTTTATTAGTACATTCTGCATCGGCATATGAACAACATTTTTTTTAAATTAAACACTTTTTCTCAATAGTCATCATTTGTATATGGCTCGTCCACAACACCATGCAATCTTAACCCTCCGATGAGTGAGAAGGTCCCTAGGGACCTTTTTGCCTTTTCAAACTAAAATTACTCCTACTTCAGCCACTACAACCCCCCCCCAAAGTTACAAAGTTACATATTTTAGAAAAATAATCAAGCCGATCGCATCATTACTTTAGGAGTTATTGAGGTTTTAGTGAGAATAGTACGCGGACGTGTGAATAGGTCCGTATGGACCTTGTACTGAATTTCACTAATAAATGCATGTTTTTGGGCATCATTATAATTTTTTTATTGTTTCAACACATAATTTACTTGTTCTGAACACAAAGACCTAAATTTAAAGACATTAGGGATGATGATAAAAACGAAAAATTCTAAGAAAAAATTCTAAGAACAAAAATACTAAGAACAAAAAATTCTAAGAACTGGTTTATTGCTAGTTGTATAAAATTACAATATTGTGCCTTTCCTTGAAAGCAATAAAGTTCATGTCTGTAGAATTTAGTTATAAACAATAAAAACAAAAAAAAAAATCAAAAAAAAATTTTTTATATGAAAAAAACATGATTTACAAAAAAGGTCCGTAGGGACCTTTTCACACGGCCGTAAAGTTCAGAACTGTCACTCATCGGAGGGTTAAGTTAAGGTCAACAAAGCAGCATATGTGCTATACTTAACCTTTTGCTGCATTCACGCAGTTATTTTTTTAGTAAAGCAGCATGTTCAAGGCATGTTTTCTACATCTCACTTGTCATCTTTTTAAGTCACATGTAGTGTCGCATGTCTGTCAAAATTGCAGTTTTGCATAAGGTTTCTAATACTCAATAATTTGCTTCTGACATTATCTCTGTTTTTTTTTTTTTTTTGCATAGTGATTGCAGAAAGTAGTCCTCGGTTTCAAAATATCGTGGTGCCGCCACAAAAATTTTTATTTGCGTTTGTTTTGTTTTTTTAAATATATCAGCATAATTTCTATTCAATGGTGAAATAAGCATACATTCATCGGTATTGTAAAATATAAACTTCAGCCAGCTAATGATTTCGTCAATAGTTTACCACATCTGCCGGTTTCTTCCCAGCATTGATGATTATGTCAG
Source organism: Pollenia labialis (assembly GCA_949318255.1). Lineage (NCBI taxonomy): Eukaryota > Metazoa > Arthropoda > Insecta > Diptera > Polleniidae > Pollenia > Pollenia labialis. Next base: position 133,011,214 of record OX439141.1, read on the forward strand.
CTGATGTCAGATGGTTTTAACTGAATAAGAGATAACTTGAAAACTATTTTAATTTCCAAGAAATTTTACTTATTTTCCAAAAATATTTTGAACTAACTTTTTTCTTTGGGTCTTTTAATTTCACTAATGGATGTGGGTATTAAAACTTCAGTACGGTCGAATAAAGCGTTTTCACTTGTTCGCTTCAAAATTTACGTATTTCAAAAAGTTGCAAACATCATCTTTAAATGCATAATAATACTTGCTCTTGTCTTTGTAATAAAAAAAAACATAGAGACAGCAAAAAAAAAATGTATTACTTAGTTGAATGTTAAATGTAGTAAATATGACTTTGTGTGTTTTACAATAGAATTCTGGCAACATGTTGTTAACTTGCACAAGGTAACTTTAATAAGGGGAAAGGTCACCATGGATCATCTAATAATATAAATATCTATGAATAGCTTATAATATAGATACAATTAATAGTGTAAAAAAAAACAAGTAAAAGTGCTTCATTTGGCTGTGGCGGAACTTGAATACCCTCCACCGAGTGTAAAATGTTTCTTTTTGGATTTGGCCCCAGAAGATGTTCTAGAAACTTCAAGGCGTGTGGTAAACCCTTTTTAAGATTTCAGCCTTTTGATGTTACACCCACCAGGGAAAACTGGTTTGCTAAATGCCTAGAATTCGAATGAATTAAAAACTGACCTAGTGCCTGGCAACAGGATGCTTTCATAGAAGAAGCCTTTGAGAGATATAAAAAGATATATCTTTTCCGTTGTAAAGTTATATTGCCATGGAGCTCTTTTTAGATATATATGGTAGATAATGAAGAGAAGCATGCCAGGTTCTGTTGTGTCGATATTTTCTCTTTAAACCTGGGGTCCGACAAAGATTCAAAATGACAGGGCTCTTGAAGTCTTTGTGGCTTTGGCGTTTTACGCGTATTAAAGTCCATGAGTATTTACCCAGTGCCAAAATTATTAATGCAAATTTAAAGAAAACATGCACATAAGTATATATTAATTAACATGTTTCGAGCTTTTGTTATTAGTGGATCGATTTGGCAAGGGACCAAAGTCTGATCAGTATATTAGGTTTCGATTATTTCCGTCAATGTTTGATTAAATACTGTAAGTTCAAAAATAGAGAGTGGTTAAATTTTAAGGGCCCATGTTGATTTTAAATAAAACACAAATTATTAAGACACACCTCCAATAAGATGGTCCAAATATTCGATGACGCTCAGCCATAATTAAGGTTCTATGCCGAATTATCTCATCATTTGGCTCTTGAATTGTGGCTGGCTTATCGACGTATACCTTTTTTTCGAATAACCCCAAAGAAAGAAGTCCAACCGTATCAAATCACATGATTTTGACATCGCCACCTCGTGAAATAACACGGCCATTGAAATTCTCGCGCAAAAGAGCTACTGTTTCATTAGCCGTGTGGCAAGTGGCACAGTCCTGTTTAAACCACATATCGCCCACATCCATATCTTCCAATTCGGGCCATACAAATTTCTTTATCATCTCACGATAGCGAACACTATTCTCAGTAACTGCCTGACCGGCCTCATTTTGGAAAAAATACGGTCCGATGATGCCGCCAGCCCGTAAAGCATACAAAACACTCACTCTTTGTGGCTGCATTGGTTTTTCAACAATCACTCTTGGATTATTTTCCGCCCAAATGCGGCAGTTCTGCTTATTGACGAATCTAGCGAGGTGAAAATGTGCCTCATCACTGAATCAGGAAGTGCACAATATGCATTTTGATTTGAACGCCCATTTTCATAATAAGCCTAAATAACTTTAAGGCGTTGCTCGATTGTTAACAATAAACAGAAACAGAAAGTACCAAAAAGTAACCTCTTATAGTTCCTCAACCACTCTGCCCTCTGCTAGTTGAATTTTTTGTTTCTAAGTTCACTTTAAAAAAAATCCTAAAAGTACCCGTTAAAGAACGAAAAAGTACCAAAAAGATCCCTCTTACAGATTTGTATCCAGTCAGTGTATTGCGTACTTAATTTTATGTTTCTATGTTCAATATTACGCAAACTAAAAAAAGTACCAGTTGAAGAACAAAAAAGTGCCAATATTTTTCATCTTTTAGGTTCTCATTCATTCAGTACCCTACACCTTTACTTCTATGTTTCGAAGTTCGATGTTATAAAAAATTCAAAAATTACTACATGCAGCACGGAAAAGTAAAAGGAAGAAATTTTAATTTCCCGTTTTACCCCCTTTTTGATAATTTTTTTTTCCCCGGAATTATAGGTACAATTGCACCCCTAAGAGGTTCGAATTTCGATAAGTACCTAATTTATATTGGCATTTTTTAGATAAGTTGTCTACGAAAGATAAAAGAGAGATGGGGTGAAAAAAAGTTGAAAATACAGGTTTTGCCAATTCGGCACTAAAAGGGCCGAATTTCAAAACAGTGAATAACGAAAAATATTAAATATGTTTTTGTATATCTCTTTTCGCTTTGGAGATATGAGGTAATATAAATTTAAAATATATATTGTGCACTTCTTTAAGTAAATACCTTACAAATGGTGTATTTTTTGTTCAAATCTGTTGACAAGCAGAGAAGGAAAGTGTTCTGAACTATTTTGTCTTTGCCGCTTTATATTTAGATTCTAAAAGTACGCGTTTGGTAAATAATAAACCAATCTTTACAAAAATTAGTAGAATGATGGTTAGAGTTTGTGAAAAATTTCGTGAAAATCGGTGAATTTCGACACCAATTAATGTTGGTTTTATTTTACACAAATATAAATTTTTAAGAAAGTTTGTTCTACATTTGGGTCTATAACTCTCTTTGTACTAAAGTGAATATGCCAGATTTAAAACCCAAGATTGATCTTTTCTGTTGAGGTTTTAAAAAAATTTAATTACCGACAAAATGTCGAAAAACAAATCAAAAAATTGCAAAAATTCGTGGAAAGATTTAACATTTAATACTAAAACAAGCCATAAAATTTATTAAAAATTTCTAAGACTATAAGAAATGGTAAAAATTCGATAAAAATGGCAAAATTCGGAAAAATTTGATAATAGCGGGCGGCATGAAGAAAAGTTTAATTCTTATTAAAAATCGTTAAATCTGTATAGAATCAGAAAACTTACAGGAAAATTTGTTTCTATCGAGAAACATGGCTAAAGTTCGCAAATTTCCGTTAAATTGGCCATTTTCATGGAATTAGGGTTTTAGGGACATTTAATCAATTTTTTGGCTTGTTTGGAATATTTAACATTTTCGCGAATTTTCTCTATTTTTGCAGTTTTTCCATTTTTTAATTCAACATTATTATTATTATTAAAAAATAAAAAGAAAAAAAAACTGTTTTGAAACCAATAAGACTGACGACAAAATCAGAGTCATTTTATATCGATGCCAACGTTGACATTGCGCACACTCAAAAGAAAAATCAATCCATCCGTACTCAAATCAATCCGAAGCGGTATCGATAGTACGGTGAGTACGGATTTTCTTGAATCAAGTACATAAAGATTGATCCATGTACGGATTTTCAATCTTAATACTTAAATTATCCATATTCAATCCCGAATGCGTACTTGAAATAATCCGAAAATGAGATTGATTTAAGTAACACTAAGATTGAATCAATCTCAAAATGCGCTTGATTCCAGTATTATAAAGTTGATTTTATCCCGAATTCAAGCTTGAAAAAATGAAATAAAGAAACTAGAAAGAAAACATTATTATGGTTTTACTTACTTACCCGTACTAGACCTTACAGAATGATAAAAAACAAACAACATGTTTGATATGTTTTTTACTTTAGAAATCGTATGTACATATTTAACCAAAAATTTAAACTAAATGAGAAGCAAGAGTTCAAATTTACTTTTTAACCATGGTACATATGAGTCTGGCCAGACCATTTAGCAATGAGTATAGAAAATCAAAACATGCGTAAGCCGGAGGGTTAAACATGTTCTGCTTTTTCTACACACAAAAACCAAATCGTTATTTCCAAACTTGTGTTGTTGTAAATCTACAAACAACTTTGAAATACACACACGTATGCACGCGTAAAGGAACGCAATGCTGAGAGTTGATACTAATATATTTTATGAGATTAAATCCCTCATTTTGTAATTTTTTTCTCAGAGTGGCACTACCATCGAAAAGATTTATCTTTTTTTTGCTTGATTTAAGAATTTTATACTTATTTTAAAAAATTCCGGGATGGATTTTCAAATGTTAGTGTTATTCGTATTTGAATTGTTGAGTAAGACTCGTACTTTAATTAATCAAACAAAACTTGATTTATACCGAGTGTTTTTCTTTGTGTGTACGGCATACCAAAAATACATCGACGCTTATCGATAAAACTTGATATTGACAATGGGCATGCCGATTTGCAGCAATTGACAGAAAACGATATCGTTTCGTATTGATGACGCCAAATGGAATAAGGTTGATTATAAAGTAAATCTTTGTTTAATTCAATATTTAGGAACAACATTAGACATTTGCCATTACAAGAAATTAATGGACAAACAACTTTTAGGGTAGCTTCCCCTCTTGTCAACTATTTTTAAACATCTTTATAGTAATACCAGCTTTAGCACAAACAAAAAAAGAATGAAAACTTTAACATAGACCGGCAAAAGTATAAAAAAGTATTTTCAAAATCTTCATTATTTTCATGTTTCTATTAAGAGCAGCAGCAACAGTGGCAGCATCAGTGACACCAGCCAGTACCAGTACCACCATTAATGCCAGACACGAGTAAGTGTCAACAAAAAACCATGTTAAAGATAAAAATCTAAAATAATATTCGAAATGACATCTTTGTCTTTAATGGCAAAAGTCATTATTATGCAGAAAACTCAACAAAATCATAAAATTGCAAAAAAAAAAAAAAAAAAAATATGGTGGTAACAAGATTTATTATATTTTTAGTGTGTCTTATTAAATTTGTTAAGAGGATGATGAAAGTGTACTTACACGTATTATTTTAGAAAATAAAAACCTTTTTTTTTTTTTTGCTTTAATTCAAGGAGAATTACATGGGTTTTTAAATTAATAAGTTTATGGTTGTTTCAGAGAAAGACAAGTATAAAATAGGAAAATAATTAAAATAATAGTGAAACTTAAACACTTATGCAAGTGTTTTTTACCCTACACCACCATTAGTTAAGAGGGTAATATGCGTTTTTGCTGAGTCGAATAAAAACCACTTTTTAATGTTGATTGGAGTGTGTCCATTAGTTCATGTAAAGCTTGTCGTTAAGGTACATAACGCAATTTTATAGAAATTTTCAATGAACAACATGCACATTTTGTTTTTAAACCTTCATCACAGATAAAACTGCATTCATAAATTTTTAATTTCAAAAGTATTAAAATTAGTTCTTAAAATTAGTCCATCTGTATCTTTGTATGTTAAAATTGAATTTAAGAGTTCAAAATTAAGTGATAAATTATTTCATATTGTTTAAATAATGAATTTTTTATAAGTCTCATTTGCTTTGAAATACAAATAAAACTCACCAATCAATTTGTTCTATATCATGTTCATTTTCTTCGCATTAGGCTGATGCCATCGTAGATTGAATCGCAGCGTTGCTTTAACCACGCTAGATACCTTTTTTTCCCCTGTCAATACACCAACCCACTTCATACATATTGGCCATATTGCGAAGTTGATCGGCTAGTTTGGTCACACACCTACACAGCGCTTCCAGATTTGACGATATATCGGCATTTGGACGATTTTTTCTTCTAAAAAGTGACGATTTTTTTCAGTCTCAAAAGTCTGAATAAAACATAACATTTTCTGACAATTTAATTTTTTAATCTTTGAATGTTTAATAGCGTTCCGCCTTCCGCTCTTATTAAGGTAGACAAGACAAGAGTGGAAGGCGGAATGTTTTCTTTTGCTTAGCTTTTACGCCGATATGTCAACGTTGTGGCACGAACAGTAGTGATAGCTTTTTTGTTTAATCAAACCCACAAATTATAATTCAAAATATAGAAAAAACGAAAGATTGACCAAAAAAAAGCTAAATTGCCATTATTAATTAAAAATAGCGGCAAATTTCACTATTAAGCAAGCTGTCAAAATCGGGTTTTCCAATTGCAAAGCGTTCAGGGAGCTCTATTCAAGAACAAGAAAACGCGTGCCTCTTTTGTTTAGAACCGGCTGTAATATGCAAGTCTTAAGAAAATCGTTAATTTTTTTTAGAATACCAAAACAACTATGTTCCCTTTTGTTTATCTTTCGTCAAACCATCATCAAATGATTCTTTTACGACTCTCTGTATAAATCATATTTTTTAGCAATTATACGGCGAACATTTCACGAGTTATAAGAGAATATCTACATGAGTCTCATACGATTCATGACATGAAACTCTCGCTACAGTATCTTTACCCATGTCTTAAACGTTTCTCACACCGATTGAAGAAGCATCTTTCTCTGTGCTATGGAAAAATCTCACTCGTGTTACAGTTTTTCCCTTGTGAAGAATCTTCTACTATTAAAAAATGCGGTCATCGACGATCAAAGATGCTCTTCATTAGACTCCCAGTAGCTGGATTGAAAATCCTAGATGGGTATGGAGTAATTATGTCTTTATATTAATATTTTTTTAAAAATCGAACAGAGAGTGTGTAAAGAAAACTATAATTTAAGTTGTCCGATTTTTTTTGACGATTTTTCGAAAAGATAAAGACGATTTTTTTTATTTTTTCTCATTAAACTTACGGTTTCCTCTCAAATTTATCTGGCAGCCCTGCACACACAGCACAAATGTCAGCAAAATTCTGTTAAACATGCATAAAGGAGATAAACATTTTAATCACTTCAAAGCACACGTACAGTTGCGTAATATAGAACTGAGTTATCATATCGCTTGTGGCTGCCACTTTTACATAAAATTTTCTTTTTAGTATTCATTTTGGTCTGTTCAAATCATTTACAATTTCTTTTTTTTTAATGTAATTTTCAGCAGATTCCGATATCGTTTTATGTTGACAGCTTCATTTTGGGCTATTTGGGATATTAATAATATCTAGTTGCAACAAACAATGTACGAAATTCCCGGAACGAACAATTTCATGATATTCTTAAGCGATAAGGCCACTAAGATCGCTAGATTTAATTATTTTATTCATAAATAATCGTAAGCCAATATTAAAAATTAATTAAGTTTTATTATTTGACAATTCAATTAAGACGTATTAATTTGTATCATTTTAATTATACATTTTAATACATAAATATGTTTTACTATCCCTATCACGAATATGGGTCACAACCGTTATGATTTAATGCCTAAATACCACTTTCTGTAATTTCCTTTTAACTTTGGACTTTCAGCTGATGGACTGCAAAGAATTGAAGACAACTCGGAACGAAACTGCCGAAAAAGCATAGAAAGTTTTTCCAAAAACATTTAAATTACTAAAATCAAAAGCAAACATTATCAACGTTTAATAAAGTTTATTACGTCACCTCCAAGAAATTTCCACATAGAGAAAAAGAATTTTATTTAAAAATTCAATTGGTATTATATAAAAAAAACCATTTGAGTTTCTCCCACACACAACCACAATTCAATCAATAAATGAAATATCATTTAACAAGAGTTTATTTACAAATCATTTAGTAGAGCTGTATGCGTGAGTAGCTTTTCTCTCACGTTCCCGCATGTTTATAAAAGAAAGAAATGTTATCACTGACGAGAATTAAGTGCGTTATCTTTGCATAAGAAATTCACATGTTAATGCTAACAAAAAATTATTTTTATCACATACGCTCAACCACGAATAATTTTCAGAGTCTCACTCTTAGAAAGTACTTTTTGCAATAAAACCCCAAAGCATAAATTAAGTTTTTTCGAAAGCAAATTTAACAAGGTAGCCTCATCAGGAAGAGCAAGAACATCGTATTGTCCAATTTCGTATGCATGAGCTAAAATATGTGAATCACTGATGGGATTTGTGGTATACAATTGTACCAATTTGGTACAACCGAGCGACGTACTTTTAAGAGAATCTGTGTCAAAAATTTGTTGAAACTTTAGATAATCTAAATAATTACTTACAGAAAATTGGAATTATATTAAAAAAAAAATTATATTAAAAAAAAACATGTATTAAAAAAAAAAAAAATGCGGAAAAAAACGCAACGTCCCATCTTCGTTAACTTCGGTATTTATTAAAAGTTTCAGTCTGTCAAACGAAACACTTCCGAACATGTCGAGTGCCAATGTTCTTTGTTGTTTTCAACTTTTCGTTTTTTTGCTTTTGCCTTCACTACGACTGTTTTCAGTTAATGAATCAGAAGTAAAGGCAACGGTTTATTTTCGTTAAATGAAAAATCAGAAAATGGAAGAAAAAGCAATTTTTTGATTTTGACTGCAGCTTTTTAAACCCTGATATTAACCCTTTATGCTGATCTGTGTAACATTTAAAAATATTGGCTGCTAGACCCAACTTTTAGTATACCGATCAGCTCAGAATTATCTTCATAATCGGTTTAACGGTGTATGTCCTTCCAATCGCCTGGCTGGTTGTTTGTCTATATGAGGGTTGGGCACAATACACGCTTTGATGTGTATTTTGGCTTACAACCTAATTTCTTTAAAAATCACCCACAAGCAGCCTTTTATTGAAAATAAATGAAACCGTATAAAAACTGGATGTGTTTCTGATAAGCACAAACTGGTGTTAAATTGCAAGAAACACACTTCTTTTGGATAGCGATCTAAAACGGCAAACTCTTTTATATTATCAATTAGGAAGCTGAAAAACTCTCACTCCAAATTTGATATCCTATTAAGACCAGCCTCCATCTTAAGCCAGTACGGCAAACTGACTTGTTAATTTAACGAATTTAACACAGTAGGTAACACATATAAGAAATTAAAAGAAAACACGAATATCTTTCTTATAAGCATTTTTATCTTGTAAGCAAAACGGGCCTTCGAATTTACATAATAATCTGTAGTTTTCACAATACAAGAAATTGAGCGTGTTGTAATATTTATTTAAAAATTGTATTGAATATTTTGGGCAAGCAAGTCTGTATGTATGTTGTACATACTTGAAGGATATTTTACGTAAGTGTATAAAGTATTGCCGTGTAAAAATATTTGTATATTAATTTTTTTTTTAATTATTGTTGAAAAGAAAACTTCATTTAACTGTTTAATTTATTAATTTTGATTTGAAATGAACTGTATGTTAAAAAGTAAAAGTATTCGTATGCTTACGTTTATCTTTGGTAATACTAAATTTCGAATTTAGACTCGGTCTTTGTTTACACGTTAAGTGTTATCGTTTTTTTAACTAATTGTTCACTGTTACCGTATTTCCATTACTTGCAAAGCTATTGGCAACACTGGAAATCCTTTTAGTTTTTTGTATGAACATTCGTAACTTAATTTATACGTTGGTAGCATTGCTACAATTTTAAACAACGATTCGAAATAGATCATTCTGGAAAAGACTTTAGAAGAATAGATTTGTGTAAGTTGACACAGAAAAAAATACCAATGTAAAATTAACATGGCAAAATGTTGATTGAGGACCATAGTTAATTTCTACAAAAGTATGCCCATTATTTAAATTTATCATTGTTTCATATTAATTTTAAATGAAACATATTAAAAAAATCTTTAATCACGTTTATTAAATATTATTCGCTGTTAAAATAAATAAAAAAAAATATTTAAATATAAATAAATATGGATTCGATATTGAATCCATTAAAAACCTGTTTTATATTAAAATCAAAAGTTTGTCTTGTTAAATTAACATGCATACATAGTTAAGTATGTAATTTTTTAATTTTCATTCTTAAAATATGTTATAAAAAGAAGACAATTGACGCATTCTTTTAATTAATTTTATTTAGTTAAATAGTACATCAAGTTTTCAAAGTAGAATGATGCCGAAAACCATATCGGGCGATTCTGCTGATGCTTGTGAATACAAAATAATTGAAACATGTGTTACAGGGGTAAGAGTTTTTAATTATTCTAAAATAAATACCAATTTGATTCTACATGAAATTCACGTTGTTTCAACTTGAAATAACTTTCATTCAACGTGATTCGGATTGTTATTTCAATATAAATGGCATTTTGCTCTAACATTACTGCAATGTTAAATTAACATGAATTATAGTTATTTTAAAAGAAAAAAATGTTGTTCGCAAGTAACTGTGAAATCAGGTTGAATGAAACGTATGAAGCAAAATCAACACCGAAAAATTTTAAATCAACCTTGTTTTCTACGTTTTTAACTTTATTTGTTTCTGTGTGTAATGAATTTTATATATCAAGTTCCCACTTTGAAGCAGTACATTTTTGACACAAAATGCGCTTAATTCATTGCAAATAAAAACTGGTGAGCGTAACGATTTTTATTTTATTTATTTGATTTCCACTTCAACAAGATTTTAAATCTTATAATTATAGTAAAGGATTTTTAAATTGTATAGCAACATGACGCAAAATATCAAGTATTAATTTAAATTTGTTACATAAAACAAAAATACAAAAAATTATTATTATTGAAAATTAACAAAAACACACAATAGTAATATTTAATTTGACAGAGTGAATCATCTTTAATGCTTCAGCAATTTTTTTTTAAAGTGCAGTGCGTTGTCTATAAACTGTGTGGTCGGTGTTAACGAGTTGCAAAAACTGATTGCATGATCGTAAAATTGCGACTCGGATACTAAAGTTCGATATTTTATACATATGGATAATGTCGTTTGACCTTCCCGATTGTGTAAATAAGATTTTATCAAACATAAAGGCTGGTTCAAGGGTGTAGATAATCTTGTGTAGAAGCATTTAGGCTCCTATTATTTTTATTAAATTAAATAAAGTGGCATTGCAAAGTTTTGTGACACATTCAGAATCCGGTCATATTTCCCCAAATTAAACACATTTCTCAAAATTGCATTGTACGTATTTGTAAGTTTTTTCCGGCTGGCAAAATGACAACTTGCTTATATTTCACAGCCATATAAGAATGATGGCACCGGGTACTGCGGTACCCCTACAAGTTTTATATGTTTTTCGGTTCAAATAACCATCGTTTTTTGCCTTTACTTGAAAAAACCATTTAAATTGGTTTTTTAAACAACTTTTTATTGCTCACATGTTATATTTGTGGGTATCGGTTTGCGTTTCAATTCATTCAATAAAAGACAATTACGAAAAGTGGCTAGTAATTTGAATGCTCCGCTAAATCAAGGGTGATGAAATAGTAGCCATTGAGATGGTGTGCTCACTATCATGGAAAGGACATGTAAGATCCTAATCCACTCTTTTACCTTGTCGTACCTCAGGAGCCATTCGTAAGTTCCCGGAATATAGTTGGTCATCGAGTGGATAGGAGTTTTTGCATCACAAATCCATAAAACTTTAATCCCCGATTTGGCTGGGTTCACATTCCCATTCGCTGAATATTTGCATCGTCAAATCGTGTAAAACGTCGTTGTGACCAGAATCTGCCAATGCCCATTGTTGCTCGGTATAGAGCATAAGATGTGATGACCCATACATCTTTCGTTTTATCATTACATGAATGATTTGCTCCTGTCATTATCAAAATGTTAGTAAAGGCATACATTTAATTTACTGTTACATATTTCCAATTAAGTGGTGGTTTTGTTGGGTAAGTTGCAATATAGACAACATATATGTTACCTACTTATTTATTTACTTGACTCACTATTATGGCCACTATATCTACTCTCAAGTTTGGGCTTTTCACAGCAATTCTCTTGATCGTGCAGTCCCACAACGTCGCAACGTTGCTGTAGAATATTGATGGGATGATAAATTGTGCTTTTTCCACATGGCAAATTATTTACATCGTGATCACTTTCATCTGAAGACTCATCGCAAATATCAGCATTAGAGATATAACATTTCCAGTATGTGGTGTTTCAATGTCCACTCTGTTCATCATCCACGATATCTTCAAAAATTGATCAGTTATATTAAGCTTTTCCTTATCTGATAAATGTTTATATTGTATTTATGAGAAGAACATACACGACATTCTTACTTAATTTTAAATTAAAATTCCACAAGTGCTATAAAATGTTCAGCTAAAACTCTTTCAATTATTTTTTATTATTATTATATCTACAAGGGCAGTAGCGCTACTTTTATAAACCGGCCTACATGCATCTGCAAGAGCAACATTCAAATGCTTTTAGTATTTAAATGCAACGAATTGCAGCACTATCTAAATGTGATTGAACTTAAAACCGTATTATCTAATATAAAAGTGCAAAAATCTACAAAGGGATACCGGGGTACCTGATTATTGACTAACGTATATTTTTTTGGTTATTGACCGTAGGGTTAAGACACAGGGCTTTTTGCGCCAAACACTTGCACACCTACGCATTTTACATCAATAAATAACTCGTAACATGATCTGTTTTTTGTCAGAAATCTGTCGGATGTTTTGCTTTATGACCAACTTTCTGCATCTTGTTTTTCCAGGCACGATCTTATATTCATGGTAAATGATTTTTGATTACAGGCACCTGAGCAATTGATAACTTAATGTGACTTCAAACATTTGAACTATCATCATTGCAGACAAGCATAAAGCTTCGCGGGATAAGCTAGGAAATTATAAAAAAAAAAAAAAAAAAAATAGATAGATTGGAATAGTTCGCATAATATGGCTTCAGTTGATGATCAACTATCCTTTTTTAAGTTAAACCTTAAAAGTCTTTTTAATCTATCTGTTCCACTCAGAACGAAAAGTATTAGTAACCGGTTACCATGGTTTCCTTCGGATATTAAACGGGCTATACATTATAGGGATCTGTCTTTTTCAAGATGGAAACGTTTCAAAACTGATCGACTTTATGAGGAATATCGTATTGCCAGAAGAGTAACGAACAGGATGATTAAAAAGACTAAATCTGATTTCTATTCTGCCAAATTCACTTCCGCCTTAGGTTCTAAGAGAACATGGCAAACTATTCGCGAAATTAGTATTGGTAAAGTTACCGGACAGAAGCCGATTACTGCGGATGTTGATTCAGTTAATGAGAATTTCCCATGGTCGGGGCAGACTGTAACTACTACCATGACTACAATGTTGTTCATGAAAGTGACGAATTTGTACACAGAAAAAATTTTTGCAAAAAATTAATTGGTGTACATTAATTATTCAATTAATTTTTTGTTTGCTGCAATTAATTGTTTTAATCGAAACCCATAAAATTAAATGTTTGTGTATATTTGGTGTATTTTTTAGTTTATGCAATTAATTTTTTTATTTACTAAATTTGTGTCCCATGAATCGAAAATACAAATCCGTTAATTGATATGATCAATTCCTTTGCAGAGGCGAAATTAGTTAAATATTTAATTGTCTGAACGAATTGTTTAATTAAAGTTGATTTTCTATTTTTTCTGTGTATTTAAAACTGTGGATCAATGTGATGTACTTTGTAGTTGTTTGTCTATTAAGTCCAACGCTATTGGCGATGATGGTATTCATCCAAGATTCATAAAAATCCTTCTTCCCAGTTTACTTCCTTTTATTACATTTTCAATAACAATATTAATTCCAGCTTATATCCTATGAAATGGAAAAATGCTAAGATAAATCCGATACCTAAAACGAAATCAGAATACCGCCCAATCGCGATTCTATCATACCTTTCTAAAATGTTTGAAAGGCTTATTCATACACAAATAAGTAAATTTCTAGACAATAATAATTTTTTAACTAAGCGACAATCAGGCTTTCGTAAAGGACATAGTTGGACAACTGCTTTGGTAGATGTTGCTGAGGAAACTAGAAATAAGATTGAAAGCGATAATTTCACTTTTTTAGTACTTTTGGATCATTCAAAAGCGTTCGATACAGTCGATCATAGCATTTTATGCTTTAAATTAAGAAAAATGTTTAATTTTTCTCGAACAGCTACGCATTTAATCTCAACGTATCTTGGGGGTAGATCACAATATGTTGAGTCGTCTAATGCTAAATCAAGCTCCCTCCCGGTAAGTCGGGGTGTACCACAAGGGTCGATTCTTGGACCTCTTCTGTTCTCAGTCTATTCAAATGATCTCCCGGATACACTTGAGCTATGTAAATCTAGAATGTATGCGGATGATGTCCAACTTCATGTTAGTTGTAAAATCAATTCAATTGATTTATGCGTGAAAAATCAAAATCGTGAACAGCACCGAATTTTTTTATGGGCCTCGGTAAATGGTCTTAGCATAAACCCAAATAAATAAAAATTCCTAGTAGTTAGGAAGCGGTTAACAGTCATCAATTTTGTACCTGTCATAACTCTTAATGATCAACAAATTGAAATAGTAGACTCAGTGAAGAATCTTGGAGTAAATTTCAACAACACTCTCACGTGGTCTGACCACATTAATTATGCTTGTGGTCAGACTTTTTCCATGTTGAGAACACTCTGGCAAACACAGTACTACACGCCAATAAATATTAGAATATTTCTTGCTAAAACCTATTTAATACCTCGTCTCTTATATGGCTGTGAGATTTTCGCTAGTTGTGACACTCAAAGTAAAAGAAAACTTAACGTCGTTTTTAATAATATCGCCCGATATGTTTACGGTTTGAAACGATTTGATAGAGTTTCAGCGTTTTCAATAAGTTTGTATGGCATAAGTTTTGATAGTCTTCTTAACACTAGAATATTATTATTCCTACATAAGATTATTTACACTAAACAACCACAGCATTTATATGATCGATTAAATTTTTCAAGATCCAATAGGGGAAGAAGATTGACATCTTTAGACATCATAGTTTGATATACGAATGGCAATTCTTTTCATACGCTACTCGTCTCTGGAATAAACTTCCATATGACTCTCAAGGCTTAAGAAATGCACTAAATTTCAAAAATAACATTATTTGCTTATTCAAATAAAGAAACTGTATTTTTGTTTTTCCTTTTTAATTGTTTATGTCAAATTAATTATATAATTTTATACTTACAATGTTTAATTAATTTTTTGTTTGTGTTTTTTTGTTTTTTGTTTCCAATTTGAAAATAATTTAAATTGATTCTAAATATGTAATATCGCTTAACATTTTTTTTTAATAATATCTTTAGCTTTTCCAAAATCTTTGGATGAAGTTTCCTGACGATCTGGCCTAAGCAACCAGTGAAATGCGCATAGCAATAGCTTATCCCCTCAACAATAAATTTCAGTTTCTCAATAGTATGAAATGGGAATTTAGCACATTTGAAAGAAACCTTGTTAATTAATTTTTGAATCCCAAGAAAAACTTTGATAATTTAATAACAGAACCTTTAATTTTACAAAAGATCAGTTCTGTACTGCAATATGAGACTGACTCTAAGTCTTGTGTATGGAACATCAAATAAATAAATATGACACAAAGAGTTTCGTTTGCCCAAACCTGGACATGTTGTTGTTACAGTTGTTCTTTAATATTCTCCCTTACAAACCAGCTTCGGGGAACAGAATTATCGCTTAAGTACAACGTAACGAGTATCGCTGTCAAAGTATTTATTTAATATAGAAAATTGGGAATTTATATCGTCAAAAAATCAAAAATCTTGTACGGATAAATTTTTTCCCCCAAAAATAACTCTGATAATATACTTGCACGTGCACGTGCAAAAAACTGAACTAGCAAATTGTTTTTTGTTGTTATTTTCTTACAAAACAATCAAATTTGCTTATTGCTTATTGGTCTTTTAATTTTGTTTTTTCTTTTTACCCACTTGCAACTGCAATTCGTGTCGAAAAAAGCCAACCAATTGCAGGGGAATGTAAGAAAAGATAAGCCCACTGTTTATTGTGGGAAAAATGCCAACCAATTGCAGGTAAATGTAAGAAAAGATAAACCCATTGTTTATTGTGGGTGTTTTGATGAAGCTTTGATATTGTTACAAGTAGGGCTTTGAGTTTTTAAATTCTAACACGCTTTAGTGTTTTATTTGTACAATATTTTCAGCTTTTCTAAAATCTTTGGAAAAGGTTTCCTGATGATCTGGCCTAAGCAACCGTCGAAATGCTCAAAGAAGTTAGATTTCCCTCAACAATAAATTTCAGTGTATTTATCAAATATATAAAATTCGGTATTGAGCACGTCATACAAAAATCTTTTAATGGTAAAAACAGCAATTTAAAAGTTGAATGCGTAATTGTAGTTGTGGCAGCTCATACCAAATTTTCTTAGTTCCAACATTTTGTTCGCATTTTTTCCTGCTACGCTACTCATTGCGACGTCAGCATCAGCTACTACTACAACAATTTTATTCTGTTCCTTAATTTCTAATTAAAAAATCTTGAATATCATATTTAAACTATTTTCGCTTAAAAGTAAATTCCCCTTTTGCCTTTTAACTTTGCTAAATTTATTATGCCAGCATTATCTAATTAACTTCCTATCAACATTTTAAGCACAACTTTGAAAATAAAATTTGTTTAACAATTAGAAAATACAAAAAATTAAAAAAAAAACAGTTAAACAAAACAAACACCTTTGGGAGCAGCACAACGTATAATAATTCCATTTAATATTCCAATCCAATTAAAAACGAAACTTGTCCATATTTCCCAAAATAAGAAAAACAAATTGGTAAGAGATACTTTGACTCTCTAACAACATGTAATGAAATTTAAATATTCCATGTACTTTTTTTTAACAGTTTTTTACTCACTTCAAAAGTTTGTACATATTCATGACTTCCACACTGAATTGATGCTGCTGCCAGAGCTGTTTTGTGGATGAAAAAAAAAAAATAAAAATTAAAACATTTTAATTTCCAAACTGATGCCGAATGGCGTGGGCTAAAATGTGCTGCTTGGCAGGTTTTTGCAATATCTATACGAAATAACAACTTTTCTCGGTGATTCAATCAGAAAAACTTTTAATTACTTTAAATTGTAGTTTGTTGTTGCCTGTTTTGTTGTTATTGCTGCTGCTGTATTTTGTTGTTATTCATTGTTGCAGTAGCAAAAAAAAAAAAATATAGGCAGACCACAATTTAGTTTTAATTTAAAGTACAATTCTATACATCAACTATGCAAGTGGAGGCAATAAATTTGCAAGCAAATGTTGTGAAATCAGTTATTTTAACAAAATTACACTAGGGAATTTTTAATTTCGGAAACTAAAAGCTTTAATTTATTTATTTTAAATTAAGCAGATAAAAGAGGGAAAGTTTGTTAATTATTTCTGATATTGCAAAGGCAACAACAACATATTTGTCATGATAGTTTGATAAGAGTGGTTCATACAACCAAAAAATAAATTTTTCAATCAAGTGAATTAAATGTTTAATTTTTACTATAAATTTGTTTACTGGTGATAATTTAATTAATTTCCTTATAAAAAAAAAAAAAAAAATTATCAATAAATTTTAATAAAAATTCCAACTTGTAAAAAAATTCCTTCCTCAGTGGAAATAATTTAATGAAAATACATCAAGTACTCAAGCCTAACGCAGTGCAACACATGATTTCGGGACACAATTCTGACAATTGCTTATGAAAGTAGACCCAAAAAGAATTACTTCTGCATTATTAGTTTGGTTATGGTACCTCAATAAATGATTTAAAAATTAATTTGAAGTTAGTAAGTATCTTATAGGGGAATTTGTCACGTTTTAGGCTCTTCTGTTTGTCATAACTCGAGAACCACTAAAATCAAAAAATTAACGTATATTTTGTCATTGCTCTATTGTTTTAGCAAAAATAAAAGAAAAACAATGTGTGCAAATGTAATAAGCAACAAATAAAGCTTCTTTGCAAACAGACCAAATAGTGACTACAAATGTAGACTACCGGCCACGAGATGATCATTTTAAAAAACATCCCTTTAGCACCTACGAAATAATTATTTTTACATCATTAACGTTTAAATCTGCTTAAAACAAGATTTTAGAAAGCTACCAAAAACCTCAAATTGTTTTACTGACGTTTTAAATTTTTTATTCGATAATCTAACCAAAATTACTACAAATGTAGACTTCCGAGCACATAAAGGTCAATATTTCCCATGTGCAATATTGGCAAATAGTTCCAATAAAATATTGATACATAAAGTATATTGTTAAGTTTTTCCTTTAATAAACGCGTTTGAATTCTTTTAATTGCAAATAGGAATCAAAACACACACTTATTCAACTTAACAAACTTTATTGAAATTAATTATTTTGTTCACAATTGTTAGTTACGAACAGAATCATTTCTTCAAACAAACTAAACTAAATATTTATAAATCACCCCTTTCTATATTTTGTAACTATTTTTAGAATTTTCCTGTAACTCCCTGTAATAACAATTTATTATGTTCTAAAACACCATTTCTAGAAATTACTAGGAAATTCATGTAGCAACTGTTATAATTGAAGTACACTTTTAGGGGTTATACAGTTGTGTTGAAAATTCTAAACAGGGCTGCCAGGTACTTTTTTTTCTTGTCCCCAAAAAATTAAAAAACTATCCCCAAAAATCCCCAAACTAACAATCAAAACCTTAAAAAGTTAATATATTCTTTTGTTTTTTTTTTTTGACCAAATTTTGAATCCTGTTAATTAAAAATTTTAAATTTTTCTAAAAATAGTACAAAAAATTTAATAGGAAATCCCCAAAAATCCCCAAAAATCCCCAAATAAAAATTTTTAGTAAAAAAATTATTTTATTTTGTTTGTAGAGAATGGTTTCTGCATGTTTTTTAAATTCTTTTTATGCGTTTCCAGTGAGGAATTACAAGCAGAGCAATATGCTGTTTTTGAAGACATATTGGACAATTTATAAGAATTTGGAGCATAATAATTACTTACCAATAGCCCAGCATTATTTTTCCCAAACTTTATTATATTGTCTTTTATATTTCGTCAGCTAATACGCAAAAAATTCTATCTATCATTTTAAAAATTTCACAGCAGAGGCAAAAACTATTCAAAATGATAAACTAATAAATCTCCTTAAACTGTTTATAATGTAATTTTCTTGATAAAACCTTCCAGTTGTTTTGACAATGTTACATATTACCATAGCGTTTACCATAGTATAAAGTATAGTATAGCATAGTATAGTCAAAAAGTATTAAAATTTTTGCGTCCATGCTTAAATTGTGTTTTTCACTGCGTGAATGATGCTTAATTCCTCTGATCCAATCATAACAACAAATAGAATTTTAATTTAATAATAGTTGCCAAAAAAAACCTACAACATTAAAACTTAATGAGTATTTCATATACTTACATAGCATGACTAAAAAAATATACAAGGACACCAATTATCTAAAACCCTGATGAGACATTAGCCCACACCACAAGCGTTGACCGGACTGTTTAGCTCTTAATGTCCGCACTGTCATAATTTTAAATTAATGAACATTTTACGGATGATTAAGGCAAGAGCACACACACGTTCTCTAATATTTTATATTTACCTACAAAAATCATAAAAAAGCATAATTATGTTTAAATTGTTGCGGCTGCAAGATTAATGAATAATTGAAGATATTTTTTGGCCGAGAGAGAGGTCGCATCTGAGGGTCAGAGAGGCCCATTCGTTCGAATTAGATATTGAAAGCCGTATAATCTAAATCGCTTTAATGACACTTTAATACAGACTGAATTGCATTTTTATGAAGTCCTTGTATCTATGAAGATATTTAAATTCAAATAAGATATTTCGTACATCCAACGAATAACCGTCTGTGCTTGTGCCGATGTTTGTTGTTAAATAAATGTTTTACTAACCGTTAGTACATTACGGTTGATGAGAACAAAAATTAGATTTTTATGCAAATTTGCTTGATTTCAACCAAAACAGTGAGGAAAATAAATATACTGCTGCAACATCAAGCAAAGCCATACGACTTTAAAGAAAAACGTATGAAAGATATTTTCGGCTGAGTCGCTTTAATCAAGAATATGAATTTCTGCGAAGTGTACTTATTAGGGAGATCGAACGGATGATATTCGACCGGATATTTTTTTTAGTTTTGCCCAAGTCGAATATTTACAAATGTCCATTTTTTGCATATCGAATAAACCGGTTATTTTGGTATAATAAACACGTTACTTTTTTGATTGTGTAATTAATTTACGTTTTCCTTTCTTTTGTTAAAAATGTACCCGTAATTTAAGTATTTTTCTAATTGAATATTGGGAAAACGTAAACTTTTTATGAAGAACGTCAAAACAAAATGTAACAAATTCAAAAATTATTAGTAACGAAAACTAAAAACAATTCAAAATACTACAAAAAAAATGTTCAGATTAAAAGTTAATTTGCAATTGGACCGTATACTAAATATTTTTAAAAAGATGTCATCTCTGGTGATATTTTGAACTGATTAAAAAAACGATGGTGCTTAAAGGGCCCTTAAATGATAAGTTTCAAAACCTCTTCAACGTCACGACTTATTAATTACCTTTAATTTGTCCACAAGCATGACATAAATATTAGCCAAGTAAATCTTGACTCTATTCCACGTAGCTCTTAAGAGACTGCAAATAATACTTTACTAAAATATGCTGTCAAAAAAGAATGAAAAACTCTTAAGTAGTTCTAGCATATCTTTATGCTTAAAACTACAACACACCGGCGGAATAACCGACATGGGAAAATTCATCGGTACTTATTACGATTCGTTTCTATAATGCTGAAACAAAATAATTTGAAATATATAATCATGGATAAGAGGTTTTGTTTGGAACGTTTCAAAAATATGGTTGAAGTCTACTGATTCTTTCAGGCATGCTTAGACCTTGTAGGTTAGCTGGTAGTGAGCTAGCCTATCAGCGCCGGGGTTGCGGGTTCGATTCCTGCCAGAAACTTTGGTTTCCTTCCTGCAGACAATCGTAGAGCTTCGCAGGATTAGCTTAGCTTAGGGAATTAAAAATAAAAAAAAATTCATTTTTGGGAACATCACAAATAATTAATTTATTAAATTCCTATAATTTTTTAAAACCAAAGTTTTTCAAAAATGTTAAAGCTACGTTCACACCCATTAAATATTTGACGCGCTACAAGTAATCACTAGTTTTCTTAAAGAATTGTTTGCTTTTGCAAAACGCTTGGCTACAGCAAACATTATTAACCAGTTTCTAAATAACATTATACATTTCTGATCTTAGGAATAAAGTTTAGTAAATAAATAGCAATTTTTAAAAATAAAGCTAAAGTTTGATAAATTTTCTTGACTTTAATTATCTTAATTCAAAGATTGTTATGGTCAGAATAAATGTTGAAAAATGCAAATATTGCAATTAACTTATGCCGGCCATAGATTACTCACGTTTAGTGCTCATGTCTGGCCCTAGGGTAGGTTAGGTTAGGTTAGGTTAGGTTAAATGGGCAGCCGTCACAAAGACGACTCACTTGGGTCCTTAAAGCGGTCCATTTGTGATACCCTTAGCCAGTGACAGGAGTCAGCCAGTATCCACCAAACTATTCCCCGGAGGTCACTGCAGCCTCGAACTACCCCGATTCCCTTCAGAACAGGGAGATCGATTTCAATCCCACATTGGATATATCGTTCAGACATGGCAATTCTGGTCTCCCAAAATGCCTAAGCCTAATGCTCCCCAGACCGAAGCATTGGCAGAGAAAGTGAAACACCGTCTTCCCCTCCTCCTCCTCATCATGACAACTCCTACAGTAATCATTATATGCCTCCTGGCATGAGTCCCTATCACCCAGTGACCCGTAATGACCGACATCACTGTCCTTATCCGGTCCCTACCGAGATCAAGTAGTACGCACGTTCTCGCCGCATCATAGCCAGGCCATAAAGTCCTGGTAATCAGGCAGGTATACTCCCCCTGCCATCATTCCCGAGCCCTTTGGTACGACTCTCGTCTGATGAGAGTCTTGCAGCGGGCCATCGAAATGCCGATCAGGCCATCGACGAACACGTCGTCTAAGAGACAGCCTCGTTTGGCCAGACTGTCCGCCGTCTGGTAACCCAGCCATCCACTGTGCCCTGGTACCCATGTCAGTGTTAGAGTGGAATGTTCCGCGATCTCATTTAGAGACATCCCGCATTCCACTGTTAACATAGATGTCGTGAAGACGCCAGCTAGAGCAGCAATGGCAACCTTGCTGTCCGTAAGTATACATATATCTCTCGATATACGATAGTATCTCAGCCAGTTTGCCGCCCGCTTTAAGGCAGAGATTTCCGCCTGCAGCCCTACGTAAACAAAAATTGTACCACACACTATACAAGTAAGCTTTAATTCATGCCCGTAATTTCTACAAAAAAAAAAGCTGCTCGTGTTCGTACCTAACAGTTACATTTACCCTTTTCAACATTTATTAGGCCTACGTGACTTTATCTTCAGTTCTCTTTTAAAATATGGCAGCTTTTATACCGCATATTCTTATACACAGCATATTCTTATACACAGCTTGATTTCTTTTTGTAGAAATTACGAGCATTATAAGCGAAAAAGACAACAATATCTGCATAATAAAGATAACAGTTTATCCTTTTTATTTTTTTTTTATTAAACTTTTCATTAGTTTTTCGTAGAATTCGACTTTCATGACTCTAATACCGCTTTCAATGAGCGGTATTCAGTTCATTCTTTGCCACATTATAAGAACCCCGTCGAAAATATTTTGTTGCACCCATTTTTTGGTAAAAGTTAGAGCTGTGTCGTTCATTTACGAACCCGTTCAATTGTGAGGTAGCCGGTCATTTTTCTGAGGTCAGTGAGCTTAGTGATGCATTGTTCAATTTTGTGTATGGGGATTGATGCTTTAACATTTTTTCCCCGCTCTTTTCTCTTTTAATGTTATACTCTTTTCTTTCAGTTGTATAAACCACAAAGATTTTTAATTTCTTAATTACAACTGAAAGTTAAATTTGTGTTGTTTTTATTATTTTCTTAATTTAATTAACATATTTTTCAAAATTCATAACAATTTACGTACGCCCAAGCGTACCCTTTTTATTTCTGCTTTATTTCTTGTGTACTTGCAATTATTTCACGGACTTATTTTAATTTTTTTGTAACAACATTTTGATGACTGTGTTAAATGAATTTTGACTACCTTTTGCATAAAATCACAAATTTTTTCCTTTTTTATTACTTTATTATGATGATTTCTCCGATGGCAAATTATAAATATGAATATTTTAATATAAAAAAACTCAATGAAGTGTTAAGACAGGAGGGAAAACACGAGACCAAACAATACAAAAAAAAGTAATATATATTTTCTGTTTCAAGGATTGTTTTAGTTTTCAATAAAATATTAATTAATAATCGATATGAGGGCACAAATTAATAAAAAAAAATATAATGAAAAATATTTTTTGCTGTGGAATCAATTCGCATGACTTGTTTGGATGAATACAAAAAAGTTCACAAAAAATTCTAAGGTTTATACATTTTCATAGTGCAGTATTTCAATTAAATTTTCGCTTAAATTTTTTTAAATATGTAGTGTAACCGCCTTATGCTAAAAAAAGTTAGAGTACACATTTGTTAACCAACACATTAAGCACAGCAAAAGTGGTTGGGCTTAGTGTGTAGGCTAACTAATGTAAACTTTTACTTCTTTCCATTATAGTGGTAGCATTTAACCTCAAAATATATATTCTTTACAACAGATAACAAATATTTTACAAATGGTTTGTGTCTTTAATAACTACTATAATATTTTGGAGGTAAAGCATCTGTCTTTTAATCGCAATTAGTGATTAAACGACAATTTTATGCTTGACTTGCTTAATTTAAAAAAAGTTCAAGTGAATCATATTAATTACTTGCTGAAGCATTTTTTCAATATGGTTCACCGATTTTTGTGATTAAAAAATTACCTACGCGGTTCAGAAATATTAAGGCAATTCACAAAGTGTTCTATTGTGTCATATGAATGGTATTTGGTATATTTTAAGGAATAACACATTCATAAAATTATAGTATATAAAACCAATACGACACAATAGAACACTTTGTGAAATGCAGAATTGTTTTGACACTGATAATAAATACTGCTGAAGTCAGCCAAAAACAAGTAAGAGTGCTTTACTCGGCTGTACGGAATTTTTGACACCCCCCACCAAATATCTAATTATTTTTAATTTATCTTTATAAAAACAGACATCAGCATTTAAATCAGAAAGTTGTATGTTTTTTTTTAACAATTTTAACTAACTTGAGTAAAATATCATGACTCGTAACAGTTTAAGTCGAACTTAAAGGATTTTCAGGAGTGGAATTTATATTGAAGCCATGGTAAGTTATGAACCAATCATTCCAATATTCTGAGTGATTTCTGGTATTAAAAAACATAAATTTCAATAAATTTCAAAACAGCGGTGAAATAAGTTTACCGTTGACAGTGGATTTCAGAAGGCTGATTAATATGGGTTCCAATGTAAATTATGGGCCGTATATCACAAATTTGCATAATATTTTTCTGGCCATATGAAACTAAGTTGGAAGAAATTTTACCACAATAAATATATCTGCTACTGTTTAAACTAGTTGAACATATGTAAATATACCTGCTGCATGTACGTTGTTCATATTCAAGGACATTTCTTGGAAAAATATTAATAAAAACACACAAATAGAAATGCCAACATCTGCCGTAATAATGTTGGTATTTTCAGTCCTTGTAGGAGGTAATTTTGGGCTGTTTTTGAGTGTGTCTTGATAAGCCATACGCATGTGCGTTAGTCTTTGGCACAATGTCTGTAAAAAAACCCCTCATTATTTGTACACATTAGTTTAAGATTTTGAAAATTAGTTCTTAAGGTTATATTTTAAATAAAACTTTCAGTGTCTTACAAACATTCAACGACAATTATTTAATTTATTATAACAAATTGTTCAACTACGCGTTTGGCGTAGTAAATTAATTAACCAGAGTGGTCTTAAAAAGTGGCCTATAGCAAATTTTGGACCGATCATCCCGAAATTTATTATTGCGATTTTTATTTCTATAAAACTGTGAAGTACGGAGTGTGCGCCGGGAATGTATACTGCTTTGTTTGTTTATAATTTTTGCTTAAATGAAAGAGTATGGATCTTATATTGATAAATGTTTTAATTAATGTCGGCAATTATGTATGTAATACAATATCAGATAAATGGCCGTAGATGGTCTTGTGCAAGAAGCTCTTGTGTCAACTGAATCTTAAATGGAAACAAATGCGAATAATTGTGCAAAATTGTGGCCTAATCTGTTCTTTGAGGACCAAGCCCTTGAGCACGGCATCGAGTTGAGGTTGATGCCTTGTTTTGAAGAAATTTTTGAGCAGCAGTTTCAGTTGATCTTGCAGTACGTTATGGTCCATGCTTGGGCCTATCACCTACAGACCTTCGTTCTTCGAAATCATTCACTACACGATAAGTAGTGTACGTTTCTCCAAAAACAAAGTAGTATGCCTTCCCGACGGACACCCTGTATTAAATTTTTTTGTAATTGGGGATACAAATTTCGTGAACATCTCCAGGGGATTTTTTATTATTTTTTTATTATTAAATATGCCATTTGTGCAATGGCAAGACCAGTTTGGTCAAGACGTAATGTAACTTAATCAATTTGGCCTATATTGGCTTACGATTATAAAGAGCTTGGTGAAATAGTTTTAAATATGCTTTCTGTGCCAACATAAAACGATTGCTATGAACGAGTCTTTTCTACTATAAATAGAAACAAAAGCAACATAATGCAGTATGAGCTATTGGAAGCTCTTCCTAGAATTAATAGACACTTTTAAAATAACTCAGATTTATGTGTCAAATTTATTCCATTTTCTCAAATACTAACACTTTTCAATACAAACAATATGTTAAACAAAATTGCATTGGCTGATGAACCAAGAGATTTTATCTGAAGTTTTTGAAATGATAATTGATGCATTATTATTAGGGCCCGGACTTGTATGCAGTTAATATAGCATTTTATGAGAATAAAAATGCACTTAAAATATAAATAGATGCGCTAAAAATATGCACTTAAAATTCTTTTAATTTTTTTTTATTAGTGATAAAAAAACAGAAAAAAAACAAAAAAACAGTAAAAACTTTAAAAATTAGTCAAATAAACGTAATTAAAGCACAACAAACACAAAAATAAATTTCTTTTAATATACAAATTTTCTTATTATTCGAATGTGTATGCCAAGTCAAATTATAATCCTCAAAAGCATTAAAGCTAAGATCCCACTATCGGTGCAATGTACCAATTTTTGTCGTATTTCATGTGCCGATAGTGTGAACGGTCAAAAAAAAACTGGGAATTCAGCACGTCATACGGAAATCGTATTAATAATAAATTTTGTATTCCCGAAAATAACTTTGATAAAATTTTTTAATATGCGACAATCTTTGCCGAAATTGTGCTGAAAGTGCACAATCAAAATAAACCTTGATGCGCCGATAATGTGAACACTCTTTTGCACAATGTGGAGCAATGATATTGTTTAATATGTACCGATTTTTATCGGCCACTTGTGCGCCGATCACAGTCGCCAATCAGCGCCGATACAAGGGATGGCAAAACGAACCAACTGGCTACTAAAATTTTACTTTTTGAGCTTTATTGCACCAAAATTACATTTGTTTTATTTATTATTTATGTATTAAAACGTTAAATAGTACATTTGTACTGTTAAATGAAAGAAAACAATTCGCTTTATTCAAAACATTGCAGTTGTATCGATGTTGACATCCCTGGTTTGTAAACATCTTTTTACAAAACAACAATTAAAAAAAAAGAACAAGTGCAGTAAGTCAGAATTTACACGTTTCATCTTTTGATGCTCAATTTCTTTTCAATTCCCTTTTAAAAATGCCAATATATTCACACGCAGCAATCGGTTTCAACTTTTTTCGGTACAAAACAACAACAATTTTATTAATAGTGAATCAAAGAGAAAAAGAAAAGAAAAAAATTACATGCAGCCAACGTTGTGCATATACCAACGAATAAAAACACAAAGCGTACTGACCGAGTACAGGCATCTCCGTACTAACCCCCTTTCTTCTTTCTTCTCTCACCTAAAAACATAAGAGTTGAGCATCAAAAGATGAAACGTGTAAAAGCAGACTAAGTTTAAATAAAATTGAATAAATTTTTTATTAGATTTTAATATATTACTTAAAATTGTTAGGAAACATAATGGAACATTCAGACGGAGAATTTTGCGAATTTCCAAAGTTATATTTTGTCTGCCAACAAGCAAATAAACAAAAACATATGATTTAATTTGCCCAAATAGCACGATAGTGTGACCGCATTGTACCGATTATTGTCGCAATTGAGTTTTGGCCGATATGAACCGAAAAAAATTGTCACAATGTGCGACGATAATGGGACCACCTAAGAATAAATTGTGCAATGTTTTTAAATGTGCGCCGATATTGCACGATAAAAATCGTCACAGATTGTGCTATTTGAGCGGATAGTGGGATCTTAGCTTTATACTTTAACAGTCTTATTCCTTCAATATTTTCCAGGAATATGTACAAAATTAAAGTTTACTGCCTCTTAGAAAATAAAACGGAAGTGATAGGTTCATGGTTAAATGCTTTGTGGTATACTAATCTTCACTACGTTGTTTTCGTTAAAATTTAAATTAAATTAACTAGTATTTTTTTATATTGGTTTAAATCCTTCATTTTAGTTTAAACTTTATCAAGCTTGATACAAATTTGTTTACTAAACCTACCGTCCACAGCAAAACCATATTTATGGCAACAGCAATTTACTAAAATTTATTGATACTGCATCACTATTGTTGGATCCTTTCATAATTGCTTTCAACTGCATACGTTCCTCAACTGGTTGTTACAGCCTGTGGAAGAAGGCATCTATTGGGATTCTTCTCTTTATATGCGCCAACACGCGAAATTGCTTTACAAAATGTTTTTTTCTTATAAGAAATCAATAAACAAATTTAATCGAAGTTGTCTCGTATCTCTTCCGCAGCAGGGTGCATGACAAAATAAAGCAATTAAGACAAATTTTTTTTAAAATATGCAAGAAAAATGTGCAATATCAGCAATAAATGCAAAAATATGCATTCAATGTAAATTATGCACTAACAAATCGATGCCATTTTACTGCAAATTTTTTGATTCGCAAAGATATTTAGTAAATGGTAATCACAGATTGACGACAACAAATGTGCATTTGCATACCTGTAGGTAGAAGTCAAAGTACAAATGTAATAAGTTTTATTAATATTACACAAATGAATCTGTGGGGATTTTTGGGGGTAAGGAAACAGCTAAAACTGGGAACCCTTGTTAACAGTACGCAACATCAGGAAAAAAGTGGACTGTATTGGAAAAGTCGGCGTGGCAAATTCAATACAAGACAATATAAATTTTTCTACTATATATCTACACGCAGAAAAACAATGTGGTTGGAGGAAACTGTATTCTAAGAGCAATATACTA
Organism: Pollenia labialis; assembly: GCA_949318255.1. Taxonomy (NCBI): domain Eukaryota; kingdom Metazoa; phylum Arthropoda; class Insecta; order Diptera; family Polleniidae; genus Pollenia; species Pollenia labialis. Next base: position 133,039,652 of record OX439141.1, read on the forward strand.
TGGTTGGATTCGAACAAGGTTTATGTTTACAGGTTAGCACATTATCGTTCAATTTGACTATAGAGCAATTCCATATGAAAGCGATCACCTTTTGGACGACCCCTCTCCGATTTTAAAATAAATAGTCTCAATCGATTGCCCAGCAAAAAATAATGTACTGGTTAGTGGTGGTGTACACCACTGTCATGTGACAAAATTGAAGAATTCTTCATAAGGGACCTCATTGAAAGTTGTTTAGTTTAGTGGTGGTGTACACCACTGTCATGTGACAAAATTGAAGAATTCTTCATAAGGGACCTCATTGAAAGTTGTTTTAAAAACTACTAAAGCGATCGCAACGAGTGATAGCTCGTTGGAAAGGTATTGAATCAGGCTTTAATTGAAAAATAAAATTTTCCTAACTTTTCTTAGAAATTTACCTTTAAATTTTCCCATGAAAATTAAATTTTTCGATTTTCCACAGAAGCTCCTAAATTTTCCGGCTATTTTTTTTTTTTTTTGGATTCCCCATAATTTTTGCTTTAAGAATCAGCAATAAAAAAATGGGCCCCGACTCCTTGTTTGGACAAGAGAAGAGCATTTAAGAGACCACCTTGTTAAAAATACATTTTAAAAATTATTTTACAGTTAAAAATACATTTATGAAGAAAAAATCTTTCTTATTTTGCTGCTTATACTTAATTACAATATTTATTAAAAATTTATTGCCGTATTCACAAAACCCCTTGTACCGTTGTATTGATTATATGTTGTATAAAAAAGCAATATTGAACTATGTATATAAATACAGCATATGATACATACAACGATACCAGGGGTTTTGTGAATACGGCATATGTATTTTAAACAATATCTACTTAAAATAAAATGAATGAGAAATTTAAGCAAGTATGTAATTGAAAAGCACTCAACTTTTGTAGAGAGCAAACGACCATAATGTTGTTGCTTTTGAAAAATATTATTTTAAGTTTAAACTTAAACAAACAATGTTGTAAAATAACAGAATTTCTAAAATATTATTGTTATTGTAAATAACCATAACATGTTTGGAGACAACCATAATATGCTAATAGCTTTTGAATTTAACTAAAATATGGCTGCGGAGAAAATAACATGGTTACAGTAACCATAACATGTTAAGTGTATGGTTGCAGATTTATTTTATAAAGACCTTATATTGTTAAATTCAACCATTTTAGATGTTTCAATGGAGGTAAACACTTTATTGTTTAATAGAAAGAAAATATTATCAGTCATGCAACAACTAATATTAAAAACAACCAAAGTTTGTTGCCAATGCAAAAGACGATCATCAGGTATGCTCTAAGTTTTGACTCGAATCAAATACGAACAAATTTTTGAACACGGAATACGTAGAATCCATAAGTTTTTGTTCGAAAAAACTTTATTTGAACTAAAGATCGCTAATTTACTAAGCGCAGCATGATAGCAAAGTCTAATATTTATCAAAACTCGTTTAAGCTGTAAAGACTCACAGGACAATTCGCTTCTATCGCAAACATGGCTAAAAATTGGCAAAAAATTGCCAACTTTTAAACAAACACAAAATTTTATTTGAATTCGCTAAATGGTTTAAAAAAAATTTGCTATAAAAGCGAAAATTCATGAAAATTTTTTAGAAAACTTACAGGAACAAATCGCTTTTATCGCAAACAAAATTTTAAACAAACCCAAAAAATCATTTGGGATCGTTAAATCGTTTAAAAAAATTTTCGGAAAATAACAAAAAAACGTTAAAAAAAATTAGTTATTATTACATCAAAATCCATGCAAAAGACGATTTTGGATTACTTAGGGCCGTATGGGTTTAAGATAACGATATATTTTTGATTAAATTAGATAAATAACAAAAACGGGGAATTATTTCCTTCCGAAGGTTACTTTATATTATATTCAACATATTTTATTTTTCGAATATATTCTATGACCTAAATTTCAGTTATGTATTTTATAAAGCTTTTTTGTAATAGTCATATTCCTTTAATTTTTCAGAAATGACTATTACAAAAAAGCTTTATAAAATACATAACTGAAATTTAGCTCATAGAATAAATTCGTAAATAAAAAAATTTTGAATATAATATAAAGTAACCTTCGGAAGGAAATAATTCCCAGTTTCTATTTGTTAAAATTGTTGAGTTAAATACATTCAATTTAAAAAGTATCACTATCCAGTGTGACTAGGGATGCCAATCGGGACTGGTTTTCGCAAATCGCGGGATTCGGGATTACAAAAAATCAAAATTCCGGAATTTTACGGGATATCGGGATTTTTCGGGATTCGGGATTTTTGAAAATTAAGAGATAGATGCTTTTTATAGATATTTATTAAAAAAAACGGCTTTAAAAGAAGTTTACAAACGCAGGTTTTATAATTAATTTATTATTTTAAAGTTAAATATTACTTAAATTTGTAAAAACTTTAAATTGTGACTTTTCTTATTTAATGACTAATTTAATAAAAAATATGATAAAAAAAAAAGAACGTACGATTTTAAACAATGTGTTAATTGATTCAATAAAAAATAATTACCATAAAAGCTATATTTGATTCAATTACCTCAGTTCATTCAAGCTAAATAAAAAAAATAATTAATATTTTAATTGAACAAAGCAACATAGAAGTTGATTTATTTGTAAGATTCAAATTTTATTAAAGGAATTAAAAAAAATAATTGAAATTTGAATTCGAAATTAACTAAAAAAATCAATTAAATTAGTTAACCTTTAAAATCTTATTTTAACAAAAACGCATTTTTATAACCACCACTACTCGCGGTAGGAATTATGTAGTGTATAAAATGCATTACTTAATATTGTGAAATCGCTCCATTAATTACCATAGGTTCGATGTCAACTCTCGGAAAACACTTTAATAATCTTAACTCTGTAGAGAGTAAAGTTTAAATTTTGTATTTGGTGCACCAGTGAATTGTTTTGTGCATTTCAAAAACATTTTTTTCTTTAATAAATTTTCTTCTTTAATTATTTTCAGCACTTCTCACGTTAAAAGTTTCATTATAATTATTGGACACGCTTGAAAATAATAATAACAAAGTGTAACTATTTTCTTACGTTTTCAATGACAGTATTAACAGAATTAATCAAATAAATATTAAAGATCAATATTGTGTTCTCTATCCTCTCATGGGGAATGTCATAATGAATTTCTTTTTATAAAAAAATTTTTTGAAAAATTTTAAATCCCGGGATTCGGGATTCCCTAAATCCCGAAAATTCATATGAAATAACTCCCAAATATTGGGGGTTGGTTCGTTTTTGCTTTGGGGTTTATTTCATTTAGTTTTCGATGTTATTTGATTCACTGTTTTTGGGTGTTATTTCCTATTTTTGGGATTTTTTTCATTGGGGGTTATTTCTTGGGCGTTATTTCATTGGGGGGCTTTTCGTGGAGCCGTTATCACATATGTATTAGAATAAAAGTCGATTCGTTTTACTTTCACCAACCCCTTACTACTCTAGTTGAAAACGAATAAAAACATGTGGATGTTAAATGCAGACACCAAAAATGCTGATTTAATCCACTTTCTATTGGATTCGGATTCTAGAACACACCCGAATAAGTTTTTTTTTAACCATACTTCAACCATGTTTTTTTCACTGCGTGTAGAGAACCGAACACTCACAATATTCTGTACGTAAAATTAACGGAATTTGTAGCAAGCCGAATTCATACAAGATGGTCTTAATTTGAAAACGTTTACAACACTGTAAAATATTTTTACTTTGTGTCAAAAAAAAAACAAAATTGTAGTAAACAATTTAAACAAATATAATAATTTTATAATGTAATAATTTAAAAAAATTTAAAATTTCATAGTTTTAAGTGAAAATTATAAAATTTAGTAAATATTCCTCAGAACCACATGAACGGAATATCATTTTATCAAAGTTATTTTCGGGAATACAAAATTTATTATTAATACGATTTCCGTATGACGTGCTAAATTCCCAGTTTCTCATATTTGATAAATACACTGAAATTTATTGTTGAGGGAAAACTAGCTTCTATGCGCATTTCACTGGTTGCTTAGGCCAGCTCATCAGGAAACCTTTTCCAAAGATTTTAGAAAGGCCAAAAATATTATACAAATAAAACCCTAAAGCGAATAAAAATTATAAACACTCAAAGTCCTACTTGTAACAATATCAAAGCCAAAACAAAACACCAACAATAAACAGTGAGTTTATCTTTTCCTATTTGCTAGGAATTTTAAATCTTTATTTATTTAAAAATGACTGAACGAAATACTTCTTAAATAAACTGCAGTCCGTTACTGTAATAATATTGTGAGTGTAACAGTTAAAGCATTCAAATTTAGTACAAATATTGATATTATCAATACTTATTTAACAAAATTTCTTTGTTAACAGCAGGTTTTTGGAAAACTTCAGAGATTTATTAAATTTCTGTAGGATAAAAAAAAAGTATCTCTGCATAATTGTCTATTAGTCATACAGCCATGTCACTGAGTACTATTCCGTTCGGAATCGAAGAAAACATATTTGTTTATTGAAAGAAAGTGTATTTTGATAGTTTTATGGCGTTTCAAATACAGAAAACTACCATTTCGTTCATGAAAACAAAAATGGTTTAATTCCGAATAATGGTTTCGTCATTTTCTGAAGTACCAAAATACGGAATGAGTTCCGTTTTCGAACGGAATTGTACTTTGTGACATGGCTGATAAACTGTATTCAAATCTGCTAGAATTTTTTTTAAGGAAGGCACACATTTTCAGTTTAAGCAAACATTTTCTATGAGTAACAAATTTTGATCTAATTTACTTTCAATAGTTTATTTGTGCAAATTTCCTTTTAAGGGGAACTAGATGTTGTTTTCGGATTCCTCAAGCATTTTCTAATAATAAATGGATCAATTACATAGTTTGCTTTAATTTTATGCTTTTCTCCTGTTTTTTTTTTTTTTTGTTTGCTAATTGTCAACAAATTTAGATAAAATGTTCAGTTTTTCATTTCAATTCTTACAGATTGTACAAAAAAAAAAAATGAAGTAACTAAGAATTGTGTTACTTCGTTTGTAATTTATTTCCCTTCTCCGCCATCTCCTCTTCATGTTACAAATTAGTAATTTTTTGCTGTGCAATGAGACAAAGTTTTATTTTTTTCCATTTTTTGTAATTTGAAAATTTTGTTGTTGCTGTAAAAATGTTTGCACAGGAAATTAAATTTGCTTGATAATGATAAAGTTTTTACATTCAAAATTACATTAAAGGGATTAGACAATTATCTCGATGACACTTAACTAAGCAGGGGTTAGAATAGAAAGACACAAAAATTTTTTACCCAACAGCAAGAGAATAACAACAACATGAATGAACATGAAGAACAAATGTTGTTAGCTGGAAAGATTTTTCGATGGTAACGATGATGGGGATAATGCTAGCCAGCACATTTAAAGAATTCCAACATAAACATTGTCGTAATGATGTGTGTCAATATTTGTCTTAAGATCAATTTAACAATCTAATAAAAAAGGAAATTTGAAGAGTATGTGTTTGTGTGCCTGTGTACGGGTTAGTTGGTTCTCTTGTATGTGAATTTCTATGAAGTGTAAATTCCTATAATGATTTGTTAGAAATATTTTAATATATTTCTGAAGTACACAATAAAACCCTTATGATTGGGAAAATGTATGTATTTTTATTACCCAGTTAGTGCCGCAATTTAATAAAATATTTGCAGGGTGGCTGTGGGTAAATGAAAATAAAAATTTATATTGGCATATAAAAATTGTTTTTTGGTCTTAAAATGTTCATATTTTATGCACGTATTTGAATAAATTATTTTGAACACACACAAAAGCACATCAACAATCACATTTTCCTACATTATAAAACAAATGTATTCACATGCCAATAAAATCAATTTATAGACTGAGTTTTTTTTTCTATATTCTGTTTTATTGTAAAATTTCATTTTATAAATAAATAGTTTTTTTCATACTGTCCATCACTTGTGCTGAATTAGGGTATACCTAGTTTGTCATTCCGTGTGAAACTATTTTAATATTCATCGAAGACTCCATAAAGTAGATATATGCTGGGTCCTTTAAAAATTCTAAGTCGATTTAGCCATGTCTGTTTGTCTGTTGAAATCGCGCTCATTTTCGAACAACCCAATAGAAAAGAACAATATTGGCGTCAATTTGTTTCTAGTTCTCCTAATAAGTTTGGGAGTTAGATTCAGCAAAATCGGTTCAGTAGGCTAAAGTTATAAATCAAAATGTATTACTAATCAAAATATGAAACCACAACCCCAAAAAATTTATCACTTTGTTACGAAAAAATATATAGTGACAGAATGCATATGTTGACATAAGATTTGTTATAAGATTTTGTTTTGTATGACTAAAAATCATACCAAAAAATTTTGAAAGATCGGTCCATAATTTACAATAGACCCCATATAAAAAGCACTCTCCAAGCCCAGTCTCCAAAATCTCTTTAGTGCCCTAATAATCGTAACAAATAATGCTATTGTTATAAGTTTCAATATGTCACAGTTTTATATGAGCAGAAATCACACTGTAAAATTTCCTAAAGGTCGGTCCATAATTCACCAAAGGTCCCATATTAAAGCACATTCCTTAAATATTCAAACTGTCGATGGAGGGTATCCAAGATTCGGCACAGCCTAATATAGCACTCCAGCTTATTTTATCGTTTTCTTTTTATTTTGGTTTTTCTTGTTTTTATGGTTTCCATTAGACAGTTCTTGTGTAAGAGAATCTCTCTTCGGGTTTATCAGCAGTTTTAGTCTAATAGGGATGATACCCGTATGAGAAACAACAACAGCAAATTTGTAAGAATAAATACAAAAAAACTCGAAAATATCAATACGGTCATAAGATATTTTCTGCAATAAATTAAAAGTAAATTGGCAGAGATGGGAAATATATGTATATTTTTGGGGCCGTATTAAAATTGAGGAAATACAAAATCAGCTCTCAGCTTATAAAACTAGATAGATGAACAAACTACGAAAACAGCAGTAAAAAAATTATTTGTAGCAAAGTAAAGAAAGAGGGTGACTATTAGATAAAAATATGGCTTCTTGGTAAAAAAATGGAATTTGTGAGCAAGTGACTGTTGCAAGTGTGAGCAAGTGACTGTTTGCTAAAAAAAAAGGATTTTTGGAAAAAAGTACTACACAGAAAAAAATTACGACAAATCAATTGTCATATTAAATACCATATTCGTCAATACAATTAACTTTTTAATTGAAAAGGCACCAACTAAATTTGTAAATACAAAAAATTATTTTGTTAATTTAAATTGTTAAAACTCAACAAATATTTTTAACAATGAGTTTGTAATATTGAATGAAATATTTGTTAACAGTTAAATATAATTTTTTATTATGAGTGATTGTGATTAACAAAATATGTAATTTGTTGCTTGGTTAGCAAAAAAAAAAGATACCATTAAAATTTGTTTTAATTATTTGTTTTAGTAAAATACATATGCATATTAAATAACATCACTAACAACATAATAATCTACTTAAGCCACAAATTAAAACCTGGATGCACTGGGAGGTTCATACATCAGCACAAAACGGAATCTTGGCACCATTATCAGTAATATTCCAGAATCTATAATTTATAAAAGAATGGTTAAAATGTATTTATAAATCATTAGATAATAATGTTAATTACCGTATAGATTGATTCAATTTCGCAATAACCATTATTCTTTAACATATATTCTTTTAAAGATTTTATATCGAAAATCCAAATATTTTTTTATTTTATACTTTTAATTTTTTGACACAAAATTATGTTTTTCTTATTTATTTTCTACAAATAAAAGAAATTGTTAATATGACAATTTCAAACATTTTAATTAAGAAAATTGTTAAAAATATAAGAAAAGTTTTAACAAATTTTCTTTGATTACTAAATAACTTTTGATATTTTTTTCTGTGTACGTGGCGAAAACGTCAGTTTTTTGGGGAATCAAGTGACTTATTGGAAGAAACTGGTACTTTATATAATAAACTGGCTTTTTAGGAAATAAGATGACTTTTTGTTAATAAAGTAGCCTGTAGTGGGATACTGTAACTTTTAACAATAACAACAGTTGTTATAATTGTCAACCTGTTTTGTTGTTTGCACTAACGATTATGTGATTCTGTAAATTGTTGTTAATGACATAGATAAAAATTAACGTCAAGTGGCATCACTGTCAAAAAAATGGCAAAATAGAGTGATTTCTGGTATTAAAAAACGTATAGATGGGGTTCCGTCAAACGAGTTCAAGATTCTTTAAGGGATTCCGCAAGACTCCTAAATGAGCTACTATTTCAAACTTTAAACCCTACGTACTCATTTGTAAGGGAATGAATTCGAGCCTGGAGGAACCGCACGGACTGCCGGGTATCGCGGACGGCCGGTGCTTAGGAAACCGATTCAGAATCGCTACTGGTTAGGAGAAGGGTCTGCGTTAGGATAGGAATTATCACTGGTCACTGTATGATAGGCAGGATGGTGGTGAGGATGGATATGTGCGGGTAGAACATTTTCTTTAAGGTAAGCCCCAACGTCAGTACCATATGTTTGGCAACTCTTAGCTTCATTTGTCTTAAGGAGTCTTCAAAATTAGCTGAAATGTAAAATAACACAGTTTTGCCACACCCCATTTCCTCTCAACTCTCTAACCGTAGTGCTTTGATCCGATTACTTCAGGCTATGCTCCATTGCTAAGACTATATGCTACGCAGTTTTAAGCTTGCTTTATCATAAGGACGCTTTAATATATGCTATATTCATAATAAATTAATTTTGCCACGCCCCTTTTTCCTCTTAATTCCGTGCCGACAGGCAAAAATTCAGCTACGTTAGGATTTGGCCTAGATGTTTAACTAAATGCATGCTAATTTGCACCTTTATTGCCCATCAGTGGGATTGAAAATGCACTGCATAGACAAAAAAAAGGTAACATACAAATAAGGAAATTATTGTCCATGTTCCGACAATTTATTTTATGGTATTCTAAAGCTCGCGCGCTATGCTTGCGATCTGCCACATATTACTAACAGTTTTATGCATAACTGTACAAGTTTAAAGAGTTATTTTGATAAAATTTTATCAAACACATAAATACCTCAAAGCGACACATATGCTTTCCACAATTCTTGACACACCTGCTATCAACTGATGTAAATAGTACTTATTGTCATGTGTTAACAATCTTTTCGTGTGTGTGTGTGGGTGTGTATGTGTGTGGGTGTGTGTGTGAGTCTCTTTGTATTCGAGTGTGCTGATTATATTTGTAATATCCGTCAGAAGTATTTAAACAACCCTAGAAACCAAAAGAAAACCACTTTCAATTTGCCAATAAAATTGTATTTGCAGTTACAAGACATATTTAAGAATTCTTAAGTGTATTGAATTGAGAGTGTGTGCATAAATTACAACATAAAGGTATGTATGATTTAAAACAATAAATTCATAATAAAATATTTTTTTAACAAAAAAATAGAAAAAAAAAGAATTAAGTAAAAATTTCAATATTTGAGTGGCAGCTTGTTGTAGACTCTCTTGGGTGTTCATCACTGTCAGTTGTAGTATAGATCCATAAATTCTAAAACATTTGCTCAAAGTATTAGAAATCATCATTTATTTTCATACAAATGAACAAATGCCATATAATGCTATTGCTTGTAGTGCTATTTACTTTCTACAAATGAAAAATAAAATATACACAGAAAGAAAAATGTATATAAAATGTGGTGGCAAAGAACTGATGACAGCTGGTATGGAAGTAATGATCTTTGAAACTTTTTATTCAATTAAATATTTAAGATTTTTGTATAGAATTAGAATATTTTAAACTATAATTTTAATAATCCCTTTATATAAATCGGCAAAGGCAAAACCGATTTAAACCAAAAATACACCATTTGAAAGGTATTTACTCACAGAAGTGCACAATATAAATTATATAAGCGTTCGAATTTGCTACTAGCACATATGCAGAAGACATATCCCTGCAGGAAACTTGGTTGCAAGTGTGACTTGGAGACCAGTTTTGTCGACTTTTTTAGTGACATCGTCAACGCAGTGTCTACACTACACTTCATATGCCACTATGTTTGCGTTTAATACGAAAAAAATAATATAAATTACAACTTAGAAGTAAAATTCCTCTAAAAGCTAAAGCAATAATAAAAAATGATTGTTATGAATTTTTATTCGTGCGAAAAGTGTAGATTAGATTTACTTAAATGTACTAGTGATTCTCTGGTTCCAATGTCTATATATGTTCCCAAAAGAACTACCTAGTCAATAGTACCAACGTCAGTAGTAGATTTGCAATGACACGCACATGCTAAATGTCTATAGTAAATAACATCGTCTGGGGTATAATAAGTCACTAGAACTAATGACAGTGTCAATAGTGAATCAGTACAAATTTCTGCAGGGATATTAAGAAAAAAATTTTTTTCAATTATCAAATAATAAAAAAATAGGCTGGTCGATTATTCGACATTTTTCAGAAACCGGTTTTCGAATATTTCAACTATATAAATATTATGTATAAATCGGCACAGTCAAAACAGTTTAGAACTCTCTTCCTTTGTTTGTCAACCGAACCTCTATGGGACGAAAAAAGAGTCAAAAAGGGTAAATACGGGAAATTAAATTTTTTTCTTTTGTTCTTCCGTGCTTCATGTGACAATTTTTAAATTTTCTATAATATTGAACTTAGAAACAAAATACTAAAGGTGCAGGTTACTGACTGAATTTGAGCCTATAAGATTAAAAATGTTGGTCCTTTTTTTCATCTGGTACTTTTTGAATTTTTGTTAATAATCGACCTACAGAGATAAAAATAAACATACATGGTCCTGAGAGAATAAAAATGTATAAGAGGGAGCTTTTTGGTACTTTTTCGTCCTACATCTGGTACTTTGATTAATTTTCGTTAATATTAGACATAGAAACATAAAATTAAACATGCAATGACCTGAGTGGCTGAAAACACTGTGTCTCCCAGTTTTGCCGAAAGTCATGCACTTTTTGTTATGGGTCCTTAAAGATTTAGGGCGTCGGTGTCATTTTTGCAAAAAAGTGATAATTTTCTCAGGCTCATATCTTGCAAACCGTTCGGAATTTTCGGTCAAACTAGCCGCATAGTCCCGAAGGATGTCTCTGCAATTTGGAACACTTAACCTTAAATGTCCACAAGCACTACTCTCTCTTTCCTTCTACTCATAACTTATTTTCCTAATACCAACACAATGCATTGCATTATGACACAAAATTTTTTTTTTGTGAACAGTGCAAATTAACGTTGGTTACATTTTAGGGGAAGATGTTGATATTGAATAAAACACAAATTATTTGGGAAATTAATGTCATTATTATCACATGATTTTGGCGGCCAATTGACATCGCCGCCACGTGAGATAACACGGCCATTGAATTTGTTAGCTGTGTGGCAAGTGGCACCGTCCTGTTGAAACCACATATCGTCCACATTCATATCTTCCAATTCGGGCCATTAAAAGTTCGTTATCATATTACGATAGTGCACACCATTCACTGTAACTGCCTGGCTGGCCTCATTATGGAAAAAATACGGCCCGATGATGCCGCCAGCACTCTTGGATTATCATTCGCCCAAATGCGGAAATTCTCCATACTGACGAATTCACTGAGGTGAACGTAAGTGAACGATATCCATTTTGATTTGAATTCCCATTTTCATAATAGGCCTGAATAACTTTAACACGTTGCTCGATTGTGTATCTTTCCATGTTTCAAATTGAGTTAGTCTGAAACTGATAAATGTCAAATGAAATGCAGATAAACCTCAAACTGTCAACAATTTTTAAAAAGTTATCGGCAAAAAAATAAAGTTATGTCCAAAAATATCTAAAATTGTTCAACCTAAAATTGTCATTTCTAGCTTGAAATATTAAAAGTGTTGCTGAATCAGCCGTTTAGGGGAAAATTCAGCGCTTTATGGCTTTTTGTTTTGTTTTATTGTTTTGTTTTTATAAGAAAAACTGAAAAATAAAATTTGTTTGCATATTTTATAGTTTGCTCTTTCCCACATTTACTGTTTCTTTCTATCAATTCTATATCAATCAAGGCAAATTCATAAAGATAACATTTTCGAGTCATCTGTTTATTTTCTTGTGTGATACTGAATGTCAAGCGTTGTTTACATTTTGTAAAAAAATATTTATTAAATTTTCAAATTCAATAAAAATCTAAATACTTGAAAAAAAAAACGAATTTAAATGTTATAAAAGAAAAAAAGTGAACATAAAATATTAACACAAGGATTTTAAAAGGCGTAAAGAATAAGTGGAGCCACAATAAAATTCCAATACTGGAAAAATAATTAACCTCCTAAAGCAATTGTTTTTATTTCATAAGCAAACAAATTACCTTTTTTATATTTTCAACAAATAATTTTGACATTCACTCTAACGTTTTACAAAAACAAAATACATAGCTTTTTTGTAAGGGGTAGCAAGCATAACGCTATCTCATGATGCGGTCACCTGTATGAATTAGCCTTGATATAAATTCAATGAATAAAACTGTAATGTCATAAGGGCTTAAGCGTTGGCTCAAAACAAAACAAAAATTTAATTTCATGATTTAAAATTTGGTGTCCTTTTAATATAAGAATTGAGAAAATCTTTAATTTAATTTTTATTGAAATTTTTTTTGTTAATCTAATTTTTCTGTTTATAATACAAAGTTTTTGAAAAATTTTATTTAAGTTGAAAATTTGATCAAAATATAAACAGCATATCCTTGGAAGATTCCTAAAAATAACGTATTTTGGCCGAATTGTCTAGAAAAAGCAAATTAGCGCAAACTTTTCTGCAAAAAAAAAAGAAATCCGTAACGTACCATATTTGCCCAAAAAATAAAAAGGAAATCTGCGAAAAATTAAAGAAAAAAAACAAACATTTGTGCAAAATTTTCCATATATATATATTTTTTGTAATTTGTGCAAAAATATTCTAAAAATAACAAACAATACTATCGATTTAAACATAAAAAGAATCCATATTAAGAAACCTTCATATATAAATTTTGATATTATTCGAATGTGTATTCTAAGTCAAATAACAAAACTAAAAAGCTTTTATACTTTAAAAGTCTTATTCCTTATATATTTTAGAGGAATATTTTCTATGCACTATCCGAATTTTCGTTTGTATATTTCTGTTACGAGGCTTATTTGAGCTATCCTTCGGTTAGCAATGAAGTAAATTGTAAAGAAAATTTATACAACTATGAGATACCAGCAGAATGTAATGCATTCTCTGGACGCCTTGTTTCTTATAACTGGATAGTGCCTTTTGTAAATTTTATGTAATTAACTTAATTATTTTAACAAATGGTGCACAGTGTCGTGTTTTCATAAAACGAGCGGCCATAAATAGAAGACGTTATTGTAAAGAGTTGAAAATTGGCACAAAGGTTTTAATTGATAAAAGATAACAAAATTTTAAATTTCTAAATTTTCGGAGCAAGGATTCATGTCCTTCCCATATATCCTGAAATTAAAAAATGTCATAAAAGATAGACAAAGAGTTCAAACTTTATGAAGTTTCGTATGGTCATTTGATTTGATACACCCAAGGAGTTGACAAAATTTTATCCAAATCGGAACAAGGACACGCCTAGCTGAAAAATGTCCTTTTTCAAAAAATTTAAAAAAAGTAATAAAAAATTAAAACTTCTTAAATTAACTCCGTACACAAAAATTCGATTCCATTATTTTTATTTTTTTATTTTATTCATATTCAGAATCACTTTCTTCTGACACATTTATAAAATGTTCTACAAGTAAATCCTCCTGATATCCAGCATTTTCTTCAATAATGAAATTATTTATTTCTTCATTGCTCCTTTTATTATAACTTCCATTTTCTTTTGTGTATATACGTAAGTTATATATTATAGTTATATATTGTTGAAAATAAATATTAGATTATATATTTACATTGCATATGTGCTCTTCGTTGATATTGAAAAATGAATTAAGCCACGAACTGCGTTTTTTTTTAAACAGATCCTTCTTTCTTGAGCACTTTACCCATTTACGTTTTATATTTTTAAGTCTTTTATTTGTTTCTTTTTCCACTTCAGTCTTAAATTTCTTTTCCAAAAATTAATTATGTCCATATGGGCTGCTCTGTAAGAAGTATGTTTGAGCCAAATATTGAAAAATTCTCTAATTTGTACCTTTGATGACACTGAAAAAATGAAAAAACTCGTATTTTCGCAACGTTTCGCAAATGTCACATACATCTTTATAATATACATACTTGTATTAATATTATACTAAAATATAAAAAAAGTAGTTTTTGATAGTTTTTTTTAATTGCCAGGTAAACTTGCAAGTTATAAATAATTATTACTTTTTTATTGTTTACATTCAGAATAACGGTAAAACACATATGATAGCTTAATGGATAAAAAAAAGTGCGTTACCATATTTTAGTAATATCACACTATAATATAAATGCAAATATTGCCGGCTTTATGGACAATTTTTATTATATTAACCCTTTAGCATATTCGCACAATTTTACACTTTTCTTTGCATGCTGCACATTCACCTCAAACATTCAAATTTGATTAGCTCTAACTTTTGTATATATTAACATATCTTAAAACTTATTTTTGATTTTTGTTATTTGAAATCTATATAATAAAACTGTATCAATCAAATTCTAAAATTTTAAAAAATATTATTTTCATTTTTGGCCACCCACACCACACAGTGTGGTGTACTCACCATGAGAAATAAATTCGCAGATTCTATTTGTTAATACCTTTAAATATTAGATATGTGGAAATTTCCAATAAATTGTTTTACTTACAACAACAACAAAAAGTTTCCTATAAATAGCCACGAAAATTTTCCTATTCTTAATAAATATGCGAAAAATTTTCTTTAAACAGCCAAAACGAAAATCGCCAAAAAAAATTGCTAAACAGCAACTTTGCTTAACAATTTCTATAAGTAGCGCAAAATTAATTTATGTAAAATATCTACACATAATTTCATATAAATACCAAACTTGTGAAAAAATTTTTTATAGCCAGTTTGCGCGAAAATTCAAACAAAAGCAAACTGGATAACAGTTTTCTTTTTCTATAAATAGAAAATTTACGAAAAATGTCCTATTATTAAAAAAATTTTTTGCAAAAAGTTTGCTCAAAATATTATAAAGCTAAAAGATTTGCACAACTTTTTTTATGTACAAAAATTTTGCGCAAAATTTTCTTTTACAGCAAATTTTCGAAATTTCCCTTAACGATCAAATCTTCGCAAACATTTTTTGTTTTCCAAAAAGAGCTACTGTTATGGCTGTTAAATTAACTCAGTTTGTGTGTGTTAGTACAATTACAATTTATTAAAATATTTTTAATTAATGTTTTGCTGAAATTTTTTTATTATATTTAGGCAATTCACAAAGTGTTTTATTGTGTCATATTTATTATATTTGGTACAATTAATTTAAATTTGCATTTTTCTCTTATTTAATTACAATAGTTAACACCGTTAATGAACCTTTGATGAGAGGTGATTTTCGTTTTGTATTTTCTCCCGCTGAATTCGAAAATCAAGGTTAAATTTTTTTGTGATATTGTAATTTTTCATCTTTTCGACCTTTTTTTACTTGACAAATCATATCTTGCGCTACACTGACAGAAAAATGCATCTTAATATTGATGAAGGCCTAACATCAAAATTGTGGCATCAATGTTACTACAAATGGCATCAATAATGCAAAAAGTAACATCAATGCAATGACTAACGTCTTCGTACAATTTTGTTATTTTTTACGTGTCATCTATTTTATGACTATAGTGACAGAAATTCGATGCCACATTTTGTATATTATTAACATTATTTTCATGATTACAATGTATTATAAGAAGCAGAAATTCTTATAATCTACATATTTTTTTAATTATTTAGTTAAATACATCAAATTTTTAAAGTAGAATGATTACGAAAACCATATGGGGCATGGTGCTGGTTGGTGTCTTATTATTGAGAGTTCAGCTGTAAACAAAGGTCGTAATTCAACAAACTTGAAACAAACATCTGTAACGGGTAAGTAAATAGTAACATTCCCACACTTTAACTTAAGTCAATTCCAATGACTTTGACTTAATGACAAACTGTCATTAAAGTGATGCTTATGTGTCCTTTCTCCAATGTTACTGCGTCATCGCACTGAGGCCATGTTCGTCATTTCTGTGATGGCGATGTGTCATCCCATTGATGACAAAATTTCATTTTGACCCAGATGACACTTTGGCCAAGTGATGTTAAGGTTGAAATCATAATGATGAAAAGTGCCATGGGGTCAAAATCGAAGACACTTGTCATAGTCATAGTACGGTTCGAAATATATCGATGAAAATAGGGGACAATTTCAAAAAAATCTTATTTTACAGTTATTGCTGCATCCCAAAATCCTTGATAGCGCCGCTCAATGGTCTTAATTTGTTGGTGAATTCTCTCGCCGTGTTCGTTACTTGCGTCACCAAGATTGTCCGGAAAGAAATCCAAAGGCGATTGTAAGAAATGGATTTTTAAAAAAATATTTACACCTAAGAAATAAATGAAATGGTTAAAACAATACAATAGAAACCAACCAGGTTTCTTGAAACTACAACTTACAAATCTAAAAGTAAAATTCATAAAAAACAGCAACAATTTAATAATATTTTTTTTGTCAGAAATTAAAATATTTTACGTTGATTTCCGAATTCAGGGCAAGAAAATACCTAAAGAAATCTATCTCTCATCAAATGTACCTGAAAAAAATTTCATTTTGTAAACTAGTGTTCTTTATTAAACCTGTACGGTTACTCTTCGTGGAATCAACGAAGCTCATTTACATTTTATCATATAACTTTTTTTGTGTATTTAATTTACGCTCTTTTTTCAACAGCGTTAGCAAATGGCGAAAGCTTTAAAAAAATTATTAATTTGAAAACACAAAAAAAAAACTTTTATTTTTTATAATTTAATTAAGTTTATTTTTTAATAAAATGCTTAACTAAAGAAGTTTTTGTTAGTTTTTCACTTTAGAAAATCTTTCAACTAGAGCTTTTTTTTTAAGTTCGTCTATTCGACAGAGAGTTACGTTAATATACCTTTCAGGGTTAAAAAGTATGCTAGCGAAAAAACATATATGCAAATTTTTTTGCTTTAAAACCTTCTCAACACTAAAAAAAAACAGCTCTTTAGTATAATTTTCTGCAAAAGCATTCACGTCACCATAAAAACACGATTTTATTTACTGTCAAAATTTGTTTTTTTACAGAAGTTTCTCATTGTTGGTTTGATAATTTTTGTTTCGTAAAGTTTTTGTCGATGTTACGAAATTTGTTCAGTGTGCTTCATAGACATTTCAAGTCCTTTGGGTATAACTAAAACGATTAAAAGCTTGTTGTTAGACTAATTCGACTATGCATTTTGCTATGAGAAATTCATTTAATTAAAATTTGTTAGCTTCTTCAAATGTTTTAATTTTTCTACTTGAATAATATAATTTTTTTACTTGAGCAATCGTAACGGCTTCTGAAATATTTATACAATTTAAAATTTATAAGCTTTTATTCCTTTTCACCTCTAGCAAATGGTGTAGGATACAGCGTAAATATTTTATACCCGATTTGTTCATACATTTTATATACCCGCATTCACATAATCGTTTAGGGAATTATATTATTTTATACACGTTCGAAATTCTAAATAACATTTCTTTGACAATTGCAAACGTGAGAAGCATTTACTTTATTGTATTAGTTGCCACTGAGTATATGTGAGTGGGTGTGTTTGTATTTATTTAGGTGTACATGTATATGAATGTGGTAGGGGTATGAATATGATAAATAATTTAAATAAACTATTCGCATGTAAGGGATCAGAGCACAAGAACAACAGCTTCAACTTCATTATGATGAATGTGATGTTCAAAACACTGATTCTGATTCCGATGATGTTGTTTGGTATTTAAAGGAAACTTGTTTTAAGTTCAAAGGTAAACTTTTACTCTGTAAAAAAGAAAATATGTTTTAATTTATGTTTTTAATATTTTACGCAGAAAAATTTACTTGCATGTGTTTGAATGTGTATAGAAATTTGAAGTTAACGAGATAATTATTGTAAGCGTATGATGAATATTATTAGAATTTAATAATAAGCATACGCTACTATATTTATTAGTGTTACCAGAAATTAAATAAACGAGTTAAAGTTGATGAATTAATAAAAGACATTTTGCATTTGACTTTGGGCTGAAAAGGTGACTTCTTGGTAAAAGGTAAATTGTAGATAAAAAGGTAACTTTTTGTGCAAAATTGTATCTTCTGCAAAGCAGTCCCTTTATGTTGTTTTGTGTAAAAAATGCCTTTTAGTAATATATATGTGACTTTATATACCCTTCACTACAGTTGGAAAGGTTAAATACACGTTTTTCATTCCGTGTGTAAATTCTACCATATAAATCTTAAACCTTATAAAGTGTATGTGTATATTCTGGGACCATTTGAATAGCAAAAGTAGATAGGTAATGGGGATCTTGGACATAGTCCGTGAGAATCCTGTAGTAGTCACTATTTTTCTAATTGGAATGCCTATTTTTTTAATTGGAATGCTGACAAAATGAAGACAGGGAATCAGTAATGTATATGGGTATTTCCAATTGGAAAAGTAGAATTGGCGAGATCGTGAGAGTTTTTTTCACTTGAGAGCGTAAGAGTGTGTTATATATGAATTTAAGAATGAATGTGTATTATTTTTTCAGGGGTTGAAATTGGTAGGTAAAAAATGTTTAGGCAAGAAAAAAGTGAGAAAATGCTGTTAACACCTGCATTTCTTTATAGATCAAGATGGTTGAAATGTACGCACTAAATAAGGATTGGTGGTTGTTCTAAGGATAGTAGAATAGAGAATTTTTTTTATTGAAATATTGTGCATTATTTTAAGGGTTGAATAGGTAGGTAAAACATGTAGGTGCAAATGTTGTAAAGTGATGTTTTATGTTTGAAGATGAAAATGGTTGAAATGTATTGTACTTAAAAATGATTGGTGGTTGTGTTAATGTAATTATGATAGAGCAATTTTCTTTTATTGAATAGTTAGGTAAAATTTGTAAGTGGAAATGTTAAATTGTGATGTTTAGGTTTAAAGATCAAGATGGTTGAAATGTGTTTATTTTGAAGCTGAATTGGTGGTTGTATTAAGAATACAAGGAGAGAGAATTTATCTTTTATTGAAAACAAATTACTTGAAAGACTCTATTTTCTTGAATATAATTCCAATTAGAATGCATATTTTTGCTTAGATCATCTTAAAATGTGTTTTCTTTAGCTATATATTTTTTATTTTTTTATAAAAGATATGAAAATGTGATTGGAGTATTTTACTAATTATAAAATATGTATAAGAATGAGTATAATAATTATTTTTATAAAGAAAAGAACAATTTTTTAATTTCGTTTTAAGTATTTATTTTGGTAATAAAAAATGTATAATATTTTTCTATTAAATGAATTACATTATCCTTCTTTAACTTAAATTCATTACATTCACATGTATTTGAACGATCGCAAATTCGGCATAGAAAAGGACAGTTTTTAAAATGCTTTCCGTAAATAGATTCAATGAGCTCCATATTTTCATAGTCATCTAGCATTCTTTTGATTTCAGTTATCTGAAGTAAATGGTCATCAAAAATGCATCCATGAAAATCAAACAAAAATTTTTCGATCATGCTTCTGTATGTCATTTTCTTTAGAAATATGTTTCTTCTTTTTATTCTTTCGTGTGTACTCATATTCAACTGATACTATTGTAACTAACACTACTTACATACTACCTATATAAATAAATAAATAAATAAATGTTGTGAATGAAACATGATTGAACCTGCACTTCCATGCTTACATAAAAGAAAATGTTTGATAAAATCAATTGACAAGAAAATTTAAAACAGGTACAAAAGTAAGAAAAGAAAAAAGGATCAATGTCATTTTTTTGGTTTTTGTTTTTTATGGTTTTCATTAGAAAAGAAAAAAGGTGTAACTGAAAATTTTTTTTTTATTTGTTTTTTTTTTACAAATTTCCACGTAAATTTTATTACTTTCTTTGTTAAAAAAAAAGAGACCTTTTTGTTATATTTAAGAATCATATACATGATTGAGCATGCTTATGAGTAAAATTTGTTTAGAATGTATAAGTTGTTTATAAAACAAAAACATTAAATGTAGTTTGTTTTCTTTCCCTTTTTAAAAGGCTTAGTAGAGTAAACTTCTGAAAACTAGGTTTATTTACATTTGAACATTGAAGATTTGAAGAATGAATTCGAGCGAGATTGAAATTGAATTTGTCGATGAAAATTCTATGGAAGAGATCCCCAACAACCAAATGGCTTACTACAATATTGTTGTCGATGAAAATTCTATGGAGGTGATCCCCAACAACCAAATGGCCTACTACGAATTTTTGTGGGAAATTGAGTTTTTTCTGGAAGATGAAGCGGGTGATAAAATAATTTTAAAGGCAAATGACGGGTTTTATTTGGATGAAGAAGGAGATCGCTTCATTAGGGAAATAGATTTAAGTTAACAGATGTAGTGAATTTTTTTATCTTTTTATTCAAATAATTTTAAGAAATTGTTAAATAAATAAATATAAATAATAAAAAACTATTAAAAGTAAAATAATTATTTCTAATATTGCATAACATACTGAATATAATTTTTAAGGGTTGAAAATATCCATGTATAAATAGCGTAAACAATTTATTTCAACAACAAGTATTTTGTGATATATCGTGGAGTTAAAATAGTATTTTTAATAGTTGCGCTTGATATTAAAAAAAAAAAAAAAAAAAAAAAATTTAAAATGTTTAAAGATCTAAAATCCGATAGCAATGAAGATCAGCATTTAAAAAAATCTCCATTTACGCCACGCTATAGCATGACTGACATTTTCCATAGAGAAGATGAACGTTTAAAAACTTTTACATGCTGGCCATTATTGGAGATTATGATAAAACGAAATGTTATTTTTGCGAAGTTGAAATTTGGAATTGGGGGCCTACTGATCAACCTTTAACAGAACATTTGCGTTGGTCACCAAATTGTGCTTTACTGAGAAGATGTTGTACCAATAATGTACCTATTAATTGGAATGTGTTAAATCAACTACTACCACCACCCAGTTATGATACCTGTGGTCTCAGAGACGTAGAAGGTGAAATACGAGACGATAATTTTTCTAACATTCCTGAGTATAATATGGAAATGAAAAACGATAATATAGCTAGAAGCAATCACATTACAAATTATGAAGATCAAGTTATTGAAATCCCAATTACATTTGTCGAATCTTCAAATACAATGATGCAAAACGCTGAAATTTCATCATCCATAATAAATGTAGCAAAATATTTTTTTATTTACCATTTTTTGTTATTCATTTTATTTGTAATTTTATTTGTATTAGAATACATTTTATTTACTGAAATAAGAAAATAATTAAATAAATAAAAATAAAAGGGAAAAATTTTTGATTTTTACTATTCTTCTTTATTATACATTAAATTATAATTATAAATTAAATTTATAACATTTATTTTGCGTAAACAATATATTGAACATCTGCATGGAGTAGGGCCTTCTTCACAAACTGGGCTGTGCCAAGGGCAGCACTCGAAATGTGGCTCTCCATCGTCACTCTCAGCAACGCCGAAATCCTCATTTTCTTCAAGCATTGTAATAAAACTTTCAACGCACAACCTGTGCTCGTGCATCAAAACGAGCTCGAATGTTTTTAAGAAATTAATCACGAAATCTTTTAAGTCTTTCATACTTGTTTGGTGTCTCACTTGTTAATGATTCTTGTTTTAAATTTTTTGGATGTAAGTGTGATATATCAGAAGAATTTTTTTTATTATTTTATAGCATATCAATAATGTAAAAGTATAGTTTTCTCTTTTACTCCAGTTATTAAGTGAAATGTCGTATTTAAAATGTTACCTGCTTTTAACTCTACTATTTTTATTTTGACAATGCCATTGATAATTTGTTTAGATTTTTCTTTGTGTGCTAATGTCATTTCATATTTACTTATACCAATTTCTCCTTCATGTTGAATAGCGAATCATTTTTGTATTAATTTTTTTTAAATAGCATTGTTTCCTAAATATCAGGTTTTTTAATACTGACATAGAGCAAAGGGAAGAAATGTATATCCTTATCTCTTTCATTCGCATTATTATATACTTATTGCCTTTTTCTTGATTAATAAAAATGATCAATATTGATTTAGTTTAGCTCTTATCAACTTAGAGAAGTTTGTTTAATCTCAGTTAAAAATTAGAATCTAACGTGATCGGTTGTGGAAAATGGAAGCATCGAAAAACTTAATCAACAAATTTAACACTCTGAGTTACAGCAAAACCTTAATTCACATTAAGGATCTTGTGATGTCATCTAAATACATCATTATAAGTGCAAGTAGAGTGAAAACGAAGTATGGAAACTCAATAAAAATTGAGCTGGATGATCATGTATTATTTTTGCCATATCGCTACAATACGCTAACTGACGAAGATTTGAAGAATTTATCATCTGGAACGTATCTTATATCCAGGGAAGGAGAGAAAAACTTGCGATTGAAGCCATTCGAGGAGGGAGATATTTTTGTGTCCAATTCTAGATACCCCATATACACAAACTTTAACAATTTTTAAGTTTTATTTTAATAATAAAATAATAATATTCATATCAATTTAATAATTACAATAAAATAATTAAATAAAAAATATTGGTTTTCTTTTTCAAGATAGTTTCAATTGTTTTATTTATTAATTTCTTTTGCAGTTATTTTATACAAAAATTTAAGACATAAATGTCCACAATTAAATGAATCATAATTTTGATGCTGATTGTAGTTATATTTAAATTTCCAAAACTATCATAGTATTCTATTTGTTTATTGTTTTTATAGTAAGCTACCCAATGTGTACCATTGCCGATTGTAGAATCCAAATTAATTACTCCACATTCAATATTTCTGGGATGTTTTGGTATTGAGTCTAACATAAAAATTCCTCTAAAGTGTGGTATATTTTTTGAGAATTTTCGTATATCAATATCAGTCAATGGCTATGTTAGCACCTCCACTCGATAGGGTGCCAATTACACCTAAAGCAGTTAATATTGGTATAAGTGGTAAAACACCTCCAATTTTTGGAACATGTATTACACGTGGAATTACGATTTCAGATTTTTTCCCCTTAAAGGATTTGTTGATGACTTTACGTGCGATCTTGATAGCAGCGTTAAGATCTGTTGGTTTTTCTTTTTTTAAAATTTTTGTTGTCCTTTTGATCGTTGAATTGAATAGTTTTTTTCCAAATACCTTATTCAATTTTGAATGTCTATTATTCTTTTGCATAGCCATCCCCATACCTAATTTAGTTTTTGCTTTCATTGTGTTGGTAACCAAATATGCAAACGATTTTTCCGGTAGACTGCTATCTGTTGAAAGTACTCGTTCCCAAGCTCTGTTCTCAAGAATTTTATCAGCTTGATGTCTAATATTTATATCTTTACTTTTTGAATAAGAAATATCGTGTTCTTTACATGCAGCGTCTAATAGATTTATTCCTTTATCACCTCGTGCTAAACGTTTTTGTAATTTCGTTCCAGGACCGCAATATTGATAACCAGGAAGATGTAGTTCGAAAGGAAGTGAGTTTATTAATGTATTAACTAAACCTCTTCCTCTGATAGTTTTATTGTAATTAAGCTTATTGTTAAAGCGTATCACCATTTTATGTTATTTTATTCTATAAGAAAATATAATATTTAATAGTTTCATTCAGTTGTAAAGATGCGGTTAATAAAACAACATAAAAATATTTTTATTCGCAATAATGATTCTTCAACGAATACAGAATCAAAAACTAGACATAGTTCTATATTACCGAATTCAATACGCGCGCTAATTGTAGGTCCTTCAAATTGTGGAAAGACTAACGTTATGATTAGCTTACTAGAAAGTTCTAATGGCCTAAGATTTGAAAACATCTATTTATACTCAAAATCACTGTTTCAACCAAAGTATGAATATTTAAGAAAATTAATATCACCAATTAAGGGAATGGGTTTTTACACGTTTTCAGATAATGATTCTGTAATACCTCCTGATGAAGCACAAAATAATTCAATTATGATATTTGATGATGTTGCATGTGAAAAACAAAACCATATACGTTCTTACTTTTGTATGGGTAGACATAAAAATGTGGACTCATTCTACTTATGTCAAACATATACAAGAATTCCTAAACATTTAATTAGAGATAACGCTAATATGATTATTATGTTTAAGCAAGATGAAATGAATATGAAACATATATATGCTGATCATGTTGGTAGCGATATGAGTTACGAAAAGTTTCGTGAAATTTGCGGAGAATGTTGGAAAGATAAATATGGATTTTTGGTTATAAGTAAAGATGATGAATTGAATAATGGAAGATATAGAAAGCGGTTTGATTATTTCATAACATTATAAATAATAGAATAAATTACATACAAGTATTAGTACATCATCACCCTTTAAAGATATTACAACGAAACTCGTTTTAAACTAACTGATTAAAAATGAATGAAAAAGTATTAAAAGAGCTGATAAAAACAAGAAATGTTTTAAAGAAGAAATTTCGCAGTATAAAAATTGGTGAAGCTGATACTCGTGAACAACTTAAAGATACATTTAAACCCATAACAGAACCCTTGAAAAATTTCATTAATAGTTCGAAAAATACCAAAGTAAATTCTAAAATTGAAAAAACTAATATTAAAAATGAAGCAAAACAAAAACAATTTAAAACAGATTCTTATATTCCAATTATAAAACCAGAAAAAAATATATTAGCTACTGCTGCAAGTAACTCTGAAGATTATGATGACGATGATGATGATTTTTATTCTCAACCAGAAACAGAAAATTTAAATAGTCCTTTAAATTTTAATGACTTGTTATATCTAGAAAAAAGGCATGAATTAGACACTCTATATAGATTACATAAAGATTCAAACAATGAATGGAAATTTGGTGATAGTAACATCAAATTTAATGAAGATAGGATTCAAGTTGGAAATCAAATATGGGCACTCACTCCAGGTTTATTTTCATTAATGTTCCAAAAAATACCAAAAAACTATGATAAATCCGAGTTAGATATTTATAAAAAGATATTAATTAATACCAATGCCTATAAAAGGGGTTATACCACAGATGGTAATATAAGGGGCACAAGAGCATATAAATATAGAAATATTATTAGAAAATTGATTAAACCTAAGAATCCATCTACCACAACACTACAATCACCCACTTCATCTGATACATCAACAACAAAAGAAAATTACATGGGAAGTGGGTTAATGGATTTCAATTCAAATAAACCAAACTATATATACTGGGATGATCCAAATGAGTTGATAGATCGACTTAGACTTCTGCTCGCATCACAAGCTGCAGGTCACAGCAATCATAATAACGAAATTGTATCTATTATTGAAGAATTATATGAAGCAAAAATTATTGAGTAACTATTAAATTAACACAAAGCAATGTCTGTTGATAAATTTGGTCACTATATAAACGATACAAGTGGCGTAATTTCTATGAAGAATGCACCTAAATTGCTTGGGTTCTTTATGGATACAGATAACAACATTGACGTTCAAAACAAAAGAATCAAACATATGTCGAATGCTTTGGAAGAAACTGATGGTGTCAATAAAATGTTTTTACAATCTCAAATTGCAAAAACACAGAAGGAGATAATGGATCAATTAAACAAGAATATTAATGAAATTTCTCAAATAATAGAGAAAATTCAAAAAGATTTTGAAAGAAAAATCAAAATCTTAAATCAGAAACTATATAACAGGCTTGATATTAAAAATAAAGAACATGAGATTACAATATTCCCTTAAGTAAAGAAGACTTAATAATAATGCATTCAACAAAACGAGACTTAGTAAATGAACTTCATAAACCAGCCCGAAAAAATTTCATACGGCGAAGAGTAGTGATGAAAGGCATAGATGATCTCTGGCAAGCTGATTTAGTTGAAATGGGAAACTATTCTACATATAATAAAAAATACCGATATTTGTTAACTATCATTGATACTTTTTCAAAGTTTGCATGGGGTGTTGCACTTAAAACAAAAACAGCAACTGAAGTATTTCAAGCAATGGAAAGTATTTTAAAATTAGGTCGAGTTCCCAAAAACTTGCAGACTGATGATGGTAAAGAATTTTTCAATAAACAATTTAAAACCCTCATGGACAACCATAATATCAATCATTACTCAACATTTAGTATAATGAAAGCCTCAATAGTAGAACGATTTAATCGAACTCTAAAAGGAATGATGTGGAAAGAATTAAGTTTTAATGGTTCATATTATTGGCTTGATATTTATAAAGATCTAATTAAAAAATATAATAAAAAAGTTCATCGCACCATTAAAATGGCACCAATTGACGTTAATTCTAAAAACGAAATGAAATTATTAAAAACAGTCTATAATCATTTAAAAATATACAAAACATCAAAATTGAATGCCGGAGATTATGTACGCATAAGCAAATATAAACACATTTTTGAAAAAGGTTACACTCCCAATTGGACTACTGAAATTTTTAAAATTCAAGCAGTAAAAAATACTTATCCCGCAACATACATATTAGAAGACTATCAAGGAAATCCAATTAAAGGTGGTTTCTATGATGATGAACTGAAAAAAACTCGATTTCCTGATACATACCTTGTAGAAAAAATTCTTAAAACTAAAGAAGACATGGCATATGTAAAATGGTTGGGATTTTCTAATCAACATAATTCTTGGATAAATAGAAATGAAATATTATAGTTTGTAAGAGTAGATATAATAATAGAATGTAAGAGTTAATGTATTGTTATTATTAAATAAGAAAAGAACAAAAAATATGTGTAAATAAATTGTTTTAAATGAGGAATATTATGTTTTTTTACTTTATTTACAAACCAACAGCCGAAATGTCAATAACTCTAACTTTAAGCTCTAATTCAACTGAGTTGACGGCTAACTATTTTCCTCCAATTGAGTTGGATGGAAAATATGAATGTGCACTTACAGATTTTCATTCATACAATAGTATTCCAAATGTAGATGTATATAATAATATGTTTCATATTGGAGAACAAGTAATTGAAATTGGTTCTTATGAGCTGAACGATATAGTTGATTATATTAAAGAAGAATATCAGCGATACAGCCCTCAAAATAAAATTAATATTGAAGCTAATAATAATACGATGCAAGTTAAAATTAAAAACTCTAATGATCCAATATACTTTAATAAGGAAAATACAATTGGCAAGCTTTTAGGATTTAAAGAAAATATTTTATTACCTAATAAAGACTATTACTCAGATCTTCCAGTTAATATTTTCAAAGTAAATCTTTTACGAATTGAGAGTAATATAGCTGTCAACACATACATGAATAACTCCCAAGCACATACTTTGCATGAATTTGCCATTAATGTCCCACCTGGCTATAAAATAGACGAGATCCCTAGGAATCTCATTTATTTGCCAGTCAACTGTCGAGAGATAAGCTCCCTTACTCTTCGAGTGGTTGATCAAAACGGTGATTTACTTAATTTCCGAGGAGAGGAAATTACAATTCGAATACATTTAAGACCAACAAAATAATGATAATTTACAAGAAGAATACGCCTAAAAACAAAATCTCACATTCTTCTTCTAACAAAATATTGAAAAATAAATTAAATTCAAAGAGTTCATTAAAACATATAAACTTAACGCAATCAAATAAAGAATTTCTAAAATCATTAAATTTAAAAATGAAGAAAGCATGAGTTCAATAATAGATGTTCTGGATAAACCTTTGTCCGATGAAAATATAATTAAAAAGGCCTACCATACGTATACCCCATATTTAAAATCTTACAATAATAACGATGAAATTCGTATTACAATACAAAATCAAGACTTGTATGTTTTGCCGTCGGAAAGTTTTATATATGTAGAAGGATTTGTTAAAGATGAAAGCAATACAAAATTAGTTTCTTCTGCAGCCAACTTCAAATTAAAAAATAATTTCGTAGCACATCTATTTGATGAAATTCGTTACGAAGTAAATGGTGTTGAAATTGATCAAACGAGACATTTAGGAACATCAAGTACTATTAAAAATTTGGTTTCATTGTCACCAATAGATAGTAATAGAATGCAAAATGCTGGCTGGAATAAACTTGATGATATTGATCTCGTAAATGGATATTTTAATTTTTATGTACCACTTAAATTGTTTTTGGGATTCGCTGAAGACTATAACAAAATATTATTGAATGCAAAACATGAATTGATACTATTACGTAATAAAAATGATGAGAATCTTGTATATTCAACTGTTTCTACCGAAAAGGCTAAATTAACAATTTCAAGTATATCGTGGAGAATTCCCCATGTACAACTATCTGATTTAAGTAAATTAAATATGATAAAAATAATAAACAATGGTAATTCAATACCAATTGCATTTAGAAGTTGGGATTGTCATATAAATCCACAACTAAATATGACAACTAATCATGTGTGGAATGTTAAGCTGGCAGCGAATAGAGAACGCCCTCGTTTTGTATTGATTGCATTCCAACATGAAAACAAATTTATCAACTGCGATTTGACTAATTTAAAAGTACATTTAAATTCAGAGTCTTATCCATATGACGACCTAAACCTAAAGTTTAAGAATGAACGTTATGCAATTCTATATGATATGTATCTAAGGTTTCAGGAAAACTACTATATGCGAGACTCCCAGCCGCTTCTCACATCTCAAGAGTTTAAAAATAATTCTCCAATAATAGTAGTAGATGTTAGTTATCAAAACGAATCAATTGTGAGCGGACCAATTGATATAAAAATTGAATTTGAAACAGCTACTAATGTTCCAGCAAACACATCAGCCTATTGTATTCTCATTCACGATCGCATCATTGAATATATACCATTAAAAGGACAAGTTCGGAAAATTTTATAAATCCTAAATCATAAATAAAAAGAAGAAAAAAAAGATGTTTTGCAAACATGTTTTCATTGATTTACAAGGTTTTAAATTAAAATCAAACAAATTTATCGTTAAAGATCAATTTCATTATAAAACCACCTTTTGATTTCAATTGCTTATCACAAAAGGAGCAAAAAGAAGCATATTGGTTAATAAAATATTTTCATCATCTTAAATGGAATACAGGAGTAGTATCATTTAAGAGTGTTTGTAAATTTTTGAAAGATAATTTAAAAAATTCTAAAATATATGTAAAAGGAACAGAAAAGAGCCAATGGTTGGAAAAAATGCTGCAGCAAAAAGTTTTAAATATAGAGGATTTTGGATGTATAAATTTAAAGGAACTTAATAAAAAGTACCTAGAAAACATAAATTGCAGTTATCACAAATATGGAGTTTGCGCTTTAAAAAATGCTATTTTACTTGAAAGAGAAAATCTAATTGGAAATAAGAACAACTAATTTAATTTTTAATTCTTATATTATAACTTTATTGATATTTTTACATAAACATTATTTTTATTATATTTACATAATTTTGATATAGTTACATAAACATTATTTTTAAGAAAACATGCAATAAAGTAATTTATTTTAACATTAATTTTATTAGAATAAGTGACTTAGATGTAATCTTATATGAAAAAAAAAAAATAATAATAATAAAATTTATTTTAATAAGTATAATAACAAAGCCTTTTATTTTTTGTAATCTAATTTATTGACCACTGTCATCTCATAAGTAATAAACAAGCAAAATTATTCTTAATCAATTTCCATATCAATTCTATCTCTAAAGTGACCCCAAGCTCTAGTATTTACTCTATCTTCCATAATTTTTCTTTTATCATCTGTATGATTAAGTACAACTTTATGTAGTTTTTGTGTATACAACTGATGAGCTTTAGTTCTAAATACAACCATCTCATCAGATACTATTTTCTGCTCAAATAAACACTCCTTGTAGTCGTTTAATGTAAGTTTTTTAATAACACATTTTTTGACGCCTTTAGACTTTTTAATGTCTTCTGAATTGATAGTTGATAAGGAATACATCTTTGATCGTAAACCTACAAATTCAGTCATTATTCCCCCCTTATTTTCGTCTTTCATCATTCCCAGTACTTTTTTGTTTAGGAGTTGTAAATTAAAAATATTGTCTTTGGGATATTCAGATGTATCGAAATTTAAAATGACATCGCCACGAATATCATTATAAAAGTCATTGGTTTTAATTGAATATATAAACGAATCGGTATCCATATAATTTAAGGTCAGATTTTTTCTAAATTTTGGAATCATATATCTGTAATGGAAGTCATACATCTTCCATTTGGATAATTCCAACACAGAAAATCCGATATATATGGGCTTGTTGTAGTATGGTTCCATTTTCTTCAGCTCGACTGCATACAAATCATCACTAAACTTTGTCAAACTTAGAAAATTTGGTTTAGATATTAATGATCGTAAACCTAAATGGTTTTTATTACTATTTTCCCACCCTGTAGCAATACGTATATCCTTTCTTTTATCAATACTTTCCATCGTTTTTCCATAAACTGCATTATTAAGCAGTTTAAAAAAATCTTTTTCAAAATTATTTTTTGCATTAGTTCTGTGCAGCGTATTTAAATCAATATATTTTTTTAACCATGGAGACTGCTTAAACTTTAAAATTCTATGCACTTTTTTCAAAAGAAGTCCATTGTTAATACACTGTTTTAAAACTCTATAATGGATAGTATAATTTTCTTTAGGCGTCAAATCTGCTATTAATTTTTTAAATTTAGACTGTCCAGGTATTTTATTTTGTGGACAAAATGGGAGGTCATTATGAATGTCATGCAAAGAGTCAGGATATTCAAGATCAACTTCTAAAATATAACCATATTCTGAGTTATCTGATATATTTTGTACTCTAAAATTTTCAATATCTTTAGTGTTCATCCAATCAAATTCCCCATAAGGTAGATATTCTGACATTGCCCACCCATATAAATTGTTAGCATCTAAATACATCAAATACTCTGATGCTTTTTTCTCATCAAAGTTTTCCATATACTTATGGTTTGCCTTAGAATATCTTTTTGAGCATTGCACTAATCCACCTCGTATTCCATTTTGCATAAAAAGATATTTTTCACTATCAGTAAATAGCTCTAACGTTACATCCGTTGTCTTAAGCATTGCATCCCAAGAGAGACCAGGTGCAGTGTAGTACTGGCAAGGGTCTAAACTATAAATACTCTTACATATTTTTCTAAAGTTTTCAAAAATGTCAGTTAAGAGAAGAACATCCGATCTTAGGTAGAGTTCTGTATAATCAAGAAGGTTCTTGCACTTGAAAAAACTCCATACTTTTTGAGCATGTTCGTAATCGACTACACTGCATTCCTCATTACTTAGAATATTGAAAAAATTATCTCTACTTGGTAGCTGATTTTCATTAAACCTTTCCATTGAATCCATGTAGGAGTATGGGAATACACCCTTCCTCCTGATTAGATTAAATTGATTATCATTAGAAAACCGTTCTCGAACTGTTCGAAAATCATTAATGTCAAGATTTTTAGCTAAGGACTCTAAGCTAGAAGACATAAATCTTATTGAATCTAAAAACCTAATTTCAAATCCCCGATTTTTATCTATTTTAATATAAACAGATAGTGAAATATAACGCTCTTTATTCAAAGGAATAACTTTTATTGTCGCATTTTTTATTGTTGACAGCTCTTTAAAGAAAAGATGCATGTCATAAGCAGAAAGATTATGGAAGATCACTGGTATAAAATTGGGATTTATGTATTTTAAATTACACTCATTATGAGCAGCTCCTCGAAAATTACCAGTGAGATGACAGCGGTCTCTAACTTTATCATTAAAAAGAAGTTTTTTGCAAATGTGACAATTTGTTGATTTATTAAAAATATCAATATCATTAACTTTCATGACTATTTTCACTACTTTGGACAGATACTGATGGTAAATATCTGTTGCATCTTTGACAATTTTGTCAACAAAGACTTTAGATGCATTTTCCCCAAAATAGTATCTGTCAAATTTAATATCCTTAAAACTACATTTAATATAGTAACTAAAAGCACATGGAATGTGCTTTTGGATATTGCTTGTGTTGTTACTCACACTATAATTAATTTTTTCCAAAATGGACTCAAAATCGGCATAGATCACGAACGGAACATCCACTTGCTTCTGATGGTTTACAAACGATATGTATGCATCTTCGGGATTTGGCATCTTTGATACCTTCTTTCCACACACATTTTTATGATTTCTGGAAACTGTCTCATCATGTGTATGGTAAAGACACGTATTACAAACATAAATTTTGCTCTTATGTGAGGTAATACTGGATCGGATTAGTCTAAAAAAAAAAAAATTTAATAAAATTTGTTTTAATTGGATTTAAAAATAAATAAATATATACATACATATATTTGTAAATGTAAAGTAAAACTTACTTGGAAATGTCATTTATGAGAACATAGTGAAACTTTTCACCGGAATGCAAAAGCAGTAAATTGATATGTATTTCTTTTTCTTCAATCGTTATATAATATGGCCCAACGATTGACTCACCATTATATCCAAATACATTTACACTTATCTCGTTTTGTTTTTCAAACTTTTTAATTGACTTCAAAGGCATAGGAAACTCCAATCCTTTAAAATTAAGTTCACATTCGCCCAAAGCAATTTTATTACTATAGATGTTAATGCCATATGAATTGCAGTTTTTTCTTTGTTTATTGCTTAAGTCTTTACGGAGTGCTGCAATTAAACTCCATTTAAAGCAAAAAACATCTTTATTTTCAACATTAATACATGCACCTTTAATATTGTTGATGCTCCTGGGCAATGGTATAAATTGGGATCCTCTTATTATGCTTGCCTTATTTACATTTACTTCTAGATGATTTATTTTAATGAGTGTCCATCCACTGTCCCTTTCCTGAAATTCAGCCATTTTAGTGACTATTTCATCCATATGTTTATCATATGACTCGGTGATGTCCTCAGCAAGCGTTATTAGCATCATTTTTGAAATATGCACAATTGATGCTAATTTTGTTTCGTCATTCACCACTTTCATGTACTCACATACCAACTCCATGTTAAATTTAAATGTAGTGTGTTTAATGCTGCACTTTTTTAATTCTTCAATTATAATTTTCTTGGCATTTTTAAAGAACTCCTCCGGAAATAGAATTTCTTCCTTTTCATTCACCAATCTATAGGTTTCAATTCTTCCTTTAAAATTACTACTTCTTACAGTTAATGTTTTATTAATGTTAACTTTATGGCAATTTTTTATATGACGATTTGTTCTCATATGCGCATTAAATGTTGTTGTTGTCGGTATTAATTCATTACACTCATTACAATGTTTCATATTACCACTTTGAAGAGGAGGTGATTGGATGGTAACGTTGTGAGTTTCCTTATGTTCTATGAGTTTTCCTGAACTCATGAAAAGTTTCTTGCAGGTGGGACAGTGGAGGTTAATGTGCACCTTAAGCATTTTTTTTGAAATAGATATCTTGCATATCGGACATACTTCATAGTGATTTGCATCAAAATTAAGTGAAGCATTTTTATGCAATTCCATATGCTCTCTTAGCTTTTGTTGGGCCATAAATAACTTTTTGCATACACCGCAATGAAGGTTTAGATGAACCTTAATCATTTTTTTTGAAATAGACATTTTGCATATCGGACATACTTCATAGTGATTAGCATAAAAACCATTGGAAGTATTTCTATGCAATTCCATATGCACCTTAAGCATTTTTGGACAGCTGTGTTTGGAAGAGCAAATTGAGCAAGAAACAGGAGCCATTTTTGAGTAATTTATTTAGCACTTTTTTTAACAAGATTTATTAATATAACTGTTTTTTTATTTTTTTTTTTTTGTTTTCTTTTGAAATTTTAAAGAATGTTTAGCTTTTTTATTTCCAACTTTAAAAGAAATACTTTTTTTTTATTTTCAATGTTATAAAAACTTTTTTTTCTCTTTAAACAATTTTATAATCAATTTTTTAAATATCGCAAAATATATCTTCACTCTAAGGAATGTTATGATATACTGATTAATGAAAAAAAGAAAATTTTCTAGGTAAATTAGAAAATCCACTTTATATAGTAGGGCAAGTGTCGTAAAATCAATATATACATATATGTACAATAATAGCCATTTAAAATCTTGTAAAATAAATACATATTTAAGTCATAAACCTATCCAGAATATGC
Organism: Pollenia labialis; assembly: GCA_949318255.1. NCBI lineage: Eukaryota > Metazoa > Arthropoda > Insecta > Diptera > Polleniidae > Pollenia > Pollenia labialis. Next base: position 133,074,175 of record OX439141.1, read on the forward strand.
TCGTTAAATTTCAAAATCCCTTTTAATAAAAAAAAAAAAAAAAAAAAAAACAAATAAAAAAAAAATTTTCAGTTACACCTTTTTTCTTTTCTAATGAAAACCATAAAAAACAAAAACCAAAAAAATGACATTGATCCTTTTTTCTTTTCTTACTTTTGTACCTGTTTTAAATTTTCTTGTCAATTGATTTTATCAAACATTTTCTTTTATGTAAGCATGGAAGTGCAGGTTCAATCATGTTTCATTCACAACATTTATTTATTTATTTATTTATATAGGTAGTATGTAAGTAGTGTTAGTTACAATAGTATCAGTTGAATATGAGTACACACGAAAGAATAAAAAGAAGAAACATATTTCTAAAGAAAATGACATACAGAAGCATGATCGAAAAATTTTTGTTTGATTTTCATGGATGCATTTTTGATGACCATTTACTTCAGATAACTGAAATCAAAAGAATGCTAGATGACTATGAAAATATGGAGCTCATTGAATCTATTTACGGAAAGCATTTTAAAAACTGTCCTTTTCTATGCCGAATTTGCGATCGTTCAAATACATGTGAATGTAATGAATTTAAGTTAAAGAAGGATAATGTAATTCATTTAATAGAAAAATATTATACATTTTTTATTACCAAAATAAATACTTAAAACGAAATTAAAAAATTGTTCTTTTCTTTATAAAAATAATTATTATACTCATTCTTATACATATTTTATAATTAGTAAAATACTCCAATCACATTTTCATATCTTTTATAAAAAAATAAAAAATATATAGCTAAAGAAAACACATTTTAAGATGATCTAAGCAAAAATATGCATTCTAATTGGAATTATATTCAAGAAAATAGAGTCTTTAAAGTAATTTGTTTTCAATAAAAGATAAATTCTCTCTCCTTGTATTCTTAATACAACCACCAATTCAGCTTCAAAATAAACACATTTCAACCATCTTGATCTTTAAACCTAAACATCACAATTTAACATTTCCACTTACAAATTTTACCTAACTATTCAATAAAAGAAAATTGCTCTATCATAATTACATTAACACAACCACCAATCATTTTTAAGTACAATACATTTCAACCATTTTCATCTTCAAACATAAAACATCACTTTACAACATTTGCACCTACATGTTTAACCTACCTATTCAACCCTTAAAATAATGCACAATATTTCAATAAAAAAAATTCTCTATTCTACTATCCTTAGAACAACCACCAATCCTTATTTAGTGCGTACATTTCAACCATCTTGATCTATAAAGAAATGCAGGTGTTAACAGCATTTTCTCACTTTTTTCTTGCCTAAACATTTTTTACCTACCAATTTCAACCCCTGAAAAAATAATACACATTCATTCTTAAATTCATATATAACACACTCTTACGCTCTCAAGTGAAAAAAACTCTCACGATCTCACCAATTCTACTTTTCCAATTGGAAATACCCATATACATTACTGATTCCCTGTCTTCATTTTGTCAGCATTCCAATTAAAAAAATAGGCATTCCAATTAGAAAAATAGTGACTACTACAGGATTCTCACGGACTATGTCCAAGATCCCCATTACCTATCTACTAGCAAAGTTGATTTAACGATGTCCATCCATCTGCCAGTCTGTTTTCCGTAGACCGTTACAAATGCTCCGTTGAATTTTGATATTAAAATTCAGCCAGGTCATTCCAAAAATGACTTGGATGTTACTACGATTTCCTCGATATTTTTTTCATTAACTCCTGTTGTTATTAAACCCTTTACCACTAGTGGAGCATGAAGATATCGATTAAGCCAGGTATATTTGTCTGTCTTTTTTGATGAAATCACGCATACTTTTAAACGCCTCAAAAAAATATTGGTGTAAAATTGTTTCTAGTTCTCCTTACCAGTTTGTATAAAAGTCATGAATAAAAATGTGAAACAAACACCGAAAAAATGTATTATTTTGTTACAAAAACTAACATAAAAAGTGGCGGAATGCACATGCTGATATAAGATTTTGCAAAAATTTAGGTGAGGTTCCATAGGCAGAACCACAACTCACGTGGTTCCATTAATTAATACCCGTTGTGTTACCATGTCGCACAGTCTTCTAAGGGTCCTTTGTTACCCGGCTGGTAATATTCTCACTCAGTCACCCTGTCGATTCCATAAAGGAGTGGATCCTGTTTAAGTCCATATTAAAGGGACAAGTTTTGTCTCCAAGGGTTCTTTGTCTCAGTCTTAGATCGCTAAATGCCAAGCAATTCCTCCTCCTCTAAACGACTACAACCATCAAATTGCGTAAAGCTCGGTCCTTAATTTACTAGAGGCCCTATTAAAAGCCAACACTCGAACGCATAGGCCCGTAACGAATTATGCTTTTGTAATAAATACTGTTCTGCCACAGTTTAATAGACTGGAAATCACACCGCAAAATTTCGTGAAGAGCATTCCATAATTTAACACACTCTAACTGTCGATGGACGGTATCAAAGATTTGGCACAGCCGAATGTATTATTCTTTCTCGTTTATCTATTTTTTTTTTATTTGAACGCCCAGACATTTTTTACATGTATGACATAGAAAAATGTGTCTTTTGCTCAACACATTTAATTTAATCTATTTTTTAATTCTGTTTGATAATGTTTGTTAGTAGTTGGGTGGTCTAAGACGCTGCCTTAAAGTTTGTGAAGGGCATATAAGATAAGCCATAGAAAAATATATTGCGATTTTACTTGTTTTTATATAAAAGTCCCAATTGTAAAGCAAAATTATGGATCCTTGAGAACCCATTGTTGACACATATTGTGCCACAGTTTCTTAATATTTTTTTTTACTTTACGTAACGTTTAACATCAAAGTGTTTATTTTTCTTTTATTATTTTAGTTTTCAAAACATCTCTTATGCTAATATTTGAACTTTATATGACATTTAAAATTTATTCATATACGGTCGACCCCATGTTTTTGATATGAATAGACCTGATTGTTGCTTAATAAAATCCTTTCCCATTTATCTGGCACATCAACAAATCGCTACATGCATTAACTTATGTAAAAACAAACCCCCCATGAGAAATAGTGAACAAAAGTAATGATTGAAATATTTTCTACATAAGAAAATCAAGTTTAGATTTAAAAATTCCATTTTAAAATAAAATAGCACAAATACTCTTCGAAACTATTTAAAAGTAATTTTCTTAAATTTGCCTGAATGGCATGAAATATTCATAGTTGTGTGTATGCTCGTATATTATGCCACTTAGACATGTCAATAACCCATACATGTTTGAATGCACACATTGATATTTGTAAGGAGTAAAAAAAAATGAGCCTTCTTTATGCAACTAGGGAACACATGTGGGTCACGCTTAATGCATTTAGTCGCAAAAGGGATTCTAATGCAATCAGTCGACTACAAATGCGTTATTAGTGGTACAAGCGACCAATCGAACACATGTGTAGAATAAGCCCTTAAGAAGAAACAGAAAGCATTTGAGAATATTAAGTTGGACAAGGTGCAATGGAAATTACGTTTAGTAGGAATTAAAAAAAAAAATTGATAAAAATATTAGATTAAATACCATTATAAATATTAATTTAATCTTTTTAATTGGCACCAATTATGAAATTAATATTTTGTTTAAATATTGAAAGAAATAAATTAAGCAACTACAGTAAATTTTTGCCGTCAAGGCATTCCCAGCAAACACAGAAATACTCCTTATGTATTGCCGACCGTATTGTCTGGATGAAAGATAAATATTATTGTGGCATTCATCGATTTCGTACTGCGGAAGATACTTTTTTCGATAGCAATATTCCTAAACAATATGAAAGGGATTCTCCTAGACGATAAACTAGCGATATTGCCAGATAACCACTTATAAGAAAATAGGAAGATATCGCCAAAATATCAGTAGGATGATAAAAAGAAGATTTTTCATTTCTAAAACTGTTAATTTACATTTAATTAGCACCATGCCAAAATCGACTTTTTGCGAAAACGGACTTTTTTATGGCTGAAAATGGTCCTTTAGCAGCAACTTTTGTTCTGCGACTTTGTCATAATTCCGTTATTTACAAAATTACCGTTATTTTCAGGTTATTAAAGAAAGTCAAAATTTTGACCTTTAAATTTCAAGAACTCGACCAAATGACGTTTGACAATTTTGTACAAAATCTTTTAGCGAGTAATTTTGCTGAAAATATGAACTCATAAAATTTGCAAATACAGGGTGTTTTGATGTATTTTTCAATACGACATTTAACATGACGGTAAAGAGCGCGTGGGTACCCTTTACAAGCAACAGAGCTCCATATTGCGTTTTGGTTCAGCATATCAAATGCTTTTTCAAAATCGATAAAGAACAGGTAAAGCGGAGAGCGAAGCTCTGTAGATTGCTCTTTAATAATTCTAAAACTATTGATGTGGTCTACAGAGGATTTTTTGGACCGGAAGCCAGCTTGTTCGAACCTTTGATATTTTAGTACATTCTCGGATATTCTTCGGTCAATGATTTGCCCAATGATGCTTTTCACTGCACTAAGGATGCTGATGCCTCGCCAGTTCTTACAGTTTGTCAGGTCACCCTTTTTGGGGATATTTACCATAAAACCTTCTTTTAAATTGAAATAAAGTTCTGTGGTATGGGGGACGATATGTTGTTAAATCCAGGGGCCTTATTTGTTTTTAGGTGATTTACAGCATTCATAACTTCTGCGATATCTGGGGATTCAATGGAGATAGCTTGCCCTATTGCGTGGGAAACGCAGGTGCATAAGTGGTTGGTCTTAATAACTAATTAAGAATTCATTTAAGTAGCATAAATGCCCGTTTTTTTAATACTCAAAATATTTTTTAAATAAATAAATAAAATTTTCCGAAAATTGGCTTTTATTGTTATCTATACAGCAAATACTGCGGTGGTGCTTGAAAGGTTATATGTGAATGAAGGTGAAAAGAATGCATTTTTTATTTTTTATTTTTTTGCTTTTTTAACATTTTCCTAAGTTACTTGTAAACGAAAAATGCGATCGTTACGCACCACCTCAGAATTTAATGAAAATTTAATTTGATGAACTCCAGCCTAATTAAAATATCTAAATTTATATCTTAAAAATTTTGGAAAAAATCGTAGTTGAACACAAAAAAAATTAAAAAAATCAAAGAGTACAAACAGAGAAAAAATTAATTTAAAATATTAAATCCCGAAAATCGCATACAAGCCCACTGTGCAAAATTTTTTTCTATTGGATAGTAGACAAAAAAAAGAAAAAATACAAAAAAAACTATTTACATTTACATTATTTGGAGAAATATTGAAAAAGTTATGAGTATTTATTTGAACATAGTTTTCTCATAACTCGATTTTTTTTATATTCGATATCTGTGGAACCATAAGCCAAAAAAAATCCGAAAATTTGCTTAAATATGTTGTTAAGAAGGAACATCAACACAGTTAAAAAATAAAGGATATACAAAAAAAAGTATTTTTCTCAAAAATGTCCGATTTGACTTGGAATGCCCATACTGCATATACATATCTATATATAATAACAGCACATATTAAATTCTTCTTAATTATTAATATTTGTATGTTTAATTCATTTCGAATTATTTATTTAACGAATATAATTTAAATTGCTTATCAATTAATATATATTACCATTTCATGGCATCGTCCACTGTGAATGCAAGTTTTTTTTAAAGACTAAGAAGGAGAAATAAATAAAATCCAAGAATATATTTTAATTATATTTCTCATTCAGAAATTTGTTAATTTTCTTAAATTGTATTGATATTTTTCATTTTTGACATTTAGCAATACGACAAAGTAACGAAACAACAAATTTGTCTAATCACTAGTGCTGGGAAACTATCGATACTATCGATAGTACTAAAATAGCGAAAATAACGATAGAAAAAATGTCAATATCGATAGTATTTTATATAATACAGCTATGAAATTATGAAACAGCAGCTATAATCACAGAAATATCAAATGTTTTTGGAATGGTGTAATATCAATACCACCTGTATAAAAACGCCTTAATGTAGAAACTCATTCATTTCTACACTTCAAACTTTGCGTTAGCCAAGTTCTTAAAATTAAAAATATAAGTTTGAAAGTTTAAAACATTTGCAAATATTCAAAATTTTTGGTAAACATTGGTGTGGAAATTTCCTGGAAGCTTCAAATCAACAAAACAAAGGCAATAGCGAGCATAAAGGCCCAAATACACGTATCAAAATACTCATCAAGATAAAAAAAACGAAGTATAGCCCGATGAAAAATTAGTTAAAGTTTTGCTACTCAAGTACAAACATTCAGTCGATAGTAATATCGATAGTATCGATAGTGTTATCTGAACTATCGATAAATATCGATAGTATCCCAGCAAAATTGCAAACAAATTGCAACAATTTCATGATTTAAATTGTGTGTGTTTGGGGAAAAAAATAGTTTCTTTATGGCGAACACCAAGTAAAAATGTTGCTGTCATTGTGAATTTGGCCTAAAAGTAACAATTTGCGAAACAGTGACTTTCTGGTAAAAAAAAGGTATAAAGAAGTGACTTTTTTAAAAAATTTGCTTAAGAAAAACCTTGACTTTATGAAAAAGAGTTGAAGGGAAAAATTATATTTTTTGAGAAAAAAACTTTATTTTTGGAAAAAAGTAGAATTTTTAAACAAAACCCTTAACAACTTCGTGGTTTTTTAATAAAAATAATATAAAAAGATACTAATTTCTTGAATAAAGTAAAATACGTAACTTTTTGTTAAAAATATTGGTTACGAAAAAAAAGGATTTTTTGTAAAAAAAAAAATTAAATAAATTTTGCACAACAAACACATTTTTGTGGGAAACATACATTTCTGCCAAAAAAAACCTGACATTTTGACTACAATCTTACTCTCGTGACTTTTTAAAAAGCCGAGTTTTTGTTAGAAATAAATTTGGAATTTAACAAAAAATATGTTTGTCGAGGAAATTTCGTTTTTTCTTCTATCTTATTTCTTTTTCATAATTTTCCTTTTATTTTTTTTATAAGTTGAGTCAACTAGAACTTCAGCAACAATTTGTATGAAATTGTTTCTGACGTTTAAAATAATTTTATTTTATTTAGTTTTGAATGAAAATTTTAACATAATGTTTTAAAAAAATAATAATAAAAGCAGAGGTCACTATATATGTGGACAGCCAGGCGGCTCTTATGGCCGTAAGGGGCTGTTATGTGAACTCAAAGCTAGTTGATGATTGTAGGAGGGCTTTGGAAGAAGTCTTAGGGAAGTATACGCTGAGGTTGTGCTGGGTGCCGGGTCACTGCGACATAGGTGGCAATGAAGTTGCTGACGAGTTAGCAAGACAGGGCTCAGAGATGGAGGACCCTAACTGTATGGAGGCGGTTAGACCTCCAATAGGCTTCTATTTTGGAAGGATCAGGGAGTGGATTCTGGGCGCGATCAATCGGGCCTGGGGGAACCGGACGGACTGCCGGGTATCACGGACGCTGTGGCCGGTGCTTAGCAAGTCCGATTTGGGGTCGCTGCTGGGCATGAGTAGGGTCTGCGTGAGGACCATGATAGGAATGATCACGGGCCACTGTATGATAGGCAGGATGGCGGTGAGGATAGGATCCGAATTATCGGATATGTGCAGGCTGTGTGAGGACCCTGAGGAGTTAGAGACAGTTGAGCACTTTCTGTGCCACTGTCCCAGGTTGCAGGGCAGCAGGCTCAGGTGGCTGGGCAGTAGATTCCTGAACGAATTAGGGGATGTCTCGGGTTGTGGACTTGAGAATCTGATAGGATTCGTAATGGGGATGGCCTGGCTGCGCGAGAGGAGGCTGGGTGCTGGCCACACGTAGGTCGAATTTGGTTGGTCAGGATTTCTTTCGGGGCTGGTCCGAAACATTCTTTTCTATCCATCTTTCTTTTCTGACTTGTGCTTTCGCTGTTTATTTCACCTATTTTCCTTCTCTACATATCTTTCTCTAATTTAGGCGTCACAATGGACCATACTGGTCTCTGGGTGAGGGTGTGAAGGAGACTTCACACCAGCCTTTCAACCTACCTACCTAATATTGTTCCGGGTAAAATTTGCAAAAGTTAACATTTTTCTGAGATCGTAAACGAAGCTAAAATTTTAAAGTTTTGTTTCTTTTCAAGATAATTTTTTTAGAAGATTAGAACAGGTTTATAAAAGTTTACTGAAACGCATTTTGTATGAAAATTTGTTTAATAAACCTGTTTTTTATTTGTGAATAAGTGGATAAGAAATTTTTAAAATAAATTTCAGTCGAATTTAATGCTTAAAAAAAGCTCATAAATGAAAAACATTTTAATTTGAAAGTGTGTATTGTATGTACGGTATTTAAATTTAACTGAAAATGCGATTCCTCCTCTTAAGCAAAACTCTTATTCGTATGTATACACCTTAAAATTACTTTTAATCTTCTTAGACTCTGTCACATGTAATTTTATTTTCTTCTATTTTCAGTTTATTTGATATGTTAAGTTCTTCTGATGTTTTCTTACTGGCTTTATTTTGTTTGCTATTTTTATTTGAAATTGAAGAAGAGAAAGATTTTTGATTTCCTTTTAAGTTGCTTTCATTCTATTTGTAGAATTTTCTAAATTTTTTTCTTCTCATTTTTCTGTTAAGTAGTTCGTTTGTTTGTTAGTGATTTGAACTCTAAGATAAGATTCATGCTAAAAATGTTGTTATAAAGTACCAACATGACTGCTTTTTAGTACTTTGCTTTTATACCTTTTGCATTAACAAATTTAATGGGTTTTTGTGTGTTTGTTTGTCTGTCTCTCTGTCTGAAAGAAGATTTACCAAAAATGTTCAGCAAAACTGTGTACGATTGTTTGTAAAACTGCAAGAATATCTTGTTTACTAATGTACTAGAACATTTTGGTAGCTACACGTTAATTTTAAGGGTTTAAAAGTTGTTTTCTGTTTTTTGTTTAATTTAATAGAAAAAATGGCACCGGTTTCAATTATTAAGGGTCAAACAGAAGCTTTAAAGATTGCCATTAAGAGAAAAGAGAATCTTTCATATTTTTTTTAATTTGTGTACGGGTTTTGCACCGATTATTTTAATCTCATAAAGAGTTGGGCTTAACGCAAAGATAATTTTGGCGGAAAAAAATTTTTGTTTAATATGTAAAATGTGGAATTTTGAGCAAACAAAGCATATTTTTCCCGAGGCCTTTTTCAAAAATGAAGCTAACGTACTTCAACTGCTTACCGAATTTTATTCTGCATATAGTTCGGCATGCGAAACAAAATTCATGCAAAGAAGATAGATGTACTCTCAAAAGGAAAATCAATCCATCCGTACTCAAATCAATCCGAAGCGGTATTAATACTACGGATTTTCTTGAATCAAGTACAAAAAGATTAATTCAAGTACGGATTTTCAATCGCGAAGTACTTACCTTATCCATATTCAATCCCGAATTCATACTTGAAGTAATCCGAAAATATAATTTATTTAAGTAAAACTAAGATTGAATCAAACTCAAAATGCGCTCGATTTGAGAATTATAAAATTGATTTGCTCCCGAATTTGTACTTGAAATAAAAAAATACTAAAATTGGAAGTAGAATTTTATTATGATTGATTAATTTACCCGTTTTACTGCTGACAGAATTTTAATTAAAAAACACCGGCATAATTCCCGATTGGGTTTTTACTTAAAAAACTTATTGAAAATATAAACTAAATGAAAAGCAGAAGTCATCTATTTTACTTTTTAAACATGAAAATAATGTGTTTTTGTCTTTTTCTGTTGTTTTTGTTGTTTCTAAACACAACAAAGTAATCGTTTCTTAACTACTTGTGTGTTGTTGTTGTGGTGCCTGCAACCAAATTTGACAAGTTAAATGGGATTAAACGCTCACTTTGTAATTTTACTCTCAGAGTGGCACTTCCATCGAAAGTTTAATCTTTTTTTTGCTTGGTTTAAGAAATTTTGGGATCGATGTACAAAGAACATCAGCAGTCGACATGTTCGGAAATGTTTGGTTTGACAGAATGACACAACTTACCGATAGCTAAAGGTAGGATTTTATCGGCCGTATAAAAAATGTTCCATTATTACAACTTTACTTTAATCTACCAGATAGGAGGAACCTTCCTTATCGATTCCATTAAGTTGAAGTAAAATTTTACTAATGGAACACTTTTTATACTGCCGGTTAAAGTCTACTTTTACCTATCGGTAAGTTGTGAAAACGGGCCTTTAACTTTTAATAAATCCCGAACTGGATGGTATGTGCCCTCAACAGGACGGTACGACGAACCATGCAACACGACTTTATTGCATGTTCAGTTTCCAGAACGCGGAATTTCTTGTTTCCTCGAAGTCGAAGTCGAAGCTGTCAGATCTTTTTTGTATACGTATATATTCGCGAATAATCCCCAAATGCTGAAGCATTTCAAAACCAATATTCATCAAGCTATCGCCGATATGACACCCAAAATGTGCACAAACATGGTATAAAACTACCCCATAGTGATCGACTACTGCAACCATCCAAAAGTAGTCGTTTAATTGACATTGTATTTTGTACGTGATGGCAAGGTCCAAGCATTTAAAAGAAATAAAAGTTTCATCGAAATGTTTTATAACTTTACTTTTGAGGCCGAGAAATGGATAACCATATGTATATAATTGACTGATAAAAATAATTTTTACATCTCCCTAAAATTAAGAATTTTGGATGGTTTTTAAATATTGTAATACATGAGGTGCCCTAATTTTGAATCCTATGGCAGACTTCCTGATGTGTATATAGACGCCAAAACCAAAACTCGAACACAAGTCTTTAATATCCTCCTGAAATTTTATTCCAATCGTACTAGCCGTTTACAAAAACCAGGGGCCTAATTCTGGTAGTCGTGATCGAGTACTTCCTCGATTCGAAAGCAATTTTATTTCAGTCGATACTTAATGAATCGAAATTATTATTTCAGTATTGTGAAACTAAAATTAATGCTTTATAACACTGAAAAAATTATTCCGATTCGTTCAGTATTGACTGAAATAATTAAATAATAAATTGCTTTCGAATCGAGAAATTATTCGATCACGACTGCCAGAATCAGGCCCCAGAACTTTTTCCAAAATCTCCCACTGAGCGTCATTAAAAATGCCCATAATTTCTACGAATAGATATTAAGCTGTGTATAGATATCTATGGTGTAACGAATTTTTCATAATTTTAACACGTCTGTCTTTTCCACTGGGGTCTAATCACTGCATTCGATACTATCGTATCGAATAAACCATCGATTTTTTTGCATACGATAGACACTGACGTATCGAATGAAAACTCGAGAAATGTAATGTCGAGTTACTCGATATCGAATGCTATTATTTCAAATTCAATAAATTTCATTCGATATCGAGATTCATGATACCAAAATAAATAATTTCGATCAATTTTGCTCGATATCGTATGCGGTGATTACCCCTGGTAAAACTGTAGGTTTTTTTTACACTATCGATTTTGGACAGTTAATTCAAAAAAATAATAAAAATACAAATCAGAATGTACTAATAAAGTGGCCTCACAAGCAAAGCGGTTTGTAGTGATTTTCTTCGTGTGTGACGTTTGTCGTCATTTTTTTTGTTAATTTACATTTTTTATAAAAAAAAATGATTTTGCCTACATGTAGCAAAATTAATTGTTTTGGCGGAAAAGTGCTCGAATAATGCGACGAGACTTGAAGTCGTTCACATGTTGCAAAAAAAATTACAAACTATTTACAAAGTAGTTGCTAGAAAATTTTGTAAAGAAAAACTTCCAGCAACAAATTATAGTTGGTCCCGTTCCATTAAAGATCATAAGCCAACTCAATGCTTGACAAGCCGTTCGTTCATGTTTCCCTCCTTTTATATTTATTTGTTTTTGTGTAAGTGCAAGGTTTGTACCCAGCGGTACATATTGAAAGGACCGCAAGTGGCAGGCCTTTTTGAAGGCCTCTTTACTCCTTTCTAAAAGATTAGCTTCGTATGATACCCTGCCTTCTAGAAGGTTGAAGTTTCTTTTTGAAAGGCCAAAATACCAAAATATTCGGTGCACATTCGCTACTCCCTTCTTTAAAAAAGGAGAAAGGAAGTTGTTCAGTTTTATTAATTTTTTATTTTTCGTGACCTTGCTTTTACTTGATGTTAAAGACAGTGTGGGCTTGCTCCCAAAGACAACCTGTGTAAAAAATATATAATTATGGAATGCGGCGAGAAGGGCTTATCACTGCTATATAAGGCCTTTTATTAGTCCTCGTTACTCATTCTAGCAACCGCTGGGTACGGTTGATGGTGTTTTTAAAAATGTATGTTTTTATGTAAGTATAACGGCCATTTTCACCAAGTTCGGCTATAATTAACTATCGGTTATAGCTGTCAAAACATATTGGTAACCGGAACTTAAATTGAAAGTTAGTTTTAACCGAACTTGGTGAAAATGGTCGTAAGTGTGTATAAATATGAAGTATGCATTTGTTTGCAAAATGTTTGTTTAGCGTAAAAGAAGCAGATATTTCCTCCAATCTTCTACTACTCTTATATCTCAATTAGTTTATTTTTTTTTTTTTTTTATTATTTTCTTTCTCTCTCCCTGCTTTAAAGTTAAAAACATAATAAAGTGCTTGTCACAGTGATGATTTAAAAGAGACCATGATGAATGTTGTGGTGTTAACATATCTGTGATAAATTACAAACATTTTCTAGTCTCAATGTTTTAGTTGCTCTAGTTATAGCAATTGCTACTGCTGCTGTTGACTGGCTGCCTGTTTAACTGCCAGGATGCTGGTATTTTAAATATCGCAGCCAAGCAGCCTTTTTCATTATTGTACTTTAAATTTATGTATACATGATGTAAAGGTAGACATGCTTATGTAAAATTTTAATAAAATTTGATTTCATAAGCCTTTTTTGTCTTTTATTTTCTTCTTCATTTTACTGGTAAAAAAAAAAGTATTTATTATATCACAAACAAGAAAATCACCAGCAACACAAAGAGGAAAAAAAATTTAACTTTTTTTTACCTTTATATCAAAAGAGATGTCACTCTTTAATGTACAGTTTTTGTCAGTTTTATTAAAGGAAAATAAAATGATAAATAAATAAATTAAAAATTGCTTTGATATATTGTTTGCAGTTGAATATTTCCAAGGCCTTCATTAAATATTAAAAAAAATTAGGAGTTAAAATAGTAGTCAATACATATCAGAGCTCTAGAACTTTCAATTATCGTTCATTCATCAGTTAGCATGAATGTTTTAAAATTTTGCTGTCTATTAATATAAATATAGATGGATAAAATATCGCTGGCTTAACATGTAAACGCTCTAAGTTCACTTTTTTAAGAAATTAAGATTTTCATGCAGTTATGTGCAATAAGTAAAAATACATTGTTTACAAAGAAAAAATTACAGTTATCTCATTTTTTGTTGTTGTTTTGTAGTGATGAGCAAAAGCGCTAAGTCCAATTTAGCACAAGAAAAACCTCTAAGTCCCAATTAAATGTACAGTTTAACCATTTCTCTCAAATTGTTCCATTACATGTATTTTGATTGTTGTTCGTCTCTTCTGTAAAATTTTCAAATATGGACTAAGAGCCTTAACATGTTAAGCCAGCGATATGTATATTAAGGTTCTGTTCACTCGTGTATGTAATAATTTGGGCGTGGAATTTCATGAATTTATAATTGAAAAATATGCACATCAAATATGCTTCAAAAATATCAAAATATGCTTGAAAACTGAATAAAATATACAATTAAAAAACTTACTTACGGTTTTTTTATGCCCTTCACCGAAGGTAAGAGTCATTCCGTTTGTATGGTCCACAATATTAATCCTACACCCTATAACGTATATATAGTCTGGTGTCTAATGAGAAGTTCAAATCCGGTTGTTCGAACATTAGAAATTTAATTCATGTTCGTTGAAAGTTTTGAATTTTGTGTATTTTAAAAATTCTCCTGGGTTAGGTTCCTTGGGCAGTCTTCTAAAAATACAGCTCACTTGGGTCCTATAGTCAGTGGTCCTTGTGTGACACTTAGCGTAAAATGTCCATCATAGCGAGTAGCTGCTCCATAGCTGACACCGCAGATCTCAACCAATTTGTTGCCTTAAAGAAAATAAGCAACAATCTCAGATCAATCCAATATTGATAAACCAGGTATCTTAAGATTTCGCGGACATTAACACAGAAAATTAAATAGAGTTTTTTCTTCCCCCTCTTCATGATAACTTGTGCAGAAGTCATTGAATTGTCGACTTGTATGAGTTTCTACTGCCTAGTAGCCAATTTTTACCGAAATCTCGGTCCGAATTTGTTCCCTTTTTCTAACCTAAGTGAAGAGTATGTCCTATGTTCATTATAGCTAGGCCACAAAGTCATGTCTTAAGATCAGGTAGATTAAGCTGTTCACCCAAACTGTGCAGGTCTCTAAGGCCGATGCTGAATAAGCGACTTAAAGTGAACTAGTGGAAACCCAATTAGTGATCTACAAATCTTAAAAATTTTAATGTGAAATAATTAGTTAAGCTCAAGGTCAGTTTTTTTATTTTTTTATTTATTTAAAAAATGTTTCCAATATTTTGAAATCCACTGGATCTCATCTTCAGGATATGTAAAGAGGAACAATAATAAAAAACACGTCACAAACGGTTTTACATTTAAAATTGCAAAATATTTAAAAAACTTTTTTCTTTATAAAAATTTTAAATAAGACTGTAAAATAAATACATATTTTATAAAATAGCATATAAATTGAAAATCTATAGATTTTGCGTTATTGCAATGGTAAAATGTCTACCGAAATATTTTTAGTGTAATTCAATTCTCTAGAAATGTATGAGATATTCTATAAAAATCTATTAATGTAATAATAGGGGGTGTTTTTTTAACTTTCTGTATTCATTTCGTGATAATGAGAGTAAGATGAAAGTTCTCTAATCAAAATACAAAAGTACGGTAACACGATAAACCAATATCCTAAAAGGATGTAGAACGTCAAAGTGTTTTGATTTAAATTATTATAAAGGGTGGTCTAACCTCATCAAAAACTCACGATAATAATGGTAAATAAATCAAAACCTTGATCTTTCAATCAGGCTTGAGTTGATTTAATTTAATTTTCATTCAATTATTTTTATGAAGAAAAAAATTTTACAACATACAATTAATTAAAATTTATTGATAATTTTTCATTCTTGACTGAACTTTGAATTGAACTCAGGCTTTAACAAACAGGTTGCCCTGACGTTTCGATTGAAACCACACAATCTTTTCAGAGCGGTTTGTCGTTTAACACTCACCGCCATTGACGACGGCTGGCAGTCAATGGTAAAACATCAATTTTAAAGCCAAATGGTATTTTAACTTTGGTAGTTGGAAATTGGTTTTGATTTCGTATTTCAATTGATTTACATGTCCTTCCCGACTTCTGTTTTTTCTTACTTTTTGTCAAGAATTCTTCTTGAAGTCCAAAGTACATTTTTTCTGTTGTTCATGTTTTTGTCTTTCTTTTTCTTGTTGGCCTTTTTCAGCACAACTTGAAGGCCAAATGTAAAAATAGAGCTTGTGCCCTTGCCGTTAACAATGGTATGTATTGTGGTTAATTTATCGAAATGTTTACGGGTTTTTATCTAAATATTGATATTTTAATTAGGCTAAAGTTCATTGAATTTAATTTCATTAAATTAGTTTTGTGAAGAAAGGAAATTTACAACATGAAATTATTAAAGGTTATTGATACTTTTTCATTCATGACTTAACTAGGAATCGAACTCAGGCTTTTTTCAGGCAGGTTGCCCTGACCTTTCGATTGTAACCACAAAATCGTTTCAGAGCGGTTTGCCGTTTAACACTCACCGCCATTGACAACGAGCTGATTCAAATAACAAAATTTGGATAAAAAACCATAAAGATTTTAATAAATTAACCACAATACCAATTAAAACAAAAACTTTAAGAGAATGGTCTTAGTATTTTTTATTATGATAGAAGAATGTTTGAAAATTATGTGTTAAAACAAAATATCGACCAAATGATCCATATTTTTAATGACTCTGAGACATAATTGAGGTTCAATGTCGTTAATATGCCTTATTATCTCATCTTTTAGCTCTTAAATTGTTTTTGGATTATTAACGTATAGTTTTTCTTTTCAATGTCGCTAAAGAAAGAAGTCCATTGAAGTCCAAGTGGCACCTTCCTGTTGAAACAACACATTGTCTAGGTTCATATTCTCAGTTTCGGGCCACAAGAAGTTCGTTATCATCAAGCGAAAGCGATCACCATTTACGGTAAATGCTTGGCCGGCCTTATTTTCGAAGAAGTACGGCTTAATGATGCCACCAGCTCAGTAGCAAACTGGTCGAGAATGAACAGGTGCTTT
Organism: Pollenia labialis; assembly: GCA_949318255.1. NCBI lineage: Eukaryota > Metazoa > Arthropoda > Insecta > Diptera > Polleniidae > Pollenia > Pollenia labialis. The sequence continues at coordinate 133,090,605 of OX439141.1, forward strand.
AACATTTTCTACATAACTAGAAACCCGGCTTGCTGAAAATTCTGCACAATTCTCCCCATTGTGGACACATTTGGTCGATTATGCTAACCAAAAAAATCACAAGGTAAAAAGTCTTCAACAATCTTAACGCACTGCTCAATTGTGTACCTCTCCATGGTTGAGTTTGTCAAACACTAAAACTAAGAACTGTCAAATTAAGTTGAGCAAAAAACTTGACGTTAAGGTGTGATTCGCAGTTAACATCGTGCATTATGGTTGGACCGCCCTTTATTCGACCCAACAAAGTCTAGATTATTCTCGAAACTGCTCCCATTAACGCATATTTAACGTAAGAGAGTAAAGAAACAAACCTAATAATTCAATTCTCAGGAAATATATTAAATAGTTTTGATCTTAAAATTGTTCCTGTTGGATTCTTTATGTTTTTCTCTTAATTTTGTTCATTTCGTTTTTGTCAAAAAAAAAGGTTATAGAAACCAAAAAAAAGTGTGAAGTTAAAAGCAATAACATCAATAATGTTTATTGAGAAATACCTTCACACCTCAAGTGAATTTTATCTGGCAAAATACAAAAAGTATGTACTTTTCAAGTAAAACCCCATAAGAGCTTTTGAACAGAAAACATACCTAAAACATGAATGTCTAACATCAAAAGTATAATGGTACTATAAAATAAAAATTCTTACGAATTTTTTGTAATTCCTATTTCTGAAGTTTGTATGACAAACACTTACATTAAAAAAGGAGACAGTTAAGTTAGGAAGAAGAAAGTGTTACACGTTGCATTTGCATTAAAATTTAAATTAAGGATTCTTTTTGATTCCTAAAATAAAATTTTTGTTAAAATAAAATTGATCTTTAAGACTAAAACTTTCGAATATGAAGGACCTTTTTTCTTGACTTTAAAGAGCTTATTTGGCTATATTCACCTCCAATACACCAAAAAAAATTGCCTGGACCGCTTTAATTTGTAAATAAAACATATTAAAATTCCTTTAATATATTTTTCTCTTGTGGTTAATCGAACTGTTTATCAAAAAAACCGAAGTGAGGAAGAAAGAAAATTGAGAAAAAACAATTAATTTCAGCAAATTTCCAGCCACCAAAAATACCATCGATTTAAAGATTAATGTTTGACTGAAACTGTAAGGTATTCTAATGATAAGAGCGTTGTTATTCTTGAAACATGTAAGTGCGACCTGAGTTCAAGCCCTGATTTAGTCAAGAAAAATTATCAATAAATTTTAGTTCATACCATGTTGTCAAATTCCTTCCTTCATTAACATAATTTAATGAAAATTATTTTTGATGCAGTTAAGCATGATTTAAAGTAAAAATCAGGCTTGAGATTAAGCCCATTTAAGTACTTAGAAATTCGTATTTCACCTTGTGCTATAACCCACTCTGTTTTTTGTTTTCCAAACACTACAACTGTTATAATACAATAATGGTTTCTAAAGCCGATGAAATGGCACAACACATAAACCTTAAGTTCAAAAAAATAAGTAAAAAGTTTTTTCTTAGAAACTTTGTTCGTCTCTAAACTTAATATGATTCCTTTTCAATATGCCCTTTAATACAGATACAACAGTAACGACAACAGCAACTAATAAAGCAAATGTTGTGTACACTCTGTGTTTACGATAGAGGAAACAAACGAAAAAAGTCAATACATATTTAACAAATCCTGTCACACACACAACAACATTTTTCAAAGAAAAAAAACTTATACAGGGTGGCGCTATTATTTATTTAATCTATGCTATAATATTTAAATGCTTAAGTGTTCACATGATACTTTGATATGACGTTTCTAGAAGATTATCCGTAACTTTCTAATAATATTTTTAACTGTCAAAAATTTTGCACCGGGCATTCATTCTTGGACAAGCAGTGGCTCGATTTTGTTCCAGGACTATTCTCTTCCTCTGCACAGAAAGAAAAACAGTCGGGATAAATTCAGTTTTTTATACTTAACTAAAGTACGAGTCGTTCTCAATAATTCAAGTACGAATAACACTTAAACGTTCTCTAAACAGTCCTATATGGGATTACTTTTGAATATCAATCCCGGAGTTTCCTTAAATAAGTACAAAATTCTTAAACCAAGCAAAAAAAAAAAAGTTTAAACTTCTTGATGGTAGTGCCACTCGGAGAGTAAAATTACAAAGTGATTGTTTTAATCTCATTTAATTTATCAGAGTTTGTTATAGAACTACAACAACACCGCACAAGTTCTCTGTTGTGTGTAAAAACACATTTTTTTCATGTTTAAAAAGTACAATTCAGAACTCTTCTTCTCATTTAGTTTATATTTTCAGTTACATTAAGTTTCTAAAGTAAAAACACATATTGGGAATTATGCTGGTGTTTTATAATTAACATTCTGTCAGGTGAAAAACGGGTAAATAAATCAATGATAAAAAAATTCTACTTCTAATTTCAGTTTTGGTTTATTTCGAGTACAAATTCGGGGTTAAATCAATTTTATAATTCTTAAATCGAGCGCATTTTGAGTTTGATTCAATCTTAGTTTTACTTAAATCAATCTTATTTTCGGATTATTTCAAGTACGAATTCGGGATAAAATCAACTCTATAATTCTTAAATAAATCGCATTTTGAGATTGATTCAATTCTAGTTTTACTTAAATCAATCTCATTTTCGGATTACTCCGAGTACGAATTCGGGATTGAATATGGATCAATTTTTCTTTACTTAATTCAAAAATATCCAGACTCACCATACAATTAACACCGCTTTAGATCGATCGAGAACGTTTGGATTGATTTTTTTTTTGAGTGTAGTCTTAAAAAATGTTAAATCACTAACCGGTATCGAACGCCATTTGCATTAGCCGCCACTTGTTCGTCATATCCTAAGAATCATACAAAGTACAATCATCCTCTCCAAATTTATTGTAAGTGGGTAACTTTGATGCTCAAAAATATTTTAGGATTTGGGTGTAATTTTTTTATTTCGCCCACTACGCGTTTTAGAATAACCTCGCTCTTTAAAACACCACGAAAAAAATATTCAAAAAGGCCACTTCCAACAAAACTTTGCTTAACGAAAATGTTTTAACACTTAAGCATAATAATTTAAGCATATTATTGTCACAAACAACCATATTATCTTCCGTTAATTATACACAGCCATATTATGGTTTCCACCGAACATGTTATGGTTATCTACACTGAACCAAGTCTTGAAGAAAGTATCAACGAAAATGTTAAAATAATAATAGAATAGATGGAATAGAGACGGACATCGGACACTCACAAGGAATCAGCATCATCATACGCCAGAGCAACCGTTTATTTTTGTTAATCATGTCTATTGACCCACAAATTGTTTTGAACATTTGTTTGCAGTAATGAAGCACAGTTTTGATTAAATTTGCCGCATTTTTAACGATGATTACCCTCAAGACATGACAGAAAAAAATGTTCACCAATTAAAGCAAAAATTTAAGCAGTATTAATTAAAAAATTTAATCAAGTGATTTAAACGTTTAATTGATACTATTAATTTGCACCATTAAACAAATTAATTCACTTGATTAAAAGTTTAATTTATTTGATGACATTTTTTAATAAAACTGATTTTTTTTTTGATTAATGTTTTAGTTGGTGAAAAAAATTTTTGGTGAGTGCCGAAACACTGTCATATCCAGAACACTCACTGTTCGATGGGCTTTACGGGTCGTTGGAATAATTGGTCCATTTATCTTTACAACCAACAGTTATCAGAACGTTAAAGTCATTAGTGTACGGTATGGAGACATGCCTACTACACAGAAAAAATTATTAGTTGTTGTTTATCAATTAAAAAAATGATTTAAAAAGTATTAAAATTAATTTTATGTGATAATTGAATCAATTATTATTTTTTTTTTTGTTGAACGAAAATTAAAAATATAATTTTGAGTTAATTAACATTTTAGTTGTTTTGAAATAAAATTTTAATTAAAATAATAATCAAATAACAAAAAATTATTTCATTTAAAATCAAATAATTCAAACAAATTGTTGTTGGAAATTGTCAAAATCAATCAACACATTGTTTGAAACGGCAAAGTTTTTCTTTAATTGAAATTAAAAATATCATTTATTGAAAAAAAAAATATTCAACATACAAAATTTTTACAATTTTTAGTTATCAATATAATCATTTTGGTAATAGGTGCAAAATCAACAAATGGGTTGCTTGATTCTATGAATTTGGTGATTAGAGAAATTTTTTAATTTTTTCTGTGATTAATATGGTTATGGCTTCTTTATGGAGGACTAATTTAACAATAGTGTACTTGCCGGTAAATTAACCATATTGTGTCTAAAAATTTTCGTTTAAAATGGTTTTGTTAGAGGTGGTCATATTGAAAAATGTTTTTCTCTATTAGAAAACATCACCCTAAACCAATTAAGTCTAACATAGAAATAAAAGTTACTTCTCGGGCATGTTAGGACAATTGCAAACATAACATAACATTGGCGATTCTGACTATAAATCGCATTACAGGTGTTATGTAAATCGCAAGAAGTTTGGCGACTTCAACTTGTAAAAGTATGCTCAAAGGAACTAGAATATTTGTAAGAAACTATCGCAAGCTAATTGCACGACTTTAAGAACACCATAAAATAAATCTGGCGTTTTGCGATTACAATCGTTCAATTGCCTATATTTCACCAGCAACTACTAAAGTCTCACAGTGGCGCCGTTTGCAAAATCATAACTTTTGAACCGAATGGGATAAAAAGGAATATGTAAAGTAAAGCCCTGCACGAATGCATTTGTTTCTTGCTCACAATTCTCCACTGTATTTTTTTTTTAAATCAGTTATAATGATACATAATGAAAAACCAAATCAATGTTAAAACAGTAGTTGGTTTCAAACAAATACGTGTTAAGCAGTAGTTTGATTTAAAAAAACAAATAAACGTAATGTATAATTTGATGTGAAAGAAAAAACAACACTCAACAATTGTGAGTCTATAACAGGGAATACCATTTCTTTGCACTACTAACACATGTTTTAATGCTCTTCAATTCAGTCATCTATTCTTACGGCCTATTCAAAGTTGCACCCATGTGAAGTAAAAAAAACGTAGTAAATCGTGCGATACTTATGTTTTTGCTACATAATGTTTATTCATATACATTAGTACGAGCAAATTCTTCTGGAAATGGGTTTTAGCCTATTTTTTAGTCAAAATTACCTTTAAAATAGGGAGGTTAGTTCTTGAAATATACTGCTAACATATTTTCCATGAAATTCTACTACAGGTCTCCGAACACACTTAAGTCGAAAATTCAGCAATAATACCTACAGATATAAACATAAATTAATATTATTTTGTAGTACAGTGTAATGGATCAGCTTACGAAATGAGTGCTTGAAAAGGGTTCTACGCCTTTTATTTGCCTACTTGTGGGTTGAAATTCGTGGAAAAATTAATTTAATGGGAAGTAAAATAAATTATATATAAAAATTTTTGATTTTTTATGTTTCTTTTCAAATGCTTTTATGATTTAACAAGATTTCAGAAAAAAATTCAAAAAAAAAATGTTTAATTTATTTATTAATTTTTTTGTAAAATATTGCTCACATCCGTAAAAGAAGGTAAATCTAAAAGTCTGAACTATAATATATATATATATATGTTCCTTTTACTCCTCTGGGGGGCATAGGGCCGCCACAAGTTGATTCGAATGATCTCGATCATTAGCGCGATGTTTGACTTCGTTCAACTGTAGTCGTAGCTCGGACAGTTCGGTTATGATTTGGCGTTTCCAGGTGTGTGATGGTCGTCCGATGCGCCTGCTTCCCTGTGGGTTCCAGTCTATGGTCTTCTTAGTGATATCGTCTAATGGCTTGCGGAGAGTGTGTCCAAGCCAGCCCCATTTGCGTTTTCTTATTTCCATCTCAATTGGTTGCTGGTTGGTATCTGACCAGAGTTGGGCATTTGATATTAAGGAGGGCCAGTAAACACGCAAGACTCTACGCAGGCATTTGTTAACAAACACCTGAAGGGACTGGATATCGCGCGGTGCCATATTCCACGTTTCGCAACCGTACAGAAATGTGGATTTAACGCTGGAGTTGAAGATTTTAATTTTGGTGCGTCTCGAGATGTTAGGCGATTTTCAAACAGGGCTGGCCACATCGGCTGATGAAATATAATTATTTTCTAAATATTTTTGTGGATTTACAATGTTTAAATAAATTGTTCGGAAGATGCTGCTGACATGTTGTTTTACCCTCGATGACTAAAAATTGTTCACCAAACTTAATTTTTTATCAAATTTATTTAGAGCCTCTTCATAAATAAATCAAATTGACCAAGTCTGATATTCAATTATAGCTTTGCCATGCGACAATATTTAATTAACTGTCGGGGTCAACTTTTTCTGTGGATTTAATTCTAATGCAGTCTTCAAAGCACATTCTTCATTTTATTTTCAGTATAAACTTTTTTCCTGCAGTTAAAAAAACATTCAAGATCAAACCTCTTAGCGTTTTGTTTATTTATTCCAGTGATCTGAGTTACAGCCTCGTCATTTTCAAAAAATCTCCTCAAAGTGTTCCAATCGTTAGTGTTTCCGTATCCGTACTTGGGTCGGTCCACTTTAAGTCCAACTTGTTTGAAAAACTCATCCTGTATTCGATTCCTTCTGATCCTTTCCTTATCTTTGTTTGTTTTTTTTTTCATTGAAGTGATCCCACTCTTGTGGAAGCATATACGCTAATTTGAACAAGAACTCCATAAGCCTTATTCTTGCGTGCAGTGGTGAGATTCCATATTCATAAATTGAATTGCTGATATTTTTTGCGTATTTTTGCAAACTAAGCATGACCATGTTGAGTTTGTATTTGTCAGTTCGTTAACGACTTTTCCATCGACCATGTTCAGGTGGAACTCGTACTTGTATTTAATGTATTTTCTTTCACTGATTTCGAACTTTATGGGTTTAATCTTGTTTATTTGTTATCAAGTGGCTTTCACTGTGTTCCGGCGATTCGCTTGCAAACTTTATTGGTCAACAATAATGTATTCGTGACGGTCGTCTTTTGTAAGGAAACATCAGATTTTAGCCACAAAGGTGTCCGGGTAAAAAGTTAGTTCCATGTTGCCTTAAAGATGCCTGTAGTAGCTTATATTTCTCTTTAGAAAGTTATCAAATCAAATTTAAACGTTGGCTATTCGCTACCCTGTACCAGGCTCAAATTTATACAAGAAAACACCAACTCATGTACCCCGAAATACGCACACACAAACCCATACAGTTGTATAAAAGAAATGTTGCGTGTATTAGAATCATGTACTTTTGATTGAAATTGAATTTTTAAAAAATGCCATCAGGTGCTGACATCTAACAAGTAAAAAACAGTTTTATTGTTAATGTATAAGTTTTTTTTTGTTTGCTTCCTACACCATTCAATACAATAATAATAAAAAAAAAGAAAATAGTAGAAACATGAAACAGCAAAAAAAATACACGTTTACAAAATGACACCATGATGAAGTGGAGGAGGAGACAAAATAAAAACAGAAAAGTGAACAAAAGTTGTTTATAGGCTTCCAACTTAGTTTGACAGAAACAGTGGAAATTTTACTCGTGAGTAAAAAAGATTCTGGTCCAGGTTAAGTTTTAGGTGCTGGTGGGATTTAATTAGATTCTAGTTCAGGGTTTGGTCGGATTCTGGTTCAGATCTGGCTGTGCTGTATTTTAATTTTATTTACGTTGCTAGTTAAATACAAATTAAGGCTCTAGTTTAAACTAAGTTTAGGTGGTAGTTTAGGTTATAGTTTAGTTTCTAGTTAAGCTGTTTGTCTGTTCAGGTCCTAAATAAATTTCAGTTTAGATTCTAGTTTAGGTTGAAGTTTTCGATTAAGCTTAGAATATAATTCAGAATATATTCAGTGGTAATAATTTAGGTTCTAGCTTAGAATCTTGATCAGTTTAAGGTGAGTTCTATTTCAGTTCTAGTTGATTTTAAGTTCAGTTCGAGTGCAGTTATAGTTCAGTTCTAGTTCAGTTCTAGTTCAGTTCTAGTTCAGTTTTTGTTCTGTTCTAGTTTAGTTCTAGTTCAGTTTAAGTTCAGTTCAGTTCTAGTTCAGTTCTAGTTCAGTCTTAGTTCTGTTCTAGTTTAGTTCTAGTTAAGTTTAAGCTCAGTTCAGTTTAAGTTCAGTTCAGTTCTAGTTCAGTTCTAGTTCAGTTTTAGTTCTGTTCAAGTTTAGTTCTAGTTCAGTTTAAGTTCAGTTCAGTTCTAGTTCAGTTCTAGTTCAGTTTTAGTTATGTTCTAGTTTATTTCTAGTTCAGTTCTAGTTCAGTTTTAGTTCAGTTCTAGTTCAGTTCTAGTTCAGTTTTAGTTCTGTTCTAGTTTAGTTCTAGCTCAGTTTAAGTTCAGTTCAGTTCTAGTTCAGTTTTAGTTATGTTCTAGTTTATTTCTAGTTCAGTTCTAGTTCAGTTTTAGTTCAGTTTTAGTTCAGTTCTAGTTCAGTTCTAGTTCAGTTCTAGTTCTGTTCTAGTTCAGTTCTTGTTCATTTCTAGTTAATTTCTAGTTCAGTTCATGTTCATTTCTATTTAATTTCTAGCTCAGTTCTTCTTAAGTTCTAATTCTATATCAGACTTTAATTTATTTATTTATTATTTAATTCCTGTTCTAGTCCAGGTTCTCATTCTTCTCCATTTCATTTTTTTTTTTTTAAATTTTTTGTCATTTATTCCACTGTTATTAAATTGCCTTATAGAGTGAATATTCTATATCAGCTTTATTGAATTAAATAAACTTTTTTCTGAAATAAAAAAGAGAGGCTGTGGATGCTTTTAGGGTCAAACTTCTGGAAAGGGGTTTCGTCTTAACAAAATTGTCAATTTGTTTTATATTTCTTTTTAACTTTTTATTAAAGATAAAGAAGAAAACTCCCTTAATAACACGGTTAAACTTATATTAAAAGTAATTTTTCATTTTCGCAACAAATTGACAATTTAAACGACTCCCCTTCTTCTGACTTGTTTATTTTTTTTTTTTACTCTTTTTTTACCAAATAATAATTTTAGCTCTTTCTTTTTATCTTCAAAAAGTAAAGGATAAAATCAAATTCAATTGTATTTTAAAACTGTCATGCCAAAAATCCATTAACGTTTTAATTCCTTCAATTTGCTTATTCAAATGTTTATTGTTGAAAGAGAAAAAATGCCAAAAAAAAACAATCTTAAATGGGGTTAATTGTATTTGCCCGCATCAATTCTGCGAGAAATGGAGTGTAATCCTCATAGTGATTAGAAAACAACGTCATTAACCCTTTTATCATTGGTTCCCATTATAGGCTGACTTCATTATCAAGTTACAAACAAACATGCACGGCAATCAACAGTCAGGCAGCATAAAAATCTAATCCATTCGATTTGGTATTTTTGCCTTTTATTGCTTTCACTTTTGTTCATTTAAATGTAAAATGTTATTTGAATTATTATTTGGATTGATTTGAATTATCATTCTTTGCGAAAATATTTATTAGCAGTTATTTTGTGTTCAAATATTTGATATATTTATCGTTTGAAGTTAAATTTTAATTGTTTTTTTATTTGGCTTCAATTTCAAAAGAAAAAAATTTTTGAATATTGGCAAATTTACAAAGTACCAGAGTTGTTAGTTGTTGTTAGTAGAATAATAGTAACATAATATGTAGGTCGATAGTATAAAACTATAGTGCGAAAGAATTTTAACTCATTAAGTTTCAAGAAAAATATATTATTTAAAAACTTGCAATAACAAAAATTTTTAAATTATTAGGCTCAGTTTAACAGTCAATAGTTAATTATGTATTAGTAAACTAAAATTATAACAATTACTTAACTAAAGTTTTTATCATATTTACAATAATTGGTTAAGTAAAAATGTTAATCAGGCCAAAAAATTGTAACTTTATTAAAATAATAAATTATTTTTTGATATTCTTTAATTAGGCTTGATATTTTCACTGAGGAAGGAATTTTTTACAACTTGGAATTGTTTTATCAAAGTTTATTGATAGTTTTTCTTGGCTGAGCTGGGATTTGAACCCGGGTTGTTTTTTACATGTTTCAATAATCACCACATTTTATCTTCAGAAAATCTTTGAGTTCTAACCACTGCACCACTGCGGTGCCCGCCAGCCAACAGTCAAACATCAATCTTTTAACCAGTAGTACTGGTGGTTCGAAATTTGCTGTTATTATCATTTAAATTTCAAATTACATGCCGCCTCCTTTCCTACGTTTTTTCTTTCAATGTTTTGTCTTGAAAACCTGAATACATTCGTTTATTATGTTTTTTTTGTCCACTTTCGTCGAAATTTTTTATTTGTACAAATTATAGTACAAATGTAAATATTAGAGGTTGTGCCATATCTATATTTATGAACAATTTTGATTTTAGTTGAACTGTTAATTTTCAATTTCTTGATATTTTTTTTATTTTGGTTTGACTTCATCCAATTTAATTTTCATTTAATTATTTTCACTGAGTAATGATTTTTTTACAACTTGGAATTTTTATTAAAATTTATTGATAATTTTTCTTGGCTGCGCTGGGACTTGAACCCGGATTGATTTTTAAATGTTTCAAGAATCACCACATTCTATCTTCAGAAAATCTAATCAAGCCTAATTTAAGAATATCAAGATATTAAAAATTAACAGTTTAACTAAAATCAAAATTGTTCTTAATAATAAATAATAAAAAAATAAAAGTGGTTACATTTGAGGGTTTAACTAATGGTTATGAAAAAGTTGGAAAAAAATATTTTATGTGTTAAACTATTGATATTAGCAGGGTTCGGACTTCTATGCAGTTAAAATCGCGTTTTATGCGCATACAAAATGCACTTAAGATGCAAAAATAGATACGCTTAAAATCCAAAAAATTATGCACTTAAATATTTTTAACATATTTAATAGTGATAAAATAAAAAAATTAAATTACATAAAAAACGTAAAAATTCAGTTTAATAAACGTATGTTAGGCACAATAACCACAAAAGTAGAAGTTAAAATAAAATATAACACAAAAATATAAAGAAAAGCCAAAAGTGAAACAATCATGTAACTTAAGTCACTAGTTAGATAAACATTTGAACCTACATATAAAATGAATAAAGAAAAAATATTTTTTTAATATTTGCAAAAGCTAATTTTTTAAGTAAAGAAAACGGAAGTGATATTTGCATACTTTTGTGGTTAATTCCTTTTCACTGCGCAGTTTTCGTAAAAATTAAGAATAAATATGCCAGCAGCTTGTTTTATTGTAATAAATCCCTTATTTAAAAAAAAAACTTTATAAAGTTTATTGCGAACTTGTTTAATTAAGGGGGTAATTTTGTTGACCACTTCACCTTGCGTTGAGAAAATTTTCATATAAAATTTTTTAAATTTTTGAAAATTCAAATAATTTTATATGAAAATTTTCTCAACGCAAGGTGAAGTGAACAATAAAATTACCCAATTAGTTTCCCTCCACAGCTTAATTCTTATTTGTGGCAATCTCAATTAACTTTATCATTTCACAATAGAACCCATAATTTGAAGACACAAACACTATCTGAGCTTTTATATTTGGTAAATTAAAAATGTTTTTTTTTGATACTGCATCACCATTTTTTAATCCTTCCACCAACCACATCTTTGACTTGGTAAGAGATTTCAGCATAATACATAATTGCTTTGAACCACGTTCCCAACCTGGTTGTTGAAGGCTGTGGAGGAAGACAAAAATTGGAAAACTTGTTTTGTTTTTCCAAATATGGAACATTTATATGCAATATAAGCAAAATATGCAAAAATGTGCATTCAAAACAAAATATGTAGAAATATGCTTTAACAAATCGATGCTATTTTACTGCAAATTTCTTGATTCGGAAACATATTGAGAACACAGTTACCTCAGATTGACGACAATAAATGTGCATTTGCATAAAAATCCGGGTCTTGGTTATTAACTATCTAATGTCTGTAAATTTGGGCCTGAATGTTATAAATAAAAATTAAAGGAATAGGACTATTACAAGAAAGCTTTATAAAATACATAATTGAAATTTAGCTCATAGAATAAATTCGAAAAAAATAAAATATTTTGAAAAAAGAAAATAGTTTGCAATTTATCTGAATTTTTGGGAATTAAGCACGACAAACAAAATCTTGTTAATTAGAACTTTTGTATTCCCAAAATATACTTTTGATTTGCTTGCGAAAACAATAAAGCAAGTTGTTTTTGTTTTTAGTTTGTTTTTTCTTAACCTACTTACAACAACAATTAATGTTGGAAGAATTCCAACCAATTGTTTATTGTTGTTGTTGTTTTGTTTAAACTTTGATTGGTGCTTATAACTCTTATTCGCTTACCAGTTTAATTTGTATATTATCTTTAGTTTTTCTAAAATCTTTGATTGAAGTTTCCTGTTGATCTGGCCAAATCAACCAGTAATATGTGACTATAAGTATAAGACTTTAAGTCCTGTTGTATTGGAATACCAATAAATAAATAAATTTCCATAATTTATTAAGCTTGAGGTTTTTTCTTTTTTATATAAAAAAATTAATAAAACAATTAAAATAACGTTCACAAAGTGATGAAAAAATAATAACAATTGTCACATATAATAAATTATTTACATTCTTAAAATTTTTTTTACTTCCTGTTTTGTTTTTATAGACATTTAGTGTATTTTGTGCTACATTTTCCGTTTTTTTCTGTGTTTAAAACTGATGCATTCTTAAAGTCCGAAGAGTGATATAAACTGGCACAGTGGGCTGTTAATGCTGTTTTTTGTGATGAAATATCCCTAAACTTTTGATTTGATTTGTGAGCCGAAATTTAAGTTTTCAGTTTGTTCTTTGTCATACCTACATATACTTTGTTGCATTGTCCATTATCATTTCCAAGGTATTTTATAAGCTGCATTCCAACTTATGTACATTATCCTTAGTCCTAGTGAATAATTTACCAACTGTATATATGATTTATGTGCTATTTTGCATGTCCTTGTGTCGAATATTTTCGACTTTTCTAAACGTTCCGATATTTAAGGAATATATGTAAGTGATTTGTAAATTGTTGGTCCTGCAGTTATGTATATTCAAGTTGTTTGCCCTATGTTTATTGCATTGTCCTATTGAATTTGATATCAATTCCATTGGAAAGCAATTATCCCTCAAAATATCCCTAATTCTTTTTAAATTCCTGTTAGGAAATTCTAAGTCACTTATTCTCAGTATTCTTTCTATAAGATTTTTTGTCGTACTAATTATAACCCTTTTTGGATGTTTGGAGAAATAATTAATATTTCGACCAGAAGAAGTTGGTTGTTGGTACCAATCCATTAATAATTTATCCTTTTTTCCTATTAACAAGGTATCTTAATATGAAAGTTTTAAGTTAGTTATGTCCGGATGAAATGAGTTAAAAGTTACCAACACATTTTCTTTTTGCGATTCCTCAATAATGCAAAATAAATCGTCAACATATTGTTACGAAAGTTAAATTATGTAAGAATTATTTATAGTTGTAGTTATAAGTTATCTTGAAAGTTATAGTTTTATGTCATATTAGTAACTAAAAATTGTCATGTAAAATTTTCAACGCAACTGTTATTTTAAAATAATTACTACATGAATATTCCAGTCATTTCTAGAAATGGTTTTAGAACATAAAAAGTTGTTATTACAGAGAGGTTCGGGAAAAATCTAGAAATAATTAGATTCAACTTTCAATAATCTCTCAAGTTCAAGGTCTGTTTTATATAAAGAATATTTATTTAAAATTGATCCAATATTTCGCTATCTCAATGGCTAGCTTCTTCAGGGAAATAATATTAAGAAGGTCGAAGAAATTAAACTAAATAATTAGATTCAACATTTTTTATTTTTCGAATTTATTCTATGAGCTAAAAAATTGAAGGAATAGGACCATTACAAAATAGCTTTATAAAATACATAACTGAATTTTAGAATAAATTCGAAAAATAAAAAATGTTAAATATAATATAAAGTAACCTTCGGAAGGAAATAATTCCCAGTTTCTATTTAGAAATAATTATTAAATATAAAAATGGGTGACTCATGTATAATTAAGTTAGTTTATTAGAGACATTAAAACGGTTCTGTTCGTAACTAACAATTGTGAACAAAATAATTAATTCTAATAAAGTTTGTTAAGTTGAATAAGTGTGTGCATTTATTTGGATTTGCAATTAAAAAGAACTCAAACGCGTTTATTAAAGGAAAATCGTTACAATATTTTGTCATAATTTTTGGTTAAATAGTCAATTTTGCAATACAAGTATCTAATAATTTCTCCATGACTATGCTATGCTGGTAATCCCATTGGAAGTCCCTTTTGTTGTGCATATATGTTATTATCCAAATGAAAATATAAAATGAAATAAAATAAAAAATATAAAATAAAAATAAAATAAATAAAATAAATAAAATAAATAAAATAAATAAAATAAATAAAATAAATAAAATAAATAAAATAAATAAAATAAATAAAATAAATAAAATAAATAAAATAAATAAAATAAATAAAATAAATAAAATAAATAAAATAAATAAAATAAATAAAATAAATAAAATAAATAAAATAAATAAAATAAATAAAATAAATAAAATAAAATAAAATAAAAAGAAATTGGAATAGGAGTAGGAGTAGCTTATCCCATCAACAATAAATTTCAGTGCTTTTATCAAGAATAAAAATTGGGAATTAAGCACGACAAACAAAATCTTGTTAATTGAAAATGTTGTATTCCCAAAAATTACTTTGATAATTTTTTAAAAGCCTAATTCAGCAAGCGCAGGGAGAGAGCAACGTTCAACTTTATTTATTTATTTTATAATGACATTATCAGGGTTGTGAACTATTTCTAATAAAAAAATCGTTTTAAACAAAAATCAAATCCGTTTTCAGTTTTTTTTCCATCATGTGTAATTTTTTTATGGGCTAGACTGATATTTCGACCGAAATAAGGCGGTTATACAGCCCAATTATGAATCTAAATTCACCGGGATTTTTTTTACCTTTCCCCATTTTAGAATTTATCAGAAATCATGAAGATCAGTAAACAAAATTTTAGTTAGACGTGATTGAATAAACTATTTCGATTTAGCACGCTAAAGTTTTAAAAAATCATATGATCATGTTCTCTACCCCGATTTTTTTTTTTCCCCCGAGCGGTGCTAATAAAATATTAACATTTTTAAAAAGACTTTTCTGATATTTCAAGAAAAGTAAAGTTATATAATTTCAAGCCAAAAATTTCTTATTGTTAACGTATGTATGTATGTGTGGCTTGGTTTAAGAAAAAATCTATGACTCAAAGCGAACTAAAATTTACTTGACTACAGCTAAAAAAAATTTGTTGTAATTCTACAGTTACCTTAATCAAGTTTGCGGGGCTTTTTATTTTACAACATCAGAAGAAAAGTCAAATTTTTTTCATAAAAACGTATAGCACTAGTTCAAGGCCCATCTATCAGGTCTGCTTACTTGTACAAAAACAAAAATCGATTCTTTTTAGTTGTCAAAAATTTACTACCACATATACACTCACAATATTCTGTACGTAAAATTAACTGATATTGTAATATAAAATAAATGAAAGAACAATTAAAAACCGGTCTACCTATTTTTCATTTATTTTTAACAAAAAGTTCATTTAATTTTTACTGTCAAAAATTCAACACCATATTCCGTAAAATCAAATAAATATTTAGTTATTTTGTTAAATTTTACTGTCAAAAATTCAGCACCATATTCAGTAAAAACGATTAAATATTCAGTTATTTATTAAAATTTTACTGTCAATTTTTTACTGTCAAATTGACCCCATATTCAGTAAAAACAATTAAATATTCAGTTATTTTATTAAATTTTCGTTTACTCCACAAAAGAGCCGAATTTCTAAAAAATACCAGACAGACACCTGTCCGCTTGTTTTTCTTATAAGCGAGAGAGGGAGAATATTTTTATTTACTTACCCAGTTACACACGTTTGTTTTACTTTTGTTGTACTGACCACGTTGTTTACAGAAGAACTCTCAATTATAAGACACCAGCAGCATGACCGATATGGCTTCGCAATTATTTTACTTTTAAAATTTGATGTATTTAACTAAATTATTTTAACAAATAGAAAATGGGTATTGCTTACACAAAACAAGCAATTCATTTTTTATAGGTAAGTAAAAATTAATTTTTGGTAGTAAAATTATATAAAATAACTGAATATTTAATTGTTTTTACTGAATATTGTGTTGAATTTTTGACAGTAAAATTTTATAAAATAACTGCATATTTATTTGTTTTTACGGAATATGTAGTTAATTTTTTGACAGTTAATTTATAAAAGATAACTGAATATTGATTTGTATTTACGGAATTCGCGGTTGAATTTTTGACAGTAAAAATTAAATGAACTTTTCGTTGCTTTAAATTACATTTTTATTTACTTTAACACAAAGAAAAATTTAACTCAATCAACGGACAATATTAACTGCAACTGAAAATCCGTATTAATATGCACTTAGTTTTTTGAATAACTGTTAGATTCAGTTTAAAATAAATTTGCTTGGAATTTTAAATGTTTATTTATTTAAAAATGGCTGAACGGAATATTTCTTAAATAAACTACATTCCGTTACTGTAATAATATTGTGAGTGTACAAAGCAAAATAAAACAAGTAAGAGTGCTATATTCGGCTGTGCCGAATCTTATATACCCTTCACCATTGTGCGAGCAGAATACATAGCAATTAAACAAAAACTAAATAAAACTGGTAAATATTTTTTTTTTAAATAAGAGACAACCGGTTTTGAACTTCGCTTTTCGTAAGGGCCCAGAATATATATACTTTATAGGGTGTAGGATCAATATTGTAGAAATTACAGTTATACATATATACCTTTTTTACCTTCGGTGAAGGGTATAAAAAGAGTAATTTTTGGGAAGTTAGGGGTCTAATCACCCCTGCATACGATAGACACTGGCGTATCGAATGAAAACTCGATAAATGTAATGTCGAGTTACTCGATGTCGAATGGTATTATTTCAAATTCAATACATTTCATTCGATATCGAGTTTCAAGATACCAAAATAAATAATTTCGATGGATTTTGCTCGATATCGTATGCGGTGATTAGACCCCAGTATTTCGGTTATAACTCATGCAAATTTCCGACATTTTGGTATATAAGTCATATACATAGGACATATGGCAGCCCTAAAATTTAGGTTTTTATAAAAATGTTGATGTTTTTTAGCCCATTTTTTGAGTATTTTGCTCATAAATTACCCATTGTCTAACCGATTTGATATTTTTAAATAGGATGAATTTTACCATTTACTTAAGTTATATTTATATATAAACATTTATATATACTTGTATACATATATTTTAACAAAGTTAATTATAAAAAGAGTAATTTTTGGGGATTCAGTTTTCGGTTGTAACTCAGCCATTTTATAACCGATTTGGCAGATTTATATACCGACGTGTTGAAGAAGAAATTTACCATTTACTTTAGTTATAAAACTTGGACTCGGGGAGATCTTTTTTTACGGGAGGTACCACGCCCACTTCCCCAATCCCGCCCACATTTTGTAGGATGGTGTGTATTAGCAACCTAAATGTGTGTACCTAATTTGGAAGCTTTGGCTTTTGCTGTTTCCCAGATATACAGCAAAAAGTAATAAAAATACAACAACCACAAGGGATTTTTCGAAAAAATTTGAGGTAGTCGTGGTTTTTTGCTCATAACTCAGCCATTTTTTAACCGATTTGGCAGATTTATATACAGACGTGTTGAAGAAGAAATTTACCATTTACTTTGGTTATAAAACTTGGACTCGGGGAGATCTATGGTTCCCGAAAGTGGGTATTTAAAAAAAAATTTAATTTTGGTCATAACTTTTTTGTATCTGCACCGATTTTCCCGAGTTTTTTATAAAATATGTCCTACTATATTTTGATATATAAGTCATATCCATAGGACATATGGCAGCCCAAAAATTTAGGTTTTTATACATTTTTTAATTTTTTTTGTATGGGAGGTATCACGCCCACTTCTCCAATCCCGCCCACATTTTGTAAGATGGTGTGTATTGGCAACCTAAATGTGTGTACCTAATTTGGAAACTTTGGCTCTTGCCGTTCTCAAGATATACAGAAATAAAAAAAATACAACAACAACAAGGGTTTTTTGGAAAAATTTAGAGGTAGTCGTGGTTTTTTGGCTGGTGGATCTGGCTGAATTTCAATAGCAAACTTGAACGGAGTATATGTGACATAAATATACATCAACCTAGTCCAGATCATTTCTGGGGTTTTCGGAAAACCCATTTCAACATACACACGGACAGACGGACAGACGGACAACCGGATTTGAACTTCGCTTTTCATAAGGACCCAAAATATATATACTTTATAGGGTGTAGGATCAATATTGTGGAACATACAAACGGAATGACAAAGTTATATATACCCTCTTGCCTTCGGTGAAGGGTATAAAAACGTGTATGTGTGGCATATAGAGTTTTTCTTTTCCCGGACTTTTTCATTTCCCGGGAAAGCGGGATTTATTTTTCAATTTCCCGGGATCCCGGGAATTCCCGCTCAATACAAATCGATGCAAAATATTATTTTATTTTATTTATTTGAAGAAATTACATTTCCTTAAATAAGTTTATAATTACATTCATCTTTTTTGCAATAACATAGGAGTGTTTAGGAATAAAACCTTAAAAACTTATAACCGCAGAGAACTAATGATTATATTAAATTTCGAGTAAATTTTCAAAAGATACCTTTAAAGTTTTAAATTGTTCTCCTATAAAACTAAGCAAATAGACTAAAGTACTTATTGCCACATAAATATACTCAGGCCTTTTTTTATGCGGTAGATGCGTTCCCAAAAAAACCGCATAAATAAAATCCGCATAAAAAAGACTCCATTTTCAAACTAAACGGATGATTCGCTCCGAAAAGTTAAAAAACCGCATAACTTCAAATCTGGGAGTAAAAATTAGACCAAAACCGCATAAAAAAAGTCATTATATAAAAAAATTAACCAAAAACAATTCATTTATTTATTATAAAAAATACATAAGAAGAGAAAAACTACAATATTAACCAGTTTTATGAAAGTTAACAAATAGTTAAAGGCATACATTTAAATTAATACGTAAATTAGTAATGAATAAGAAACAAAAAAAAAATATTTATAAAACTTAAATTAATAATTAATATTTAAAAGTAAAACATTACATGTTATCGGAATTACTACTTGGCAGCGTTTTTAATTGGTGCAAAATCACTCATCGCTAGAGGACCCAATCAAATCATCGTCGCTAGATAAGACAACATACAAATTAGCAGTTGGTAAAGTCGGAACATTCATAAAATCTTTATTTGGAAGGGTTTCGGCAGTTTGTTCAAAATAATTCGTCATTAAATTTTGAAAACTACTATTCATAAGTGATGCCAACGTTTAAAAATGTATAATACGACAAAAAAATAAATTCAAATTTCAAACAAATTATTACAAAATATTTATGTTACAATATGATTTTAGTACAGAATAAGCATTTACAGAATCGTTTGAAAGCCTTTTTCTAATTTTATCAAGAAGGTTTCAATGAGAAAACACGTTTTCTTTCTACGGATGTTTGTCTCTATAGCCAAAGGATCACTATATAATCACTAGACACTTTTAGTTTTCTTAGTACTTCATTCAAAACTTGTAATTCGTTTAAAAATTATTTTCTTCGAATCGAATAAGCGTTTTCTTAATTAATACCTTTTGTCGTCATCTCTTACAGAATCTAATCCAAAAGATCTATTATGCAGCTGCTCTGCATATAACTAGAATCATTACATTTTTTACAGCAAGTGAAAACAACTTTTTTTTGGTTTTTATAAAATAAATCTGGGTCTTTAAACAAATTAAAAATTATGTAAATTTTAACTCTTCCTCTTTCGAAATTTAAACATTTAATATTGCTTTACTTATCGTATATAAATTGGCATCTCTTTGGCGTTTGGCAAAACTGTCTTAAGTCAGAAACTGTAGAAACTGTAGTATTTTATATAGCTTTTAGGAGAGAAGGGAAAAGAAGATGCCATATCTTTTCCCCTCTCTCCAAAAAGCTCAGGACTTGACGAGTTAAACTTGACGTGTGTGAACCGGCACTTAGATTATAAAAGGTAAATTTCACCAAGCTCAGTTATAATTAAGTATCAGTTACCAATAAAAAATGGAGCTTCCAACGAAGCAGGTTTGTAAGGGAGAAACATAAAAGTTTCGCTTACCATTGCGCTTACGGAAGACATGAATTTTTTATGGAGAGTTCTTACTTTGAAGCAATACACTTTTGACTCATAACGCGTATTATTCAGCGCATATAAAAACAGTTGGATGTAAGAATCAGCTTTACACACTGAATGTTTTGATACAGTTATTTATTAGTATTTTCCCTTACAAACCTGCTTCGTAGTTAGGAAATGCCGTGGCACTTGAAATGTTATTTTTTTTATAAAAGTTGTTGAGAGTTCTTTCACTTACTTTACTGCATTTCAGTATGTGTTATTGTGTAGCGCATAATTGTGCGCTTATTTTTCTAAATCTACCGTTAGTGCTTCGCAAAATGATAACATTTTTTATTGGGAAGTTAAAGTTAGTTTTAACTGATCTTGGTGAAAATTTTATATTTCACTTCACCGGAGGTAAAAGGGTATATATAACTTTGTAATTTCTACAATATTGATCTTAGACCCTTAGAAGGAAAGTTCACATCCGGTTGGCCATCTGTCTGTCTGTTGGAATGAGTTTTCCGAAGCCCCCAGATACGATGGGGGTTTGCTTGGTATTTATTTATGACAGGTATGCTTACTATAAATTTGCTACTTAAATTCAGCCAGATCGGTCAAAAAATGACTGAGATATGAGCAAAAAACCACGACTACCTCTAATTTTTTCCAAAAATCCCTTGTTGTTGCTGTATTTTTATTCCTTTTTTCTGTATATCTGGAGAACGGAAGGCACAAAAATTAAGGTTATCAATAACAGCATCCCACAAAATGTGCGCTAGAAATAAAAACTTCTGATATGTGACATTAGGAGTGTTTAAGAGAACTGATGCTTATCTTAAATTCGTAGTTAATTCCCAAAAACCGCCCTTAAAGTTTTAAATTATTGTCCTATAAAAATAAACAAATAGACTTAAGCACTTTTTGTCACAAATATAAATCCAAAAAAAAAAATTAAATTATTTTAACAAATTATTACAAATTATTTCTTTTAAAATAGGATTTTAGTTCAGAACAATTTATTTATTTATTTATTTATTTTGTATAACTATATAATAATATAATTATTATACAGTTGTATTGTTAGAGCACTTGCGTCGTTTGAAATCCTATTTCAAACTTTTATTAAGAAGATTTCAATAAGAAAACACGTTTCCTTTCTGCGGATGTTTGCCTTTATAGTCAAAGGATAATTTTTTAATCTCTATACACTTTCAGTTTTTTTAGAGATTCTTTCAATTCCTTTTAAAGAAAAAATTATTTTCTTCGCATCGAACAGGTTTTTTCTCTATTAATAACTTTTGGCATCATCTTTTACAGAATCTAATCCGAAATTTTTTTATGCAGCTGCTCTGCATATAAAATCATTAAATTTTTTGAAGCAAGTGGAAATAATTTATTTTCGTTTTTATAAAATAAATCTGGGTCTTTAAACAAATTTTAAAATTCAGTACATTTTCACTCTTATTTATCGAAATTTCAGAGCATTAAACATTTAATATTGCCTTACTAATCGGTTGTGAATTGACATCTCTTTGGCGTTTGGCAAAACTGTCTTAAGTCAGAAACTTTATTTTTTCGTTATGTTAAATTTAAAAATATTTATTTGGTGCATTTCATAGACTTTTTTAGTAAGAGCAGATGGTAACGATTAGAAGGAGATGTGCTAGACTAAAGTGATTTAAGCCAAACAAAAGAGAAAAAATTTAATTAAAGCTAATCAAAAACTCAAAATGAGTTTTTTTGGCTTAACACATTTTTGCCTAACGGCTTAGATCTATTTTATGACACAACTTTTTTACAATTATATCAGCAGTAAAGTTGTCATAATTAAGTTAAAAAAAATCACGGGAATTCCCGTGCAAATTTCCCAGGATGTGCGGGATCCTGGGATTTTTGTCCCAGGAAATTCCGTGGGTAAAACACTACTCAGAAGTGACGTTAACGTAATAATCCTAATTTTTTTTGAAGATTTATTTACATTTGTTCTTTTAACCTGTTACCTACAAGAATTCCCTTCAAATATTTTTTGAATGTTTTTTTAACATTTTAAACTAACAAAATATTTTATAGTAACAGTTAAACTAAAAAAACTGTTTTGGTTAGGCAATAATAGCTTTAAGGTCTATTACAAAAACTCAACTGTAAATCCAAAGTAGTGAATGTTTCATTTAAACAAGCCAAACAATAACAATTTAAAAAAATATTATTAACACAAGGCTGATTTTATTGTGGATTATTTATAATCAGTAAAAGAAAAAAAATATAAATTATATTAGAAAAAACCAAATAACTTTGGTGTGTGTTCAAGATATCAAGAAAAATTGTAACCAGTCTAAAAAAATAAAAAAACAGCAACAATAATTGTTAAACAACACGCCCTGATTGAAATATTCAATGGATTTTTTAAAAAGTAAAGCAAATTGTTACACGATATTTTTTTGAAAATAAAAACTTAAATAATATCTATATTTTATGCGGTTGACGTGTATTGCTAAATCAGCTACAAAAGGGAAACATATTTTTTTTTATATGCATACATACCTACATATGTATATAGATATAGTATCGGTTTAAGATTTTCACTTAAAAGATATCACTTTAAATAAAAATTTTACGATCACGGACATAATCTATGATGCTTCAAAATCACTATAAACAAGCAAGGGTACTATGTCGGCTATGCCGAAACTTACATACCCTCCACCATGGTGCGATAAGAACAGAAAGTTATATAAATAAATACAGTTATTTATATGTATATTGAAACCATTAAAAAAATTCCCGTACACCCCCTAATAAATATAAACTATTTTTGCAAGTCGGTTTCAAGCAAAAAAAAATTTTTTTTTTCGTTAAATTTATTTTTGAAATTTATAGTTTTATATGTTTTTATTGAAAGGGCATAGTTTTTTTTATAGTGACTGACTTTAATGGAATCTCTACTAAAGCTCCAAAGCAAAATGAAACGGGATTTTTTGGAAAGAAAATTTTATGAAATTGATGTTTAAATATGATTTCTGCCATGTGGCCGCCACGGCTGGCGCGTAAACGGCACAATCTGGAAAAACAATATTCAACAACTTTTCGCATTCTGACTAGCCCATAAAGCGCACCAAACAGTAATTTTCTGTGGATGTAAATGTGTTTTGACAAAAGCTTGTGGATTCTCCTCGGTCCAAATGCGACAATTCTGCTTATTTACTAACCCACTCAACCAGAATTGGGCTTCAAAATTCCAACAATTTGCACGCGTTGCTCTGGTGTAAAGCTAAGATCCCACTATCGGCGCAATGTACCAATTTTTGTCGTATTTCATGTGCCGATAGTGTGAACGGTCAAACTTTTTTAATATGCGACAATCTGTGCCGAAATTGAGCTGACTGTAGCCAACCAAAATTAACCTTGATGCGTCGATAATGTGAACACTAGTGTTTGGGAATTCCCGGACTTTTTCATTTCCCGGGAAACGGGAACAAACATTTTTAATTCCCGGGAAACCCGGGAATCCCGGGAAATTTTTATTATCAAAAATAATTATAAAAAAGTCATTAAAATTTAACAAAATTTTTGTTTAAAACAGTTTTATTAAAAATGAACAATATCTGTATCACAAATTTGCTTGTGTAAAACTAATTAAATATACAAAACACAAAAACGCAATAAAAAATTAAAAAAATAGAGATCTTCATTACCAAACTTAAACAAAAAAATAACATACATATATTGACATATATAAGTTTTTAGTTTTTTAAAAATGTAGTTTTTAAAACCACTAATGCGTTGAGTAAGTCGATGGACATTATATTTCTCCACTTCGTTCCAAAGTGACCAGCAAGAGAAAAAACCCTTTCACTTTCCAACGAAGTTGGTTTTATATTATTGCTTACTTAATACATATTTAACTCTTTTTTTAAAGCAGTTAAGATTATTAATTTTCCGATATTTTGGCGTTGCCTTCGCATTAGTGATAGCATTTTCCAATTTTTTTTTTTAAAGTATTATTAACTCGAATTTCTGTGATATCACCATCACTACTAGATTCTTCCGCATCTGATGAACAGTTTCTTTAATTTTCCCTGATAGTAAATTATTATAGTATTATTATTAAAAAAATTATTAGTTAAAGATGCTTTTGGGAAATGGACCGGCATTTCCCAATCCAATATAAGTGAAAATCAGTCATTGTTTGCTAGTTCGGTAGCAATTTGTTTAATCATGTTTTCTTTAACACTGTTATAGTACTTAACAATAAGATTTTTGACGTCCGTTTCATTTTTTGGCAATGGCGTATTAAGTGACAAAAAACTTTCACGAATGAACGAACTTCTAGTGATTACTCTCATGGACATTCCGTCCACAGCAGCTAGTTTGAACACTGTTTCATGCATTGTATGCACTTGCATACAATTTTTAATCGAAGTCTGGTTTTGTTATTCATGGACAATGCCATTGTTCTCTACGACAGTGCCATTGTTTTCAGGTAACTCCTTATTTTTTTCTTGGTCAGCTGTTGTTGGAGTATCTAGTTTTATTTTGTGAACCATTCTAAGGTGTCGGTTAAAGCCACTGGTGCTGGCGAATTCATGTAAACGGTGGTGGCAATACTACAACAAGTAGAACAATAAAAGCACAACATTGAATTTTTTGTCTTTTTACAGTAAATGTCAACAATTTAATTTAAAAGCGCTTATCAAAGCAAGAATCTATTGCTACGGTTAAAAAAAATAAAACAAATCAATTGAGCCACTGAAGTTTTGTTTTAAATATTTTTTATAAATAAAAAAAAACAATATTAAATTAAAATTAACGTTTTTTATGTAAAATTGCTTATTTTATGAAATTCCCGGATTTCCCGGGAAAAATAAAAAAATGTCCCGGGAATTCTCGTCAGAAATTTTCCGGGAATTCCCGGGAAATCAGACCCGGGAAATCCCGGACCCCAAACACTAGTGGCATACCATAAACGTAAACAAACGTATACATGCACATGTAAGCAAAATGAAAACAACTTTTGACAACTAAAAAGAACATAAACAATGATCATCAGGCCTCTTGCGCAGACCTTTTCAATGGGCCTTGCACTAGTTAGTTTAAGAAATCTTAATATAAAAAAATAACAAACTTTTTATTGATATCGAATCAAAAAAAGTTTTCTTGAGCATTTTCTCAACAAACTCATGAAAATTAGAATAAAATTAAATAAATACTGTTTAACTTCAGAAATCTTTTTTTTTTTGTTTTTAATAAAAATAAGGTGCTTTTGTATTTCTTGTTGTAAGAAATTTTTGATCATATGCCAACAACGTGAATTTTTTGATCATGAGAAAATGTTTCTTTATTTAAGAAAGTTTTACTTAATACGAACGAAACAATTTAAAATCAGGAAATAATTTTTGGATTTTCTTGTTTTTAGAAACAAAATTGATTACTTTTCAAAATAAACTTCTTTCCGTGTACAGGATGCATTCCAGAGCACAATATATCAAAAGTATTTAAAAAATGGAAACAAATTATTGTTAAATCTGTTTTGATTTTAATGAATGCAAATAAAAGTACAAAAAAATGGATATCTATAAAGGCGCTAATTTAGCGCTATATTTAAAAACAAAAGCGCAAGAAAAAATATGAGCCTTCTCGACAGTTAAAAAGCGCTAAATCTAGCGCCAAACGTACTGAATTGGCAACTCTGGATATTAGGCAGTTTAATTAAATTAAAGTTGGAATTAAAAAAACCCAAATTAAAAGTTAAGGGGGCTGAGTCCCATAGGCCCCAGAATCCAAAAAACCGCCCCGCCCACCTAGTGGTATGTGTGGGTACTGAAATTAAACGTAAACAGTTAAAACGAAGTCACTAAAATTAATTGCGGGCGGGACTTGTGGGACAAAGAAAAAGACCCCCACTTATAAATAGGTATGAGTAATTAAATAAAAGTAATATTCCACGATTGTTTATATTTTGTTTTTTTTTCTCTCTATGGTATAACGAAAACCGGCTTCGCTAACTAAAGCTTCTCTGCCCCGCGTGATTTTCTCCAAAAATGTTTTAATGTGCAATCGTGAGCAAATTACCTTTGAGTACCCACACATACCACTATGTGGGCAAGTTTTTTTTTATTTTTTAAACTTTGTGTGCACCCAAAACTGCAGTTTAGCCGGATATTAATAGCGATTGTAATTTTAATAAGATTTGTTGTAGTACAACAACTTCTTGAAACCACGTTAATACGGATTTATTAATTTCAAGACTTGATAACATAAATACTTTTATATCAAGTTTTATTAAGTTTAGGTTTACAGTTCCAATACCACGGTAACGTTCAATATCCGATATTCTACTAAGAAAATGCTTCTTTCGTATTCGTTGTTAAATCACGGTAAAGCACGGTACTTTGTCCCATAGACAAAAATAAAAAAAAAATGTTATGGCCGTTTTCTCATTACACGATTATCTTTTTTCCAAACGAAAAACTGCACATAATTGAAATTTAGTTTTCTCAATGTCTTGTTTGCTTCTATTCTGTAGCAAAGCTAACCAGCACTCATCTACCAACGTTTACATGTATTTTGAGAGGTGCTGCCAACTAAAAACAACGATTTTTGTCGGTATACTGAGAAACCAAAAATCGTTAACGGACAGTTTATCGGTCTAATAAATTTATGTTGACATTAGGTAACAGACAGTTCGTCGATACATTGAGAAAATGTGATAAAAGATAAATGGATCGATAGATAACAACACAACTCATTAAAATTTTTTGGAATTGATTTCGTGTGACTCTCCTAGACACCACCAGAGATCGCTACAGTCAGTCAAATTTCAGAAAGAATTAATGAATAAAAAAATGAATTGAATTGCTTCAAAAAAAATTCTCAAAAATTAATTTTTTTAAAAAAGAGTAAAAAAGCAATAATTACATTTTTATTAAAAATATTAACTTAATGTAGTTTTTATTGCTCAAAAAATATACATTTTTCCAAAAAAATCCAAAAGTTACAAAAGTTTGTTTGAACTTTAAAAAAAAATCATATAAAATCATACATTTTTTTACTTCGATTTTTCTTAGCAAATCGTGTTTCTTAAATTTTTTGAATTATAGAGCATGTTTAAGAAAAGTAACAAATTAAATAAAAAAAAATTAAAATCCTAAATTTGATTAAAGAAATACTAAGAAAAAGAAAGTATTATATGGAAGTCAATTATTGCACCATAACCTTAACCAGAGTACGCTAAAATTATGTAATTTTCAGCAGGATGAGGTAATACATACAGAAAAAAATCAAGTTGAAAACGTCGAATAATGGTTGATTTAAAATTTTTCGGTGGTGATTTTGCTTCATACGTTTTTCATGTTAATTCAACCTGATTTTACAATTACTTGCGAACAACATTTTTTTCTTTTAAAATAACTATAATTCATGTTAATTTAACATTGCAGTAAAGTTAGAGCAAAATGTCATTCATATTGAAATAACAATCTGAATCACGTTGAATGAAAGTTATTTCATGTTTAAACAACGTAAATTTCATGTAGAAACTAATTGGCATGAGTGTGTTATAACAGTGTGAAGAAGCTTCAGACACAACATATGTATGCATTTATTTAAGAATAATTCAATACACTTACCCCTGTACCACATGCTTTACTTACATATTTTGTATTCTCCTTTGTCAACAGAAGCATCAGCAGAATCGCCCGATAATGTTCTCGTCATAATTCTACTTTGAAAACTTGATGTACTATTTAACTAAATATTTTTAATTAAAAGAATACGGGAATTGTCTTATTTTTATAACATATTTTAAGAATGCAATTAAAAAAATTAACATTCTTAACTCTTTTTGTGGTACATCATTCTCAATAATTTTTTATGTTTATAAACAAATAAATGGTAAAAATTTACAAATATTTCTTTTTTGATTACAATTTAAACTAAGTATTTATAATTTATAAATAAATTAGTTTATTATTAAGAAAAAAAAAATTTTTTTTTGCATAAATGTTCTACGTGCTTTATGAGCCACCTTTTTATATTAAAAATTTAAATAAAGTAAAAATTCAATTAGCCACTTCCGTAATTCAAATGCACAGTTGAAATCAATATTACAAAAACAACTTGCAATTTTATTTTCTTGTTTTTGTTGTTCTTGCGTTTGTTGTAGTATTTCCAACAACAAACACTAGTGAATTTGGCAGCTAAGCCCAGGAAAAATAGATCAGATGCTAACGCCACCTGTTAAGTAATTTCATTTTGATTTGTGTTATATTTTGCTTTGCTTTATTTTTATTTTAAAATGCCGTTAATTTATATTTCAAATTAGAGATGAGAACATGAAAAAAATTGTTTTAAGTATCAATATTTTCACATTTATTTAAACTACATATCGTTAGCTAAAACGCAAACGGCCCTAACTAACAAAAAATCCAAAATCGGTTTTTTTTGATTCTGATGCATCGCATCGAAATACACATCCACAAACAAATTTGGAGTTATCTGAAAAAAATTACTAATTTTATTAACGAAAAACAAACGGCCCTATCTACAAATGCATTTATTTCATAAACGCAAAAAGACTTAACTGATTGTGTGTATAGACAACATTGTAAGTTGTCAAAAAAAATTGATAGATTTGACCGTTTAACAATTTATTTATTACAGAGAAATAAATTTGTAACAGCTTAATGCAATTTTTTAAATAAAATATTTTAATAATATTAATGTTTTATTACAAATAAATAAAAAGCGTATTCATATAATTAAATTTATTAAACAGCGTTTTCTTAATAAATGAAAAAATACAATTAATCTACTTTGTATTAATGTGTAGATAGGGCCTTTGGTTTCATAAAATTAGAGTACCAAAGGACTTAACTAACAACACTTTTGAAATATTTTAAAATTTTATTTTATTTTCCAAGAATTCAATTTCTTACACCTTTTTTTATAATACTGGTGAAAATCATGCTGGTCGAAACCATACCATTAGTATAAAACAGTTTTTGCCTTCTCCTGTAAAATTATTAAAATGTTAGATAGGGCCGTTTGCGTTTTAGCTAACGATATGTATGTATATTATTTGGTTTTATTTATTGTTATTAAAAGAAAAATTCACCACTTATTGACGATTACATGTTTATATATATAGCCAAATAATGGCATTAATATATGTTTCATATTTTAGAATTAGGTGCTTTACGGGAAAACGCACACTATTTAAATTTTTAGAATTTGTTCGCAATCCTTTATGGATCACCATACAAATTGTTTCTGTTCAAATTTATTAAAATGCGATTAATTATTATCCAGTTATAGTTATATAACTCCGGAAGGACATTTGTAAGGGGGTTAGGTGAAATCCTGAACCGATTATAACCAAATTTTAGAAGGCTTTGTCCTTGGGCCCAAAGAGTACTGTGCATCAACTCTCATGTTTAAAACTCCGACCTTTGCTTTGATTAAAAAATTCACATGAACAGACAGACCGACAAATAGATGGAGACGGAAAGACTGACGGACGGACAAAGCTTATTCAACTCAGAAAAATACTTAGTAAATACAAACAAATACACCAAGTTTCATTACAATCAGATGATTTTTGAAAAAGTTATAGAGTTTTTACAATTAAGGATACATGACAGGACATGGCAGAGTCATTGCTGCAAGCATTACTATAATTAACAGAAAGCTTGTAAGCTAAGTACGTATAACAAATACGGATTATCATGATGTTTAGATCATGTATGTAGCCAATATTAAAAATTATATTTTTGGAGGTAGGCCATTCTTGGTTTGATTTTTTCAAAAAATTTAATTTAAACTAAGATATTTTATATCGGCATACCAAATTTCAAAAGCCAACGACAAGTCCTTCTATTTTCGTCCCATCTTTATATGGGGACAAAGCACTGTGCACCGCACAGTGTCGCAATTTTTGAAATAGCGGCCAAAAGTCTTTGTTTTGCCACCAATTTTAAAATTCCAAAATCGAAAAATTCAGGTTTCCAAAATCCAAGAAATTCAGAACTCTACGTAAACATTTTCCCTAAAAACAGAATGATTCAATATGCACCTTTTTATTATCTGACTTAAAAGTATGATTTTGTAATCAATTTTCAAAAATTCAATCACTTATAACTTTTTATTTCAAAAAAGGATTTTTATGAAAAAAAAACTGTTTTTGTTAAAATGGTTTCTGTAACTTCTGAGATCGTTTTAATATTATTTTTAAAAGTATGTTAAATTTTATATAAAATTAAGGTTTAATGGCACACTGTGCGCCGCCGATTGTTCTGAGCATTGTCAATTGGTCGGAAAAGTCTTCTGGCATTGTTAAACTCTTTTATTAGAGTTGTGTTATGGATATTTTTGAAGTTTAGCCCATGTAGATTGTTTGTTGGGTTATGCTATTTTTAAAAATGAAGGGTTATATTTTCATAATATTTTCAGTATTTGGTCTTGAGTTCTGCGTAGAGTGAATCATCTTTAAATATGGTCCCCTCTAACAAAACTATATTTTAAGAAAATTTTAAACATATTATGTTTAATTTAACAATATTGTTGTTACGACAACCATGTTATCGTTAAACTAGGTCTTCATCAAGATGTCACAACCATGTTATTGTTATCCCAGAACATGTTATGGTTATTAATAACTAAAATATGTTTAAAACTTATAATAGCATGGTTGGTTTTCGACGATAACATGTTGCTCTTGGAAAAGAGCAAAATACTTTTGTAAATTTTAAAACAAATTTTTTTTTCATATTTAACCATAACATGTTCAGAGGCAACCATAATATGGTTGTGGCTTCTTGATGGAGGACTACTTTAACTATAATATGGTTGTCGATAACAACAATTTGGTTAAATTAAACATAATATAATAAGTTTTTGTTTGTGTGCAACAATTATTGCAGTATGGCGAAGGGTTTTTATATTTTAAAAATCGGACAAGTTTACGCCTCTACACTACTAAATAATCATATGTTATTTGGTCACTTAATTTATTATAAATTTTTACACGATATGACATGACCTCTATGTAGCTTTTAAACCATTTAAGATTGCTTCCTCTTTTTCAAGAGTGTGTATGTGACAATGTATCAAACGCTTTATTAAAATCTTTAAAAAGTACTAAAACATGCATATGTTTTGTCAAGCATCTGTTTGCGTAATATTAAAATAATACCCTCTCCACTATTTTGGTGTGGGTATTAATAGTCTATAAGATCTTGTATGTATTGAATGTATTGAAAAAATACTTATTCAGCAAAACCTTATCTTTGCATCTCTACATCACGAATAATTGTAATGATTTTTAAGCAAATCGCCTCAATTCAACATTAAAATGTTTTAGTTTTGTTTCTTTTATGTTTCATATTTTTACTACAACATGAAACGTGATAGTTGTAAACAGTTTTATTGTTGTTCTTGCTGTTCTTGGTGTTGCAAATAGTAAATAAATTGCAACAGACAGAAGTAGAGACAAACCAACAAACTAATGGCGTCATGTGGATCATCTCAACAACCATAAATTGTAAATGGTCATAACTTTTTTGTATCTGCACCGATTTTCCCGAGTTTTTTATAAAATATGTCCTACTAATTTTTTGATATATAAGTCATATCCATAGGACATATGGCAGCCCAAAAATTTAGGTTTTTATACATTTTTTAATTTTTTTTGTATGGGAGGTATCACGCCCACTTCTCCAATCCCGCCCACATTTTGTAAGATGGTGTGTATTGGCAACCTAAATGTGTGTACCTAATTTGGAAACTTTGGCTCTTGCCGTTCTCAAGATATACAGAAATAAAAAAAATACAACAACAACAAGGGTTTTTTGGAAAAATTTAGAGGTAGTCGTGGTTTTTTGGCTGGTGGATCTGGCTGAATTTCAATAGCAAACTTGAACGGAGTATATGTGACATAAATATACATCAACCTAGTCCAGATCATTTCTGGGGTTTTCGGAAAACCCATTTCAACATACACACGGACAGACGGACAGACGGACAACCGGATTTGAACTTCGCTTTTCATAAGGACCCAAAATATATATACTTTATAGGGTGTAGGATCAATATTGTGGAACATACAAACGGAATGACAAAGTTATATATACCCTCTTGCCTTCGGTGAAGGGTATAAAAACGTGTATGTGTGGCATACCATAAACGTAAACAAACGTATACATGCACATGTAAGCAAAATGAAAACAACTTTTGACAACTAAAAAGAACATAAACAATGATCATCAGGCCTCTTGCGCAGACCTTTTCAATGGGCCTTGCACTAGTTAGTTTAAGAAATCTTAATATAAAAAAATAACAAACTTTTTATTGATATCGAATCAAAAAAAGTTTTACTTGAGCATTTTCTCAACAAACTCATGAAAATTAGAATAAAATTAAATAAATACTGTTTAACTTCAGAAATCTTTTTTTTTTTGTTTTTAATAAAAATAAGGTGCTTTTGTATTTCTTGTTGTAAGAAATTTTTGATCATATGCCAACAACGTGAATTTTTTGATCATGAGAAAATGTTTCTTTATTTAAGAAAGTTTTACTTAATACGAACGAAACAATTTAAAATCAGGAAATAATTTTTGGATTTTCTTGTTTTTAGAAACAAAATTGATTACTTTTCAAAATAAACTTCTTTCCGTGTACAGGATGCATTCCAGAGCACAATATATCAAAAGTATTTAAAAAATGGAAACAAATTATTGTTAAATCTGTTTTGATTTTAATGAATGCAAATAAAAGTACAAAAAAAATGGATATCTATAAAGGCGCTAATTTAGCGCTATATTTAAAAACAAAAGCGCAAGAAAAAATATGAGCCTTCTCGACAGTTAAAAAGCGCTAAATCTAGCGCCAAACGTACTGAATTGGCAACTCTGGATATTAGGCAGTTTAATTAAATTAAAGTTGGAATTAAAAAACCCCAAATTAAAAGTTAAGGGGGCTGAGTCCCATAGGCCCCAGAATCCAAAAAACCGCCCCGCCCACCTAGTGGTATGTGTGGGTACTGAAATTAAACGTAAACAGTTAAAACGAAGTCACTAAAATTAATTGCGGGCGGGACTTGTGGGACAAAGAAAAAGACCCCCACTTATAAATAGGTATGAGTAATTAAATAAAAGTAATATTCCACGATTGTTTATATTTTGTTTTTTTTCTCTCTATGGTATAACGAAAACCGGCTTCGCTAACTAAAGCTTCTCTGCCTCGCGTGATTTTCTCCAAAAATGTTTTAATGTGCAATCGTGAGCAAATTACCTTTGAGTACCCACACATACCACTATGTGGGCAAGTTTTTTTTTATTTTTTAAACTTTGTGTGCACCCAAAACTGCAGTTTAGCCGGATATTAATAGCGATTGTAATTTTAATAAGATTTGTTGTAGTACAACAACTTCTTGAAACCACGTTAATACGGATTTATTAATTTCAAGACTTGATAACATAAATACTTTTATATCAAGTTTTATTAAGTTTAGGTTTACAGTTCCAATACCACGGTAACGTTCAATATCCGATATTCTACTAAGAAAATGCTTCTTTCGTATTCGTTGTTAAATCACGGTAAAGCACGGTACTTTGTCCCATAGACAAAAATAAAAAAAAAATGTTATGGCCGTTTTCTCATTACACGATTATCTTTTTTCCAAACGAAAAACTGCACATAATTGAAATTTAGTTTTCTCAATGTCTTGTTTGCTTCTATTCTGTAGCAAAGCTAACCAGCACTCATCTACCAACGTTTACATGTATTTTGAGAGGTGCTGCCAACTAAAAACAACGATTTTTGTCGGTATACTGAGAAACCAAAAATCGTTAACGGACAGTTTATCGGTCTAATAAATTTATGTTGACATTAGGTAACAGACAGTTCGTCGATACATTGAGAAAATGTGATAAAAGATAAATGGATCGATAGATAACAACACAACTCATTAAAATTTTTTGGAATTGATTTCGTGTGACTCTCCTAGACACCACCAGAGATCGCTACAGTCAGTCAAATTTCAGAAAGAATTAATGAATAAAAAAATGAATTGAATTGCTTCAAAAAAAATTCTCAAAAATTAATTTTTTTAAAAAAGAGTAAAAAAGCAATAATTACATTTTTATTAAAAATATTAACTTAATTTAGTTTTTATTGCTCAAAAAATATACATTTTTCCAAAAAAATCCAAAAGTTACAAAAGTTTGTTTGAACTTTAAAAAAAAATCATATAAAATCATACATTTTTTTACTTCGATTTTTCTTAGCAAATCGTGTTTCTTAAATTTTTTGAATTATAGAGCATGTTTAAGAAAAGTAACAAATTAAATAAAAAAAAATTAAAATCCTAAATTTGATTAAAGAAATACTAAGAAAAAGAAAGTATTATATGGAAGTCAATTATTGCACCATAACCTTAACCAGAGTACGCTAAAATTATGTAATTTTCAGCAGGATGAGGTAATACATACAGAAAAAAATCAAGTTGAAAACGTCGAATAATGGTTGATTTAAAATTTTTCGGTGGTGATTTTGCTTCATACGTTTTTCATGTTAATTCAACCTGATTTTACAATTACTTGCGAACAACATTTTTTTCTTTTAAAATAACTATAATTCATGTTAATTTAACATTGCAGTAAAGTTAGAGCAAAATGTCATTCATATTGAAATAACAATCTGAATCACGTTGAATGAAAGTTATTTCATGTTTAAACAACGTAAATTTCATGTAGAAACTAATTGGCATGAGTGTGTTATAACAGTGTGAAGAAGCTTCAGACACAACATATGTATGCATTTATTTAAGAATAATTCAATACACTTACCCCTGTACCACATGCTTTACTTACATATTTTGTATTCTCCTTTGTCAACAGAAGCATCAGCAGAATCGCCCGATAATGTTCTCGTCATAATTCTACTTTGAAAACTTGATGTACTATTTAACTAAATATTTTTAATTAAAAGAATACGGGAATTGTCTTATTTTTATAACATATTTTAAGAATGCAATTAAAAAAATTAACATTCTTAACTCTTTTTGTGGTACATCATTCTCAATAATTTTTTATGTTTATAAACAAATAAATGGTAAAAATTTACAAATATTTCTTTTTTGATTACAATTTAAACTAAGTATTTATAATTTATAAATAAATTAGTTTATTATTAAGAAAAAAAAAATTTTTTTTTGCATAAATGTTCTACGTGCTTTATGAGCCACCTTTTTATATTAAAAATTTAAATAAAGTAAAAATTCAATTAGCCACTTCCGTAATTCAAATGCACAGTTGAAATCAATATTACAAAAACAACTTGCAATTTTATTTTCTTGTTTTTGTTGTTCTTGCGTTTGTTGTAGTATTTCCAACAACAAACACTAGTGAATTTGGCAGCTAAGCCCAGGAAAAATAGATCAGATGCTAACGCCACCTGTTAAGTAATTTCATTTTGATTTGTGTTATATTTTGCTTTGCTTTATTTTTATTTTAAAATGCCGTTAATTTATATTTCAAATTAGAGATGAGAACATGAAAAAAATTGTTTTAAGTATCAATATTTTCACATTTATTTAAACTACATATCGTTAGCTAAAACGCAAACGGCCCTAACTAACAAAAGATCCAAAATCGGTTTTTTTTTGATTCTGATGCATCGCATCGAAATACACATCCACAAACAAATTTGGAGTTATCTGAAAAAAATTACTAATTTTATTAACGAAAAACAAACGGCCCTATCTACAAATGCATTTATTTCATAAACGCAAAAAGACTTAACTGATTGTGTGTATAGACAACATTGTAAGTTGTCAAAAAAAATTGATAGATTTGACCGTTTAACAATTTATTTATTACAGAGAAATAAATTTGTAACAGCTTAATGCAATTTTTTAAATAAAATATTTTAATAATATTAATGTTTTATTACAAATAAATAAAAAGCGTATTCATATAATTAAATTTATTAAACAGCGTTTTCTTAATAAATGAAAAAATACAATTAATCTACTTTGTATTAATGTGTAGATAGGGCCTTTGGTTTTATAAAATTAGAGTACCAAAGGACTTAACTAACAACACTTTTGAAATATTTTAAAATTTTATTTTATTTTCCAAGAATTCAATTTCTTACACCTTTTTTTATAATACTGGTGAAAATCATGCTGGTCGAAACCATACCATTAGTATAAAACAGTTTTTGCCTTCTCCTGTAAAATTTTCAAAATGTTAGATAGGGCCGTTTGCGTTTTAGCTAACGATATGTATGTATATTATTTGGTTTTATTTATTGTTATTAAAAGAAAAATTCACCACTTATTGACGATTACATGTTTATATATATAGCCAAATAATGGCATTAATATATGTTTCATATTTTAGAATTAGGTGCTTTACGGGAAAACGCACACTATTTAAATTTTTAGAATTTGTTCGCAATCCTTTATGGATCACCATACAAATTGTTTCTGTTCAAATTTATTAAAATGCGATTAATTATTATCCAGTTATAGTTATATAACTCCGGAAGGACATTTGTAAGGGGGTTAGGTGAAATCCTGAACCGATTATAACCAAATTTTAGAAGGCTTTGTCCTTGGGCCCAAAGAGTACTGTGCATCAACTCTCATGTTTAAAACTCCGACCTTTGCTTTGATTAAAAAATTCACATGAACAGACAGACCGACAAATAGATGGAGACGGAAAGACTGACGGACGGACAAAGCTTATTCAACTCAGAAAAATACTTAGTAAATACAAACAAATACACCAAGTTTCATTACAATCAGATGATTTTTGAAAAAGTTATAGAGTTTTTACAATTAAGGATACATGACAGGACATGGCAGAGTCATTGCTGCAAGCATTACTATAATTAACAGAAAGCTTGTAAGCTAAGTACGTATAACAAATACGGATTATCATGATGTTTAGATCATGTATGTAGCCAATATTAAAAATTATATTTTTGGAGGTAGGCCATTCTTGGTTTGATTTTTTCAAAAAATTTAATTTAAACTAAGATATTTTATATCGGCATACCAAATTTCAAAAGCCAACGACAAGTCCTTCTATTTTCGTCCCATCTTTATATGGGGACAAAGCACTGTGCACCGCACAGTGTCGCAATTTTTGAAATAGCGGCCAAAAGTCTTTGTTTTGCCACCAATTTTAAAATTCCAAAATCGAAAAATTCAGGTTTCCAAAATCCAAGAAATTCAGAACTCTACGTAAACATTTTCCCTAAAAACAGAATGATTCAATATGCACCTTTTTATTATCTGACTTAAAAGTATGATTTTGTAATCAATTTTCAAAAATTCAATCACTTATAACTTTTTATTTCAAAAAAGGATTTTTATGAAAAAAAAAACTGTTTTTGTTAAAATGGTTTCTGTAACTTCTGAGATCGTTTTAATATTATTTTTAAAAGTATGTTAAATTTTATATAAAATTAAGGTTTAATGGCACACTGTGCGCCGCCGATTGTTCTGAGCATTGTCAATTGGTCGGAAAAGTCTTCTGGCATTGTTAAACTCTTTTATTAGAGTTGTGTTATGGATATTTTTGAAGTTTAGCCCATGTAGATTGTTTGTTGGGTTATGCTATTTTTAAAAATGAAGGGTTATATTTTCATAATATTTTCAGTATTTGGTCTTGAGTTCTGCGTAGAGTGAATCATCTTTAAATATGGTCCCCTCTAACAAAACTATATTTTAAGAAAATTTTAAACATATTATGTTTAATTTAACAATATTGTTGTTACGACAACCATGTTATCGTTAAACTAGGTCTTCATCAAGATGTCACAACCATGTTATTGTTATCCCAGAACATGTTATGGTTATTAATAACTAAAATATGTTTAAAACTTATAATAGCATGGTTGGTTTTCGACGATAACATGTTGCTCTTGGAAAAGAGCAAAATACTTTTGTAAATTTTAAAACAAATTTTTTTTTCATATTTAACCATAACATGTTCAGAGGCAACCATAATATGGTTGTGGCTTCTTGATGGAGGACTACTTTAACTATAATATGGTTGTCGATAACAACAATTTGGTTAAATTAAACATAATATAATAAGTTTTTGTTTGTGTGCAACAATTATTGCAGTATGGCGAAGGGTTTTTATATTTTAAAAATCGGACAAGTTTACGCCTCTACACTACTAAATAATCATATGTTATTTGGTCACTTAATTTATTATAAATTTTTACACGATATGACATGACCTCTATGTAGCTTTTAAACCATTTAAGATTGCTTCCTCTTTTTCAAGAGTGTGTATGTGACAATGTATCAAACGCTTTATTGAAATCTTTAAAAAGTACTAAAACATGCATATGTTTTGTCAAGCATCTGTTTGCGTAATATTAAAATAATACCCTCTCCACTATTTTGGTGTGGGTATTAATAGTCTATAAGATCTTGTATGTATTGAATGTATTGAAAAAATACTTATTCAGCAAAACCTTATCTTTGCATCTCTACATCACGAATAATTGTAATGATTTTTAAGCAAATCGCCTCTATTCAACATTAAAATGTTTTAGTTTTGTTTCTTTTATGTTTCATATTTTTACTACAACATGAAACGTGATAGTTGTAAACAGTTTTATTGTTGTTCTTGCTGTTCTTGGTGTTGCAAATAGTAAATAAATTGCAACAGACAGAAGTAGAGACAAACCAACAAACTAATGGCGTCATGTGGATCATCTCAACAACCATAAATTGTAAATGGGGACAAGGTTTAGAGCAGAGATTCCCAAATGAAGCTCCATAGACCCCTTGGGGTTTTTGATTCATTAAAATCGGTTAGAAAGTTTGTGAGAGGCAGAAATTGCTCCTTTTCAATGGGCTTGGTCCTTTTGCCAATACGAACCTATAAGTCAAATTTTATCCAATTATATACAAAATTGCAACCTGTACTTTGCGCGCAAGTTACATGGACAGCCAGCCGGACTCAGCAATAACTATACTGTAAACATATCAATGTTTATCGCAGTTATAAATTTGAATATTGTTGACTGAAAAATAATTATTTTTCTAACAACTAAATAATGATAACTTTCAAAACATTTTATATTACTCAGAACCATTTTATAATAGTTAACAGTAATAACATGATAACTTTCTATAAATTTAACATAATATGTTTTAGATCCAATCAAAATAGCTTTGCTCTAATTCTATTTATTTATTCATTTTCTCATATATGAAACTTCTACAACAAAATATTAGTTTTAGTGAGAAGAAATCTAAAAAAGTTATGATCAAAAATATTAATCAATAACATAAAAATATAAAAATTAAAAACATAAAACAGGGGCCTAATTCTGGCGCTCGTGATCGAGTACTTTCTCGAATCGGAAGCAATTTTATTTCA
This sequence comes from Pollenia labialis, assembly GCA_949318255.1. Taxonomy (NCBI): domain Eukaryota; kingdom Metazoa; phylum Arthropoda; class Insecta; order Diptera; family Polleniidae; genus Pollenia; species Pollenia labialis. The sequence goes on from OX439141.1 coordinate 133,130,363, forward strand.
GTCGATACTGAACGAATCGAAATTATTTTTCAGTATTGTGAAAATGTTTTACAACACTGAAAAAAAAATTCCGATTCGTTCAGTATTGACTGAAATAATTAGATATTAAATTGCTTAAGAATCGAGGAAGTACTCGATCACTATTGCCAGAATTAGGCCCCAGGTATATTATTTTAACAATTAATGTTATAATAATGAAAACGATAGTTATTTATGAATAAAATCTAAATAGCTGCTGCTTGAAATGCAGGGCGCTGCTGGTTTCCTTAATTGTTGGGGGAAGATTGTTTTAGAGATGTATTGCAGTTATAAAAAACTGTCATTCCGAAACAAGTGTGTGGTGCCTAAATTGAATAAGATTCTTGTTCCTTTCGAGGCGACTAAAATTTAAACGTTTATAGAGATAATTTGGTTCTCGAGTGGATATAATTTCATGCAAATAAACAAGAGTTCGTATTTTCGACAAGTCTTCAAATAGCACCCCGTGCACGGTGTAGTATTGATATTGATATAATAGTCATTACTGACAAAATTGTTTATCTCGTAATGTTGGTAAAAGCTACCTTCAACTTATGTTTGCTATTTGCATCACAACTTGCAAAGATCTCACTTCCATAGGTAAGGACTGGTATCAGATATGTTTTCGCAATTAGTCCTCGAATCTTCTTTGGTGTTACACATTGTGTTTGTCATAGTGTTCTAAGTATTGAATAAGTTCTGCCACAAGCAAATGTTACATGATCTGATCAAGTGAGTACGTTGTTAAAAATGAGCCCAAGATTTTATGCCTTGTAACGTGACGTTACAAACCTAGCCAAAATATATACATAATCCTATGTTTTAATCCTTACATTACGAAGTATAAGTAACCCAACACCGTGAATACCCTTGCTATTTACTTACCACTATGTTTGTATTTTGTTTACTAAAATAACTTTTTCATTTTATAATTCTCATGTGGTTTATTTTATTTTTGAATAAGTAGACAAAGTTTGGCTGAAACAAACAGAGTAGATTCTGCCCTTAACCCCATTATTCGCTCTCGGTAGGTAGTAGTAGCCGTAGTTAGTCGTATTTGAGTCTGAACACAATGTAACGATAATTTATTGCGGTGCGCTTTTTATACGATTTTGAAGTAAAATAATATTAAAAATATAATCTATTTTATTTGCATTGCGGACTTTTTTTCTCTCCCAACAAAGCGAATTTAATTCGCCTTGTCTCTCAATTATTGATACTCGTTCTCTTTCTGATGTTTCCATGGTGTTTGAATAATAGGCCATGTTCACAACATTATTGAAAACAAACAACATGATAAAAATGTAGGCAATGAAACCGTATTTAACCGAACCTGATTAACCGAACCCATATTTAACCAAACCTGATTAACCAGAACCGTATTTTAGCCAGGGCTTCCGAAATACCATGGTGTCCGAAGTATTTTAAAGCCGTTTCTAGTATCTAAGACCGTAGTTAGACGAACCCCAAGACCTCCCGAATTTCTCTTTGTGTCCGAAGTATTTTAAGTCGTTTCTTGTATTTAGGACCGTAGCTAGCGTAACGCCACGGCCACCGTATTCTCGTGGTGTTCGTCACCGTGATTAGTCACACCATGGCCAGACAACCGTCAGCCGCCGACTTTTTCGAGGCCGTATTTAGCCGAACACCCGAGGTTGCGAGATCCTCCTGTGTTCAAAGCGCTCGGCCCAACTAGTCGTAGTAGTTAGTCGTGTGTACAGCCATCTACGGGGCGCACCAAATGCTCCGTACTCGGCAAAGTTTCGATCGTAGATGTAGATACAAACAACCTATAACCGAAACCCGTTTATTTTTATCTTCTCTGCCAGATCGAATCCTCCGTAACTTAACGCAACCCCACGGATCGCCACCGTACGTGCCTAATGCCAACAACATCTAGCCGTTTCCAAACGTCATCGTGCCCGTGCACGGAATTACGCTGCCTCAGCACCCGTTCCCGTGTACAGGCACACCGAATCTGCCAAACACGAAAACATACCGTGTTTCATTTTAAAGGACGCAGACCTTCGAATTGACCCGTGACAGACTGAGTTATACCTCAGCTGAGAAGTTAACTGCATTACAGCCTTATCAACTATTTCAATTTGTTGGTCGTTGATACAGATTTAATGACGTTGATCTATTTTCTGGGTTCTCCTTCGTATTATAATACATTTAGATTTTGATGGATTTCAACTTAAGCCATTTATATCTGCCCAATGCGCCTCCATGTTTTGTTTTTTGTACTTACATATAATTGGACGTCGGCAGCATACAATCTAATACGGCAATGGTGTGACTTATCTGGTATATCATTTGCATAAATTGAGAAGAGTAACGGGCCGAGAACGGAACCCTGGAGAACGCCACTAATAATTGGCAGAAACGGAATTATAATTTTTGTATCTCCATTTGTAAAATAATTTTCAATCAGTTGTGTCGCTTGTTTTAAATATGCCTATCGAATTATTTTTAGTGAATGATTCAACAGTTAAAAAAACAATCTTAAAACAAATTAAAAAAATTAAGAAATTTTATTCACATAAAAAAAATTGTAAAAGGCCACAAAATAAAAAACTGATGCAAAAAAAATAATTTTTTTATTATTGTGACCGCACCACTGTATCAAAATAGGATTACCTCTAAATTTGTTATGATTAACATGACAATAACATGATTACATCTTATCTTATTATGATTAAAATGACAATAATATGATTACTTGTTAACTTAACACGCTAAGAATATGATTAAGGGAAAATATTATGATGTAATATGACGAATATATTTGGTCATAATATGATTGAATACTAATCTGAATATGCACTCAAAATAAAAATCAATCCATCCGTACTCAAATCAATCCGAAGCGGAAATAATAGTACCATGAGACCGGATTTTCTTGAATCAAGTAAAGAAAGATTGAACCAAGTTTGGATATTAAGTCCCGAAATTCAATCCCGAATTCGTACTTGAAAAATCCGAAAATGCGTTTGATTTAAGTAAAACTAAGATTGAATCAATCTCAAAATGCGCTTGATACAAGTATTATCTAGTTGATTATCAATAAATGAATATTGAGTTTTGATTTTATCCCGAATTCGTGCTTGAAAAAACCAATAAAGAAATTAGAAAGAAAAAGTTATTATGATTGATTTACTGACCCGTATTACACCTTACAGAATGATAAAACACCAACATGATGCCCGATAACGTTTTTACTGTAGAAATCGTATGTACATATTTAACCAAAAATATAAACTAAATGAGAAGCAAGAGCTCAAATTTACCTGTTAACCCTTCGTGATACACATGAGTGCGGCCAGAACTTTTTTCAATGTGTAAAGAAAATCAAAACATGCGTAAGCCGGTGAAACACAACGAAAAGTTTAATCTCTTTTTTACTTGGTTTAAAAATTTTGTATTATTTCAAGAAATTTCGGGATTGATTTTTGCAAGTAATCCCATTTAGGATTGTTTTGAGTACGTTTTAGTGTTATTCGTACTTAAATTTTTGAAAACGACTCGTAATCAGTGTGGTGACTACAATCATGAATCTTGTCATAATATGTTGCTCTTAGATAATGTTTACCACAACCATGTTTTTCTTTGTTTTGATATGTAAAATATAAAAAGGAGAAGAGGAAAGACAAGATTTAAATTCAAAATTTTCAAGACTAGAATTTCATAATCTGGTTATTTCAAAGCAGAATTTTAAAAAATTCCAGCAACAAAAATTTCAAGTCTGTACGATGACTAACAAATTACAATCACTAAAATAAACAAAATTTCATATAGTAGACTTAGGTTTCTGACGATTTACCTGGGACTCTACGTATTCTATGTTTTAAAGTTTTATTTGTTAAACGACTCGTACTGATTTTGTTATAAATGTTTTGTATTTTGTAGTAAATATTGTAAGTTTTAAAAATGATCGAAAACAATCGATAGTTATCGATGGCTTAAAAAAAACAATCGCACTTCTCCTGATGTATCTCAAGGCTATTGTTTGGATCTAATAGTGCATTAGTTTACACTTCGATGTAAATTCCAATATACCTGAGAAACAGGGTTGTCAGATGTGGCGATTTTCAAACTTGTTTGGCGACCTAATTTGCGATTTGGCGACATGGCGATTTTTTGGCGATTTATAAAAAAAATTGGCGAGAAGTTTGATATAGTGGAAACGAAGTCCTTTCGACTCTACATGATTGTTGGCGCACAGTAAATTACAAGGTAGTCCAAAAAACCATAAGACTTAATTATGCATTAATGTGTAGTGTTAACACCACTGTTACAGGTAGATTAAAATGTAAAATATTTGCTATATAAAAAGTAGTGGTTAAATCCAAATGTTTAATATGTTTGGCATTTGCATATTTTTAAAAATGTTCCCAAAAAATATGCCTTACATTAATTTGCATGCCACGACTGTTCGCAGCCGTCTTTAACAAAAGCACGATGGCCACGTTCAAACTGGTTTGACAAATAATATGTATGTGGGATTGGGTATTGACGGACGAACAACTAGGAGTGGTAACACTTACTGAGGGATGCAACTCCGTACGGGACTGAATGACGAGTAAGCTGGACAACGAGTAGACGGGCGTCTGGGAGTGAGTTGCGTAGAGTTGAGCTTAGATGCAGGAACAGAGCGGACAATAATAGTAATAATAATAATAAATACTATATTATAACAATAATAATAATTATAATAAATTCCATTTTTAACAATAATGATAATCATAAGTTCTTTTAAAAAATAACCAAATAAATGAATTAAATAATACATTAAAACTTAAAAAGAAAAGGTCTTTCATTAAAGAGACCTACATGTATGTATTGGTAAAATTTGGTTTTGCTTAACACAACAACGTATCAAACTAAAAACATCAAATTTCATTTCAAAGCTGTTTTTAAAAGGTAAGAACGTGTGGTTCATTTGGTCGACAAAGAAAATTGTTGCATAGCTATTGCTTTGGCATATGCAGGAAAACACAAAACTTTTATCGTACGGTGTTGTCGCTGCGAAAACTGAATAAAAATGCCGTTTGACGTTTTACGCAGCAACACATCAAATTCGCTTCAAATCATAGTAGCGGTGGCAGTGAAAATCTAAATTGTTTTGATTTTCGTCAAAATTACATCAACATATACGTGTGCGATTTTTTCACTTCCACAATCAAAAAAAACTGAGTTTGACAAATCAATTTGATACGTGGCCATCGTGCTTAATCAAAAAAAAATTATCGGTCCTTTTCTGTCATATGCATTTTCTTATATCGGAATTATTAACAAAAAAAGAAATTACATCGGGTTTAGTTTTGCTCAAATAAACGGTAGATACAGCACAATCTCTGTGTATTCTGTGGTGTAGGGTATTTAATGGTCGGGCTTGACTGTCTTTACTTTGTTAATTATTTTCAATTGGAAACAGTGTAGTCATACCGTAAAATTTATCTGATTTTGCCAGGTTTTGTGGTGCCAAAAAAAATTTTCAAGTTCTCAATTTACATTAGAGCCTCGCCAATTAATCTTCAGTCCCCAAACGGGGAACGTTTAACAAATAGTATTGGGAATCTCTGTTTTCGAGTAATGTCGTCAGTTAGTCGGATTTAACAAAACACTGCTGTAAACTGCTGGCTGCAGTTGTTGGAGTTGAAATTTTATACAATTTAGTTGGCATTTAGGTTGGATTAAAATCTCTTTTTTAATAGCAAACACAATAACAACAACGGTGGCAACATCTCTAATACTGCAGTTAGTTAGTTAATGGAGTTAATGGAAGTGATCAGTATTATTGGCTTGCCATAAAGTTGGTAACACTATAATGATGATTACTGAAAGGGAACATAAAAAGTAAATGAAATAAGAAACTTTTCTATTAAGGATTGCATAAAAAAACCTTAAATTAACCAAAGAGGTATTTTTATTTGATGTTCCTTAACTTATTTTTAGATTTTTGTTTAAAAAAAAAAAGAATTGAAGATGATTTTATTAGCGTGACCCTGATCTTGAAATATTTTACAGCTAAATCTTTCTTTACGTCTCATAACCACATAAAACCTTTAAAACGCTTTAACAAATTTAACTACAATATTGAAATTTGCTCTAATTTTTTTTTAAATGCTAATTAAAATGACAAATGATAATTCGTCGGCCTAATATAAACCTGCCAAATATACTTTTTAAGCAAATTGAGATTTTAATGCCGTGTGGTAGAGAAAGATACGCCTCGTCGACCAGCATATAGTTTTTCTTCAATTTGAGTCTTGAAGTGTGTAAAACCAACTATATTTTTGGTTTTCGTCCAAGCAGCAAATAGGAAAAATAAAAAGTTTTTTGCCTCTCCTGTAAAATGTGTTGAAACGGAGTTAGCAGGTGTGCATATTAGGCCGATGAAATGACGATTTTGCAGCTGAATTGAAATTTCTAGTGCGGCGATAATGCAAAAAGGGTCACACTGGATCTTATACACAAAATATGATCATTAGTGGCAAACCTTGTGATAACTCCGCAAATCCTGAAGAAGTTAAGAAAACGTTTTAGAAAGAGTGCGAGTATGCAAAGCTTAAAATGGGTGGCACTTACGTGACGTAAGTTTTGGCGTCTTATTTCTTAACTGGAGTGTCATAAAAACATGAACTGTTAAAAAAAATTATAGAGCATTAAAACCCTTTTGTCTTTATTAATGTATATACCTGTAATTAGTGTAGGGTATAAGTTTAACCCCTTAGAATGTTGCTATGAATCCAAAGCGCTACTAAATAACCCTTAATTTTAATTATTGCATTAAATGCTAAAAATAACTCAATTCTGTTTCGTATAGATACATTTTTTTTTTTGCAAACAAAGCTGAATGGTATCCTAGCAATATACCATTAAAGTCTTTGTACAAAACAACTGATGTTAAGCTTTTTAAAAATTATTATTTTATGCTTTTCCCCCAGCAATAATTTTTGTTTTTTTTTTATATATTTTTCTATACCAGCATTACTATTGTAATTGGTCATTACTTCTGAAATTCCTGTTAGGTATGAGAAAGTTTTACAAAAGGATGAACAATTGTTTGAGCGAACAAATAAGTGAATGAATGTTAAACAAAATAAACACAATGCCAGACAGGATAATCATAAAGTAGAAAAATGATGTATGTATGACTGATGGTCTGGATTGAAATGAAATAAAATACCATTTATGGCTTATAACAAGGAGTTAGAAAATTTATAAAATATTCTACTTATTGGCAATTTGTAGTGCTAGCAATTTAAACTATGGGAATTTTAGTTAACATTTCTGCAAAAGCCACAATTTTTTTTTTTTTTTTTTTGAGAAAAATAAAAATATTTCTGATTGAATTAAGAAGACAAAATGGGTTAATTGTGGCAATTATCTACGTCAATGATATTATGAAATTATTGAAATTGTTTAAAAATCAAATCGTCTCAAGTTAAAACTTTAGATTACAGAGTTCAACACGAAACAAAAGTTGCTGAGTTCTTACAACGGATTCTGTTAGAGGAGACCAAAAAAATATACATTTCCACGCAGAGAAAAAAGGCTGGGCATGGTTATGGCAAAAACACTATGTTTAATGTAACACAATATTGTTGTCGTACACAAATAATTGTTATTTTTATTTAATATCAGCAATATTATAGTTACTGTAAACATATCAATGTTTATCGCAATTATAAATTTGAGTATTGTTGACCGAAAAATAATTATTTTTCTTAAAACTAAATTATGATAACTTTCAAAACATATTAGATTACTTACAACCATATCATGATATTTAATAGCCATAACATGATAACTTTCTACACATTTATCATATTATAATTAAGATGCAATCAAACTATTTTTACTCTAATAATAATAAAATAAATTTGTATCAGTTGTGTCGTTTATTTTATATTTGAGCGGTTAAACAATTTAAAGATAAATTCCCAAAAAAAAATTAGCTTAAAGAAAATAAAATGATTAAAATATTAGCGGAGTTCATTCATATTTTGCAAATGCAAAATATCATAGTTTTTTTGTAAAATCCAACAACAAAATACACAGAGATTTCGTTAAATTTTATAAAAGTGTAACGATATTTCTGTGGTTTTCATGGGCAACCGAGTAAGTGTTAAAATAAATTTATCAAGAGAGCCGAAACCCCATTCTAGATCAAACTTAAGGCCAGGTATTGCACTTGTTAAACTTTGCCATTACGTTAAAAAATCGGAATTTATCCATCTTTTTTAAAAAAATTGTATAAACATGCCCTACAAGAAATGAATGAGCGAGTAGTCACATTTTCTTAACATCAAAATGAAAAATGTGACTAATCGCTCATTCATTTCTTGTAGGGTGTAAATAGCGTTTAAAATTAGGCAATAGGGCATCAACATCTCACAATCGGAAAAATGGACATACGCAGTTGCCCATAAAAACCACAGATTTTGCATTTGCTCTTTTGCAAGACCTATATTGAACTCCGCTTTTTGATTAACTTTAAGAAAAATTGTAAAAAGCCACAAAATAAAAAATCGATGCAAAAAAAATTTAATTTATAAATGATAAAAATATGATTGCTTCTTAACTTATTATGATTAATATCACAATAATTTGATTACTTCTTAACTTAGTATGATTAACAGGATAATAATATGATTAAGGGAAAAATATAATGATGTAATATTACGAGTATATTGAGCCATAATATTATTAAATAATAATCTATATTAAGATTACAATCATGAATCATATCATAATATGTTCCTCTTAGAATATGTTTACCACAACCATGTTTTTTATTTGCATGTGTCAGCGTTTTGAAAGAAAACCTGGGTATTTCCATATCAAATCGTCCAAGAGTGGGACCCGAACCCTTTCGATTTGAATAAAATTTGGTGAGAAGGTTCCTTTTATTCGAAAACGAACATACATATATAAACGAAAAAAGTTTTAACATTTTTTCAAAAGTTAGTCGTGTTCAAAATGTCATAATTGAGCCGAATGTGTTGAGCTTATTTCTTCAATATCTCGAACACAACTGTACATACAAAGATGAATTTTGTTATTTTATGTTATTTGAAAGAGAATACTTGAACCTACAAAACATATATAAAGAATTTTGTTTTAAATGTAATATCTGCAAAATATTAAATTTTAAAAACATACTAAGTCAAAAACCTTTAATTTTTTTATTTGGCTGAATTTTTTATACCTCTAACCGTTCTTTGAAAATCCTAAAACTTTGATGAAGGTGTTTTTTTACGATATGATTTTTTTTTTTCTTTCGCAACCTTTAAAGATAATCTTAAAATAGAATTTTAATATTGTAATTTTGAGCAAAAAGTACACTGTGCTAGTTGCAAAGAACAGACAAGCCGGGCACCGGGCGTTTTTACCGTTTTTTTAGGTTAGCTCTTGTTTTCAAGATATACCGTTATTTCAATAAATTGAGGAGGTCGCTGAGCATATATTCGCGTAACTCAAAAACGGTTTAGTTTATTGAAATTATTAAAAAAAAACTGAAATTCCGCAATAAATAATAAAGTGGGTTTGGTCATACAGTTGACCCATCCAAATTAAAGGATTTTATTAAACCGCAATATTTGTATTGTTGAAATTTTTCAATTTAGCCCGTGCAGCCCGTACAATTCTCCTAGAATGTAAGACCAACCCTACTTTATTATTCATCTCCATCATTTATTTCTAACAAACCTACCCAGTATATCTATTCCTTTAGGGAGCTTCTATACAAAATGCTCAATACAGACTAGAAATATATTGAGGAAAAACTCCCATAACTGCCCAGCAGTCGACCCTAGCGGGGTAAAATGTATGAGCGCCCTCAATTAGTTGTTTGTCCTAAACATTCTATCGAAACATACTTGCCCTTTTTCTCAACTTCTTAGGGGGCTGCCATACAAATATTGCGTTTTATGAAATTCTTAAAATAATTAAAATTTTTAGTCTTTTGTGAATAAAATTAAAAATTGTTAACGGATTTAAATCATGTATGGCTTGTTTTGGTTTGTAACTTCGTTTATTATATGTCTGAAAAAAATTAGAAGCGTAGCAGCATTTTCAAATATTTTAAGAATTTTTAACAAAAAAAAATATTTTGAAATGTTGTAAAAATTGTTTCTAAAACGACTACGCATATTAGAAAAAAGTTTAACTTTACTTAAAGGTAATTTTATTGCGGAATTTCGGAATTTTTTTAGTTATTTCAATATACTAAACATATGCTGTACTAATTGCTCAAAATTACATTATTAAAATTCTATTTTTTTTTTTTTTTTTTTTTTTTTTTTTTTTTTTTTTTTTTTTTAAATCATTTATTCACATTTTGAGATTATAAACATGTTACTTACGAGCTAGTCCCGCGAAGCCATGTGGCTTATCTGCAGGATTGTAATATGTTAATTATAAATGTAATGTAAAATAATAATATAAAAAAACAATTTTATTATAAATTTTTGTTTAATTTAAGTTTCATTGCGAATCCAAAAGGTATAATTTTATTAATTTTTTTCTTTTGCAAGTGTTCGGTAAATTTAAAACGGTTGTGGGTAATTTGTTGAAGATATTTGGTAGTACAACACTGAGGCAGTTTTTTCCATAATTATTGTGGAATCTCTTTACTTGGTATCTTCCTTCTGCTTTTCGTCTTGTGTTGTAGATATGATCTATTGGTTTAAGGTGTCTTGAGTCGTTAAAATATTCATTTATTAGAGTGATACTATATAAACTTTTGATGTTTAAAATTTCTAATTTTGTTGCTATATTTTTAGCTTGTGTAATTCTGTTGTTTCTGCTATTTATGGTGGTGCTGTTGACGTATGTGTTATTGTTTACGGTTGTGATGTTATTCACGCGAGTGTTGTTGGCAGTTAAAATATCGACGTTGTTGTTAACATAAGTGTTGTTGAAGTTGTTGGCAACATGTGTTATATTATTAAGATGAATGTTGCTGTTAACTTGAGTGTTATTAACATATGTGTTGTTAACATCTATGTTGTTATTTACGTGTATACTGTTGTTAAAGTGCGGGTTGTTGTGGAAATGTGTGTTGTTTAACGATGTGTTGTTTAACAATGTGTTGTTTAACAATGTGTTGTTGACATGAGTGACGTTCAGCTGTGTGTTGTTTACGCAGATATTAATGTTGTGCCTGTTGTTAACATGTGTGTTGTTGTTATTAGGTGGGATGTCAGTGAGTGTGTTGTTGTAAGCATCTAAGTTGCCATCAACGTGGTTGTTGGTTACGATTGTGGTGTTGATTACGGGTGTGTCGCTTTCATCGTAAGTGTTGTTCTCGTGTGTGTTGTTGTCTGTGAGTGAGTTATTGTAATCGTTTTGTTCGTTGTTCACGTGTGTGTTGTTGTTAACATAGTGGTTGCCGTTGCCGTGGGTGTTGTTTACGTTTCGGCTGTTATTTGTGTTTGTGATGAATGCATTTTGGGTGTTGTTTACGTTTTGACTAACTGTGTAGTTGCCGCTTGTATTATATAATAAGTTTTGTGTATTGATGATCGTGTTATTGTTGTGGCTGTATGTGTTTGCTGTACTAGTGTCGATATTATTTGTGTTGTTGGTGTTGTTTGTAATAACGTTAATTTGCTGGTTGTCGTTGATGTAAGTGTTATGATTGGTATTTGCATCTATGTGTTGGGTGTTGTAGTAATTGTTGTTATTAGTATATACGTTTCTGTTGTTTTCTATGAGTACATTGTTGTTCGACACTTGTGTGTTGCTTGTGTTTGCATATATTGATTCTATTTGCAATTGTTGTTGGTTGTGAAGTTTGCTTTTCAAAAGTATTTTAAGGATTTGGTTTTGTGTTTGTTGGAGTGATCTGCAATAAGTTGAATTTCCCCATGCTGTGATTCCGTGCCGTATATAGGATTCTGATAATGAAAAATATGCTTGCCTAAGGACATCATATGTGGAGCAATTACTTAAGTGATACAAACTGTAAGCAGCTTTTCGAAGTTTTTTCGAAAGATATTGTATATGCGTAAGCCACTTAAAGTTATCATCTACGTGTACTCCAAGGTATTTATATGATTTTACTAATTCAATTGTTGTGTTACAAGAATCTGTATATCCGATATTATTACTATTGTGAAGGCATTTGTGGCTATGGAATATGATATTTGTGTGTTGTGTATTGAGGTGAGGTGGTTTGATGTGCATAAGTTTAGTTTTTGATGCATTAATCACCAGTCCATTATCATGGCACCATCTTGTAATCTTGTTTAGTTCGCTTTGCATTGTATCGTACGCGATATTAATGTTTTTATTCGAAACTATTATTGCTGTGTCGTCGGCGTATGCAAACGTTGTGCAGTTCTTGAGAATATTTAGCATTTCGTTTGCGTATATTAGGTACAGTATTGGCCCAAGTTTTGACCCTTGAGGAACACCAGTATCAGTGCTAGTTTCGTCACTTAACGTTTGACATATTTTTACGCGATATGTTCTAAAATTTAAGTAATTTTTAAACCAATTTAGAGAATTTCCTCTGATTCCATTCCGTTCCAACATATTTAATAATTTAGCATGTGAGAGGGTATCGAATGCCTTGCTAAAATCAATAAAAAGAGCAAGACAGTGTAAATGTTCTTCTAAGCATGTATTTATGTGATTTGAAAATTCTCCTAATAATTTATTGATGTTTTTACCCTTTTGAAATCCGTATTGATTGGGGTTAATGATTTTAAATTTTCTTAAGTACTCGTTCAGTCTTCGCGCTAATACTTCTTCCAAGACTTTTTCAATTACTGGTAGTATTGCAATTGGTCTGTAATTATTAAAATCCTTTTTTGAGCCGTTCTTATATATCGGTCTTATTAAAGATGTCTTCAGGAAATTTGGTATATCAGCGTTATTCATACTTGAGTTAATAAAAGTTGTAATGACAGGTGTCAATATAAGAGAATTATTTTTTATATCTTTTGGTCTGATTCCATCATATCCAGCACCCTTGTGTGTTTTCAATTGAGATAGAATGCTAAATATCTCTTCTTCAGTTGTTGGAGCAAGATACATTGAATTTTGAACGGTATTGCTTTGGTATATACAAGTTTTAATATCACATGTATGTAAGATTTTTTGGATATTGTCCTTGAAATTATACGCAAATTTATTTGATATATTTTGAATGTTATCATTTTTAAATGTATTTATTAATGAAATATCAATATTTGTTGTTTCTTTACCAGTTATTTCATTAATTAGTTGCCAAGTGGCTCTGATATTATTTCTATTTTCAAAGAATTTTTTTTTTAAAAAAATCGTTTTTAGAATAATTTAATTTTTAGAGTATTTTATGGGTGATCTTAATTTTCACTATTTTTTTGGTATTTGATGTGTTCAGACATAAATGTGTAGTAAAATTGTATGTCCAAAATTTTTTAGCACAGTTCATCCCCGCGCTCCGCCTTTTTTGCAGTGTTTTTACGATTTGTTAGAATAAAGGCAAAAAATGGCGTTTTGAAGGGAAACTAAAGGGTTTATCTGTTCCACTAATATACTTGCCATAAAATTTTCTACAATGTTGCTGAACATACCCTACACTTCAGATGTAGAAAACATAGCTTTATGTACCGATATATTGCAAAAACAGGCCAAGGCTGGGAAACTTCAACCGTTTCTAAAATAAAATTCCGATGTGATCTTTAACCTTTGTCCAGCGGAAAAATTTTACAACGTTAAAAGGCGGTATGGGTACAATTGTACCCTTATATACTTAACACGGCTTTCCTATTAATATAATTAAATTATTCTGTTCTTATTTAATAAACAAATGATAGAACAGCCCGTGGGTAAAAAAAACTTATTTTACGTACAAATGTATACATTTTTTGCAATTATTTTCTTGTTTTTTTCTTACGACTTATATGAAGGTACAATTGTACCCCTTCAGCCTTTTAGGGATATCAAGTCAAAAAAGACTTATTTCGGTATGATATAATCAAAATCTTTTTTTTTAAATTTCAAATATGTAATCCGCAATAAAAGTTTAGAGATGTCAGAAAATTTTAGATATCTAGTATTAACAAAAAAAAAAGTTATTGCAATTTAAAAACGAAAAAGGTGCAATTGCACCTCTTCCGCCGGACAAAGGTTAAAGACGCCGACACATGCATATTTTTTTTTTGTCTCCTCTAGCAGAATCCGTTGTCATTACCCCATTATCTCGGAAAAAGTTTAAAATTGTTGCACAGTGTTATTAATAAGAAAAATTGTTTCAAATATATTATCAAAGTAATTTTTGGGATACAAAATTTTTAATAAATAAAATTTTGTTTGTCATGGTTTTCACCCAACAATTAATTTCAGTGTTTTTATCAAGAATAAAAATTGCGAATCAATCAGGACAAACAATCGTATTAATTTAAAATATTTTAATATATCTAAAATAATGCCCTGCAAAAGTCCACAAAATATTTTCACATAGGAAAAAAATTTATATAATAACATATTCTTTTAAAAAGGAAGCAGGTAGTAATTTAACCATGGTTGATTTCCAAAACGTCAGTTGTAAGGCAGCTATACAAAAGTTTTAAATTTAAAATTTCACATTGGCCCAAAGTGCGCCAAAACAGTTTTTAATGCATACCTAATTGTTAAAAATGATGATGAATTGTTGACTTTGATGCAAAGGAAATATTTTGATGTTTGGGAATACAGCCTGTATAATTCGACAAAGTTGTATCCTCACACATGGTGAAATAATAAATGTGGCAGCACTACGCCAGATGATGATTTTTTGCTCTTGCATTGTTTGTCTAGTGTTATGTCAAAGTTTTGTTTTTATTGTTTTTTATTAAAGTTTTTGATAATTTAAAATTAAAATAAATAAGATATTAGCCATAATTATATAACAATTGGCTAAACACTTTTTTTTCATCACTTTCAGCGGCACGCGTTGATTTTTGTTTTAATGATTTTTTGAAGCACCCAGTATTTGCTGAATAGCAACAGCACCTTAAAAGACCTGCCAGCAGGATGAACTTTCCTACAAGTGGCGGAAAATCAGCTTTTTAGCCAAACTTGTTGAGATCTTCCTTTACGCGACTTTAGGTTTTAACCGCAAATATCACTTGAACTACCTAATATTCTATTCCTAGAGGTAGTGGATATAACACCCACTTCAAAATATTCCCTTATTTATGCTTATCAACTTAAACCATTTTAAAAGTTTCTTCTTAATAACCCAAACACATGTTAAATAAATCTCTTCATCTGCTTTTCACTTTTCATGTTTTTTTTTAATTAAAATGAAACTATTTTTTAGGCCTAAAACAACTTTTTTTTAAATTTTTAATATAAAAGTTTAACATTTTCTTTTTTGTACTTTTAAATTCAAAATTACAAAAATTGTTTACACACCACAGAGCGTATTGGTTTAGACAAGTAATATGCAAACTAATTTGTAATTCTGCTACTTAATTTATTAGTTCAAAAAAAAGTTTATCCCAAAACTTTTTGTATGTATTTTTGTTTTCTTCTTTTTATAGTGAATGAAAAATATGTTAAAATTTGTAAATAACATGTTACCTGGTATGCAAATAGGAATGGAAATAATAATAACAATTTTTTCTTTTTGAAAAAAAAAACAAATAAATAACAAACTGTAGTTATGTAAATATTTAATCAAAGTTGTATCATATTGAATAAATAATACTGTGCAAATGTTAATAGACAGTTACAGTTATTAGGGAAAAGAAAGGAGCTACATTTGGAGTGAGTAAAGAATGAATGGCTTGAAACATATTTAAGAATTAGTAAGAAGATTATGCTCAAGAACGAGTTCCTCAACTAGCACTTAAACACAAACCAAAAAAAATTTTTTTTTTTTTTTAATTTTAACAATTTTTTATTAAACTAGACAATAATGTAAGCTAGAACCTAAAATAAATCCCAAAAAAAAACTCAAAATGCACAAAAACTGAACTAGAAACGGATTAGTACCAAACTAGAACTGAATAAGAACTGAACTAGAACTGAACTAGAACTGAACTAAAACTGAACTAGAACTGAATTTGAACTGAACTAGAACTGACCTAGAACTGAACTAGAACTGAATTAGAACTGAACTAGAAATTAACTAGAACTGAACTAGAACTGTACTAGAACTGAACTAGAAATTAACTAGAACTGAACTAGAACTGCACTAGAACTGAACTAGAACTGCACTAGATCTGAAGTAGAACTGAACTAGAACTGAACTAGAACTGAACTAGAACTGAACTAGAACTGAACTAGAACTGAACTAGAACTGAACTAGAACTGAACTAGAACTGAACTAGAACTGAACTAGAACTGAACTAGAACTGAACTAGAACTGAACTAGAACTGAACTAGAACTGAACTAGAACTGAACTAGAACTGAACTAGAACTGAACTAGAACTGAACTAGAACTGAACTAGAACTGAACTAGAACTGAACTAGAACTGAACTAGAACTGAACTAGAACTGAACTAGAACTGAACTACCACTGAACTAGAACTGAACTACAACTAAACTAAAACTGAATTAGATCTAAACTAGAACTGATCTAGAATTGAACAAGAACTAGAAGTAAAGTAGAACTAAATTAGAGCAAGTACTAAACTAGAACTGAACTTAAAACCTATACTATAACCGAATTAAAATCTAAACTCTACCCTGATGTTAAACCCAAACTAAAAACGGAACCAAATGTGCTATTTCCTATTTAACTTTGTCCAATTATTTAACATTTATATAAACTTTGGGGAGATTTTAATCCCCTTATAATTGCCAGCCTACCTATAATAAAAAAAAAAAAACTACACAATTGGCAACATTTTTGAAAATTTAACATTTCAAGATTTTTTTTTTTTTGTGTGGAAATTAACTTTCTATGTATGACATAAAATGTCAAATGTTAAACAAAAAATATTAAAGAAAAAAAACTTTTCATTCTAACTACAATAAAAAAAAAACTAAAAATTAGTTTATAATGCAGCATTTTGCTCAGAAAAAATCTCGAGGGTATAATTTTGTGGTAACTTTTATGATGTAATAGAATTGCATTGAATACGAAAATACTTTACACGAACTTACAGTGCTGCCATGCAATTACAACAACATTTAAAACTAAAACCAAAAACACACATACACATACATACATATGTACGTATGTATGTATGAATGAACATAAATATGAACATTTGAATCCTCAGACACATTCTTAGTTGGCAGGAAGAGATGTAAAAAAGAAGTAAAGAAAACAAAAGTAGTTTTGTTGAAAAATCTTATAAAAACTTTGTTCATTTATGGATGAAACTGCATAAAAAGAAGTTTTGAATTTTATAATAAACATAATGTTAATTTTAGTTCACAATGCGACTAGAGAGTAAAGGAAAAGTTAAATAAAATAAAACAAAAATTCATACAAACTAATAAAGTTGGAAAAAGTTGTCAAAAGATACGTGGCATATAAAAAATTTATTTATTTGCTTATTGCGTCTTTTTTGAGAATTTCATGGAGTGTAATTTTTAAGAATTATAAAAAATGTTTAGCAAGTTTGTAAAATAATAATAGAATAAGGTACAAAACAATCTGAAAACATTTGTATGTAAGAATGTATATACTTATCATTCAGAATTTTCTGAAATTCGCTAAAATATAAACAAAAAATTATCTTATGGTGTTTTCTTTTCTACAAAAATATGTGATATTTTATCTAAAATATGGAATTTTGTGATCGGTTATTTTAAATGTTTTTCTCTCTAAAAGGGAAGCATGTTCTGTAAAAACGGTTATATATGATGTTTACATATGGGTTTTCTTAATAACGATTGCCTCAAAGAGCAAAAAAGATACGCGAAAACTGCAAAATTAATTCAAACGAGCCATAAAATTGATAAAAAAAAAGAAAATAAAAAACAACAACAGCTTACAAAAGATGTTGTCAATTAAGTGTTTTTTAGGCCGTGCACCCGCCTGTTTATTATCAAAAAGTAATTTCAATTTTTGGGAATACAAAATTTAAATTTCAAAAGATTTTGTTATTCGTGCTAAATTCCCAGTTTTTATTATTGATAAAAACACTTGAAATTTATTGTTGATGGGATAAGCTATTCCTATGCGCATTTCACTGGTTGCTTAGGCCAGATCATCAGGAAACTTCATCCATAAAGATTTTAGAAAAACTAAAGATATTAAACCAAGTAAAAATGTTAAACGTATAAGACTTATAGCAACAGTTCTACTTGTAATAATATCAAAGCTTAAACAAAACAACATCAACAATAAACAGTGCGTTCATCTCGTCTTACATTCCCCGCTACAATTAGTATTAGTAGAACTGTTGCTATAAGTCTTATACGTTTAACATTTTTACTTGGTTTAATATCTTTAGTTTTTCTAAAATCTTTATGGATGAAGTTTCCTGATGATCTGGCCTAAGCAACCAGTGAAATGCGCATAGGAATAGCTTATCCCATCAACAATAAATTTCAAGTGTTTTTATCAATAATAAAAACTGGGAATTTAGCACGAATAACAAAATCTTTTGAAATTTAAATTTTGTATTCCCAAAAATTGAAATTACTTTTTGATAATAAACAGGCGGGTGCACGGCCTAAAAAACACTTAATTGACAACATCTTTTGTAAGCTGTTGTTGTTTTTTATTTTGTTTTTCTTAACCTACTTACAACTACAATTAATGTTGAGAGAATTTCAACTAATTGTAGCGGGGAATGTAAGACGAGATGAACGCACTGTTTATTGTTGATGTTGTTTTGTTTAAGCTTTGATATTATTACAAGTAGAACTGTTGCTATAAGTCTTATACGTTTAACATTTTTACTTGGTTTAATATCTTTAGTTTTTCTAAAATCTTTATGGATGAAGTTTCCTGATGATCTGGCCTAAGCAACCAGTGAAATGCGCATAGGAATAGCTTATCCCATCAACAATAAATTTCAAGTGTTTTTATCAATAATAAAAACTGGGAATTTAGCACGAATAACAAAATCTTTTGAAATTTAAATTTTGTATTCCCAAAAATTGAAATTACTTTTTGATAATAAACAGGCGGGTGCACGGCCTAAAAAACACTTAATTGACAACATCTTTTGTAAGCTGTTGTTGTTTTTTATTTTGTTTTTCTTAACCTACTTACAACTACAATTAATGTTGAGAGAATTTCAACTAATTGTAGCGGGGAATGTAAGACGAGATGAACGCACTGTTTATTGTTGATGTTGTTTTGTTTAAGCTTTGATATTATTACAAGTAGAACTGTTGCTATAAGTCTTATACGTTTAACATTTTTACTTGGTTTAATATCTTTAGTTTTTCTAAAATCTTTATGGATGAAGTTTCCTGATGATCTGGCCTAAGCAACCAGTGAAATGCGCATAGGAATAGCTTATCCCATCAACAATAAATTTCAAGTGTTTTTATCAATAATAAAAACTGGGAATTTAGCACGAATAACAAAATCTTTTGAAATTTAAATTTTGTATTCCCAAAAATTGAAATTACTTTTTGATAAAAAAAAAGAACTTAAAACTATAAGAAAAGCTGTAAAGAATTACAACCCTAACCGATAAAAATCGCTGGTAACTCAAAAATTTATTTAAAAAAGCTAAATCAGTTTAAAAAATCAAATTATCCGAAAATAACATAAAAAAGTTTGCAAAAATAGCGAAAATTCGCGCAAATTTTTAATATTTCAAAGAACCCATAAAATTTATTAAAAGTCCCTTTGACTAAAAGGAATTGCAAAAATTCGTTAAAAATTGCTAAATTAGCGGAAATTCGCAAGAAATTGCTAACAGAGGCAAGATAGCAAAGTCTAATATTCATTTAAAATCATTAAAGCTCTAAAAAATAATAAAACTTACAGTAGAAATCACTTTTATCGCGAACATGGCTAAAATTCGCGGAAAATTGCATTATTGGAAACAAACCCAAAAATTTATTTGTAATCGCTTGATCGGGTAAAAAACCAAAATGTCAGAAAATAATGAAAAAAAAAATACGTTAAAAAATTAGCTTTAATGATAAAGAACAATTTTCGTCATGAGTTAACAGAAAAACTTAAAATTTTTCTCTAATCACCAATTTTATACCAAATTCATAGAATCAAGCAACCCATTTGTTGGTTTTGCACCCATTACCAAAATGATTATATTGATTACAAAAAATTTTAAAAATTTAATATTTTGAATATTTTTTTTTTCAATAAACAATATTTTTAATTTTAATTAAAAAAAAATGATCAAAAAACTTTGCCGTTTCAAACAATGTTGTTTGGACAATTTCCAACAACAATTTCACAAGTTTAAATTATTTTATTTTAAACGAAATAGTTTTTTGGTATTTGATTATTATTTTAATTCAAAATTATATTTTTGATATTCTTTCAACAAAAGAAAAATAATTGATTCATTTATTACAATAATTAATACTTATTAAATACTTTTTAAATAATTTTTTTAATTGATAAAAAACTACTAATAATTTTTTCTGTGTTAAAAATGGGGCATTTCACTTTTTCATATCTTGTGTTTTGTTCGCGTCATATATCAAATAGCATTATTACTGGCCGGGCAAGACATTTGTTGTGCAGAAAAGAAAACACCGTTGGGGGATTCACAAGGTTGTCATAAAGTTGTAAAGTCATATGTCTTAAAGTTATTACAAGAAATATATGTGACTGCTGTGGGCAACCGCTTATAATTTAGATTTCTACAGTATATTTATGACGAATCAATGAACACAGCATTAAAATTTTTAATTTGTTTAAAACACAACAATATTTTTTCAAACAATTGTAAAATATTATTTAGGGCATTATGACGATATGACTGAAAATTTTATGTTTGAAAAAATTTACTAGACATTGCAAGCATACCAAAATTTTATTAAATTAATTTTTAATAATAAGAGACGGGAATCGGAAAAAATAAGCAAAAAGAATTTTTTTTCAAAGATTTTCTTGGGAGTCAATAGGGTTCCTTATTTACTGGAATTTTTTTAATTTCAATAAAGCATTTGATTTATCTCATTTTTCCGAAAATCTTTTGTTAAAAACATACAGAATGGTTTTTAAGATGTTATCGATTATTAGCCATCAAGGGTTATTTGAAAGGTTAGGTTAGGTTAAGAAGGGTTATGTACCCAAGGACACACTTCCACTCGGAGACCAGTACGGTCCTTTGTGAATCCCTTCAACATATAGAAAGACAGATAAAGAAGAAAGAAAAAGGGAAAGGTCAAGAAAAGAAGTATGAGGTGGATAGAGTCTAGAAAATAGGGTTATTTGAAAACAAATGTGGGTTTTTTTCTCAGCACTTAACCTTACTTGAAAAATATTTGCATATAAATTTTTGAAAATAAAAAAAATTTTATTTAATTTTTTATAGGATTAACCCTTTCTAGTTGTGCATATTAAAAAACAAATTATTGTCTAGTTTCGAAAATAATAAGCAAAAGAAACTGTTTGGTCAATTTTGTCCCATGAATACTGTTTAAGGGTTAATCCTATTTTAAGAGATCATGGCGGCTAAGTAAAATCATGGAAGGCTTTTGTCACAAATTTAAGGCCCTAACTTTGTAAAACAAAAGCAAAAACAAATTCATAAATATTTTGTAATTTTGTTGTTGCTTTGTACAGAAATTTATTTATTTTATTTTCAATGCCACAAGCAATGAGGCGTATGAAATCTTAAAAACCAATGTGAATTTCTGTTAGAAGCAACAACAAAATTAAAAAATATTTATGAATTTGTTTCTGGTTCTTATATTTTGCCATACCCTCTTGAAATTTTTTTTGGAAAATATTAGAAAATTTTTTAAGTTTTTGTATCCCGAAAAATGTTGGAGTCGGAGTCACGAATTTTTGTGGGTACTTTCATACCGACTCCTACCGAGCCTATGCTACGACACCACAACTCCAATCCATGGCTCTTGATTTCCTTAGTTATCGGTCGCTGGTTTGTTTCTGCCCATAGATAGATGTTGGCTGTTGTTGTGGGCCAACATTTACAATCTTCCACTTGAATGGAGTGTATATCACCTATTGCAGCGTTCAATGTTTTTTATATTTATTGCAGGTGATTAGTTGTTTAAAATTATTTGAAGTAGGCTCCGTGCTTGAGTCGGAGATGCTTATATATCAAAATTCAATAAATTATCCCTTGTATTTCAAACAGTATCTTGATCACAAGCTTTATATGGGCACACCGACGAAATGGCATGCTCTAATCGACTCAGAATATGATTATAAATCTATTCTGAATCTATAAATATGCTTACTAATGGTTTCAAGTCTTAAAGCCCTTATGACACTACATTTTTTACTGTACTACCTAAACAAGAGCGGCAAGCGTTTTTTTAAGCATGAAAATTCTATTGCCAATACATTTTCAATTAAATAAAACGACCAAGCGATTTATCAAATAAGATTTCCCAGCCGGGTGGTGTTAAATTCGTGTTCTAAAGGTATGTTTCGTATAAACGGTGTAAAAATTAAAAGTTTTGACATAAAACAGACGCTTGCCGCTCTTATTTAGGTAGCTCAGTTATTCATTAATTGATATAGAATTGATAGAAAGAAACAGTAAATGCTAGAAAGAGCAAACTATAAAAAATGTAAACAAGGTTTTTTTTAGTTATTTTTTCTCTTGTTATGGTTTTGTTTCAGGGATGGCGCTAAGAATTTTTAAATTGTACCAACAACTCTTAAAAATTATTACTTTTTTACCCTAATTGTACTAAAAGATTTTTTAGTTGAAATTAATTTTATTTATGTTCTTCAAAAACACCACAAAAAGGTATTATAAATCTTAGTTTAAAAAGTATCAACAATAAAGAACAATTGAAACAACTTACCCATCCCTGTTCTGTTAATTTTATTGAATGTTGGCAACTTTTTGTTTATGAGAAACCTAAAAACAAAAAGCGGTAAATCGCTGAATTTGCCCATAAACCGCTGATTCAGCAACACTTTTAATATTTCAAGCTTGAAATGTCAGTTTTAAGTTGAACAATTTTACATTTTTTTGACATAACTTCATTTTTTATCGATAACTTTAGTAAAATGTTTGACAGTTTGCCATTTATCTTAACACAGTTGAACCCTTCGCACTTGGTAAATTTTTCTATTACTTTATATTTGCGCTGTTCACCAAAACTTGAACAATGCATTAAAAATGTAGTGTCATAAGGGCTTAAGTCTACCTTGTTTACATTATCTTGTAGGTAGATACGGACATAGTCTGGAAGTCCGGCACTTTGATTACCTCTAAATCCGCGATGACGAGAAAAACGCGGAACTCCTCCTCTGTCCATGTCCTGTATTGTCGACTGGACGGATTGTACGATAATTTTGGTATTAAGCTCGCGTGCGATTTGAACTTGGTTAGTAGTGGGAGTTATGTTTGTTGAAATTCCATGGTCATATTTTCTCTAACTCTCTTTCTTTCTCTCTTTCTCTCTTTCTATTCTAGACCACTTCATACAAATTTGTGTGAAGTTTAAAAAAAAACAAGAGAAAAATTCCTCAACACATTTTAATCAAAAATAGCTGAAATTAAAAATCCTTCAGTTAAATAGCTCTCGTTTTTTCAATATCCATAACTAAAAAATTTTAAATATCATATTACTTCAACATCTTTTCTTAGTACAACAAGAATCTCAAACGAATTATTATTTAGATTTTTTTTTTCATTTCTATAAATATTTTCTAGTCAATATAAATTCAACATCAAGTACACGAAATACTCGAAACTTCAAATACAACGTTTTTTACTTAACGTAAGTGCTGACATTTAATCGATAACTCTACTTGAAAGCAACAAAACAAACAACTAAATTTTAGTATTGCGGTATGTTTAAATAATCGTCTTTATCTATCGAAGGTTTTACAAAAAAAAAAAAAAAAAAAGCAAATAAACTTACTTTTTTTACATACAACGTCTTGAAGAAGGCTAGAGAACAAAACAACTAAAAAAAAAGTTTGCTATAATCTTTAAATGGATTATTTGAAGAAAAATAAAGTACTTTTTCTTCCCTTCTTTTGCTTTGCCCGCTCGTGGGTGGCCTTGTGCTGCAGGCATGAGCCAGTCAGTGTAAAATGCTTCAATGAAAGTTAACCAACTGCTTAGACTTTTAAGTAATAAAAAAGTTTAAGTTAAAAGGCTGATAGGAAGTAAATTTTTTTTATTTCACTTCTTTAATTTTTGTTTTCTTTCTTTTTCACATTTTATTTCTTTCCATTTTTAAACAGGCAAAAACAAAGTGGACAAATTCCTTCTTCTTCGTTGCAATGTTATATTTTCTGTTTGTGCGTTAAGCGAAAAAGATTTATTTTTATTTCTTTTAAGGTGACACATGTTTTGAGTAAAAAATTCTTGTTCTGGTGAAATTTTAGAAGCAAAATAATGTTTAAGATTTTTATAGGCTACCCTAGTTGTAAGGGAGCTAGTCCCTCGCGTTGTGTGTTCGATGCCTTCCTGCGAACCTCCTCTGTTTTACTACAACGAGCTGCAGGTCTACGTTGCTATGCTTGATAAGTCAAATAAAAGTATAATTTGTAATTGAATTTGTAATATTTTTTAAAAGTTATGTAAAATATAAACTTCTAATTTATTAGATTTTCTATATTCTCGCTAACAGACTTTGCTCTAAGTCAAAGAACATACAGATATTTTGTAGCAAAAAAGGAAGATAAAAAAACATAACACAGCGTTTATGCCGTAAAAGATTTAAAGCCTACCGTAGACGGAATGTGAAAAGTCAAATGCGCATGGGGGTTTGACATTATTTTGGGCGGCATGAAATAACGTTATTTCATATGCAATAAAGGCCAAAATTAAAAATGAAATAAGCCCCTAACGAAATGAAATAACGCCCCGAACAGAAATATAATAATTAAATTTGTGGTTCTTATTTCATATTCAATTTTTGAAATTAAATAAGAGCCCAATATGTATAATACAATAAATTACACAGTTTTGCTTTAAAGAACCGCGCGATAGGTATCATGATTGGGACTTCGGCTAGGTCCAGGTATTCTTCCTCCAAAACAACAGCTTCACTAACTAAAGCTTTTATGCATATCCGGCCTTTGCCCGGGCGCAAGGACTTTCTCCTCTTTGGTATAACAAACACCGGCTTCGCTAACTAAAGCTCTCTGCATAGCCGACCTTCGGCCGGCGCAAGGACTAAGAAATAGTTGTTATATACTCGAATTTCAGAACACCGTTGACCCAGAATAACTTTCATTGACGAATACAATGTGTTCGTCCATTTATCTGTCTGTGTCTGCGTATGTAAAGCTTGTGATTGTTCTTGGTTCAGAACCTTTTGAAAATGGTGAACATTAGTCCACAAGTTCAGCAAGCCGTTAAACAAATGATCTGCTGGGCTGAGCAAATATCTGGTTCATTTATATGTATAAATAGTCCCGTTGTTCCTTTTAGGAGCTTAGGGTCCCTTGAGGTTTCATTAATCAATAAGGTTCAAGATGGGCAGATGATTGGCCTGACGCATCCTATCCTGGATCTGGGGCTGCCAGATAGGACTGCCAGGCTATCTGATATTTAGTATTTAGCCGTACCTAACCTGATGAACAGATGCTTTGAAGGCACATTTGTATAGTGAGCCGCTTGATGCAAGCCCGACGCCCGCCTCAGCCGCACCTTTCATCATGTACAAACGCTGATTGGTTGGTCTTAGTTTGGCATATCTATTTTATTTCGATAATACCGGTTACCGGCATTTCCCTATCCACAACCTGGGACCGATCTGGTAGGTGACCAGCAACTCACACAGATCTTGTCTATTTGCGTCGCTACAATATCCTGTCGACTAAAACAGAGTCAATTCAACTCGATGTAACTCAAAAGCGTCTTTGGAAATACCACTTGACTGTAAATAGTTATCGATTATTGTCAATAACAACTTAGAAAATAAAATAAATTTGCCATTTGTAATAGCGGGCAATGTTAAAATATGATTTCGGGCATGTGGCCGCCGCAGCTAAAGCGTACACATCCTTTATAGTAAATCTGGCAGAAAATGACATCATCTGATATCGATCGAAATTTCTTTTTTAGTTATATTGTAATTTCGATTAGTATTTACTGTATTTAGACCCCAGACGGTATTCGAAAATAACACATCGAATATAGGTTTCCAAGTACTCTATCGTTTCTGGTTTATATATAAGGCCTGGGACTTTAAATTACCTCAGAGCATATAATCTAATGGCGTCGAACCACATGAAAGAGGTGGGTTAATTTTAATTGGTCCATTTCGTGTTATTACACACAGAAAAATATACCAATGTAAAATTAACATGGAAAAATGTCTGCAAAAGTATGCCCTTTATTTAAATGTATCATTATTTCATATTAATTTTAAATGAAAAATATTAAAATAACCTTAAATCACGTTTAGTTAATATTATTCACTGTTAAAATAAATAAAAAAAAAATTTTAAAATATAAATAAATATGGATTCAATATTGAATTCATAAAATCAAAAGTTTATCTTGTTAAATTTATAAAAATGTTATAAAAAGAAAACAATTCCCGTATTCATTTGCTCTAACTTTTCTGCAATGTTAAATTAACATGAATTATAGTTATTTTAAACGAAAATAATGTTGTTCGCAAGTAAAATCATGTTAAATTAACATGAAGTAACAATGAATCAAAATCACTACCGAAAACAGTTAAATCAACCTTGTTTTCGACGATTTTACATTGATTTTTTCTGTGTGTATGCGTTCGGCAAATATTTTTAAATTGAGTGTATAACGCCCTGTGAGACACGTGGCACCTCCCTACTAAAACCACATGTGTGCAATTCTAATAATCTCCAGTTGGTGAACAAAAAAGTTAAACAGAAAATATTTAAAACTGTCGCTAATCACCAAATTTATACCAAATTC
The DNA here is from genome assembly GCA_949318255.1 of Pollenia labialis. NCBI lineage: Eukaryota > Metazoa > Arthropoda > Insecta > Diptera > Polleniidae > Pollenia > Pollenia labialis. The sequence goes on from OX439141.1 coordinate 133,157,333, forward strand.
ATAGAATCAAGCAACCCATTGGTTGATTTCGCTCCTATTACCAAAATGATTATAGTGATTACTTAAAATTGTATAAATTTTATATTTGAATATTTTTTTTTTTTTTCAATAAATTTTTTTTTTAATTTTAATTAAAAAAATTATCAAAAAACTTTGCCGTTTCAAACAATGTTTTGACTGATTTTTTCTTTTTTTTCAACAGTTTTGCCGGTAAAAATAAATTTGTGGAGAAAAAAAAATATTTTTTGCCTAAAAGTATACTATAGAAAAAAAATTAAATTTTAGGCAAAAAAATATTTTTTTTTCTCCACAAATTTATTTTTACCGGCAAAACTGTTGATTATAAAGAAAAACGTTATATGAACGGATTAAAGAAATTGTAATTCTAAATTCAGTTTCAGTTTGTTTAAGCAAAATCGGACAAGTGGTTCTCGAGTTATGTTAAACAAAAAAACATCAAGATAAGGAAAAAATTTAAAATGTCATAAAAAAACTGACACATACGAACGCCAAACCCTTTGAGGGTTTTACTATACTGACCCAGTACCATCACCCTGACTTGGAATTTCTCACACCCAGATTGGCTGTTGTACTGTGTTATCAGATTAATTAAATTTAAATACTTTTTAAATAAAAAACTACTAATAATTTTTTCTGTGTAGTAGGCATGTCTCCATACCGCACACTAATGACTTTAACGTTCTGATAACTGTTGGTTGTTAAGATATATGGACCAATTATTCCACCGACCCATAAAGCGCATCGAACATTGAGTGTTCTGGATATGACAGTGTTTCGGCAATCACAAAAACAATTTTTTTCACCAATTAAAACATTAATCAAAAATAAAATGAGTTTTATTAAAAAATGTCATCAAATAAATTAAACTTTTAATCACGTGAATTAATTTGTTTAATGGTGCAAATTAATAGTAATATTTAAACGTTTAATTCACTTGATTAAATTTTTTAATTAAAACTGATTTAATTTTTGAATTTTTGATTAATGCTTTAATTGGTGAACATTTTTTTCTGTCATATCTTGAGGATAATCATCGTTACAAATGCGGCAAATTTAACCAAAACTGTGCTTCATTACTGCAAACAAATATTCAAAACAATTTGTGGGTCAATTGTAGGGATACCAAATGGGACCAGGTTTTTTGAAACCCGGGATTCGGGATTTTTTATTAAAAAAAACGGGATCCCGGGACGGATCGGGATTTTTCGGGATTACATGTATAAGAGCCAATTTTTAAAATTCATATATATAATTACATATAATTTAATGTTTATGTATAAGTTTTAAAACAAAATAATTCATGAAGAATATTAAACTCATTACAAAATAAAGCAATTTAATGTATTCTTTTAAAGTAATATGGACGAATTATGTATTAAAACTTATATTTTAAAAAGCTTCTAAAACAAATTAATGCCGACGAAAACAGTGTTCGCATTAAACACTTCTGGGTGTTATCGTAATAAATAAATTTAATATTAAATTTTTGAAGTTACTTTTATCAGGGTGCCTCACGTTTATTTAAATATAGTTATATTCAATAAAAAAAATACCACATATTTGCTAAATGCAAAATCTATGTAAAAATCCCGGGATTCGAGACTTAAATTTTTAGAATAATCCCGGGATTTCGGTATTTCGGGATTGGCATCCCTAGTCAATTGACATGATTTACAAAATAAACGGTTGCTCTGGCGTATATTAATTCGGAACCTTGTGAGTGTCCGATGTCCGTGTCTATTCCATCTATTCTTTTATTATTTTAACATTTTCGTTGATATTTTCTTCAAGACTTGGTTCAGTGTAGATAATCAGGTGTGTCATGGAAATCGAAAACGTAAAACGCAAGATTAAAGAGACATTTTTCAATAAGATTTCTGTAATAAAAAAAATTGTAAGACAATTATTATATAAATAAAGCTCTATTAAACAGATTTTTTTTACAAAAATTGTAGAAATAAGATTAAAAGTTTAATAAAAAGAACTGCCAAATTCTTTCGTTTTACGTTTTCGATTTCCATGACAGCCCTGATTGTCTCACTTCATAAATTAATACAAATTGCATTAAATTTACTTTTATTCCCTTAAAAATTATCCAACAGCTTTCTAAAAACTTTTAAATTAATTTTTTTTTTTTTTTCTTCTTTTGAGTTTTAACTTTTAGCAATAATTAATTTCTTTCCACTCAACCATCAACAAAAAACTTTGTAATTTTCTATTGGAAATCAAAAAAAATATCCGTAAAGCAATATAATTTACAATGTCGACAATTGAACAAAACGTATCGAAATGAAAGAAGAAACCAACCACACACTTGCATTGATGTCAACAGCAACTGTGTAATGAATAATTCAATAATTTCTTATTTAAGAATTATTTAAAAGTTTTAAGTTACTACAAAAGAAGAAATATTAAAAAACTTTTAAGATTTAATTTAATAAATAAATTGATTATTTAATTACTCAAGTAATTCACTAATAGAGAAATTAAAAATGTAGGCGTTATTATACAGGAATTTTAGAAATAATAAAAGATTTATGACAGGAGAACCATTTTGAAGTTTTAAGATGTGCGGCCATGGTCTATTACGTTTCTAGGGAATTTTTTGTGGAAATTTGAGCAAATTTAAAAACATTTTTTCTAAATTTGGGTGTGTGTGAAACGGTAGGTAGCAACGTTCTATGGTGAAATAAAATTTAAAAATTCAATGTTTGTGCTGTGTAAAATTATAACATTTTTGACAACGTAAAATTTTGACATAAAGAAACAAACAATTATTTGTTGTTTTGTGAAAACGAAGTTTAAGTCGGTAAATCCTTTTTTGGCGGCAGTTCAGCAAAATGTAGCCGTTAGTGGATCGCCTGACAAAAGCATTGAATATTCGAAATGAAAACAATTAATTAATTATTATTTTAAATATACATACATATTGGTTTTTATTATAAATATTTTTAAGCCGACTTAAAAATAAGAAGAAGGTTTTCAATTCGGTTGTATGTTGCTTTTTTTAGTGTTTGCTACCGCACAACTTCGTCATTTGTAAATCGATTTTCAAAATTGCCTTTTAATAGGGCGTGTCAACAGATTGTACTTTCAAAAAATTATGGAAATCAGACGGGCAATTTGTCTGTCTGGATATTTTATTTTTGAACGGCGCCATGAAATAAATCCCCAAAAAAAAAATAAATAATAAAAAACAAAATGAAAAAACAAAAAAATGTACTTTGGACTTCAAGAAGAATTAAGTACGGAAAAAACAGAAGTTAGGAAAAACATGTTAAATCAATAAAAATTGATAATCATTCAAAAAAGCCAATTTGGATCTACCAAAGGTTAAAATACAATTTTTGGTTTAAGCATTGATGTTTGACTATTGACGTCAGCAGTCGTCGATCGCTGCGAGTGTAAGACGGCAAATCCATCTGCGGAGATCGAGTGGTTGCGATTGAAACATGTCATGGTAACCAGCCGCCTGGGTTCGAATCTCAGGTCAGTCAAGAATGAATGATTATCAATAACAATTTTAATTAATTTTCATGTTGTAAAATTCCTATCTTCATAAAAATAATTTAATGAAAATTAAATTTGATCAACTTAAGCCTGATTAAAATATTAAAAATTTGGATTAAAAACCATAACTAGTTCAGCAAAATAACCACAATTCTAATTATTCCTTAATTTTTGAGATTTTATTTCATATGAAATAAATTCCCAATTTGTAAAATAAAATAAATCCGCAATAGATATTCAAAATCTCTATGATTAACTAACTTTTTGTTTCCAATAATTAAGTGCTCAAAGTATAGATCGCGATTTTGGAGATTATTTGATCAAATTTGCACATATGTGTTAATTGCCACAGCTACCAAGCTTATTGGTAATGGTGATAACCGGTCCATTATTTCACATAGCCCCCATACAAGCTTCTTTCTTGAATAGAGCATCTGTGTCTCTATATAAACATCTTCCCTAAAATCAATTGAACACAAAAAATCTCAAGATATCTTAATAATATTAGACACATACAGAAAAAACGAAAAATTGTATCTAGTCAACAAATTCATACCAAATTGCTGTGACCAAAAAAGCACCAGGAAATTAACATCTCCATAAAATTTCATTCTGAGATATGTCTTCAACCTAATACGTTTCTTTCATGTTACACCCTACGAAAGTAAAATTTATGGAGTGCGTTTTTCTGATATGTTAAATATTCGATGCCTAAGTCTTTTGCATAAAATTATCTATACTGGCGAGCCGACGTATCTATTTGAACGTGTTACTTTTACGCAGTCAAGAAGGAATAACAATCTGATCCCTATAAGATTCAAGAAGTTAGTATCTGAATGGCAGTTTTTCGTTTACAGTATTCGTCTTTGGAACACACTACCAGCAACTCTTCAATTTACTAGTAATGCAACGCAGTTTAGGAAACGTATTTTTAATTTGTATATTCGTACTTGAAAATGTTTAATCTATTGTATTTAAGAACGCTTTTGAATGTCTTTATGTTTAAAATTGATTAATCGATGCCCTTTAAAAAATTGCTTTAATGTAACTATTAATTTCTTTTATTTTAATGTTTATTCTTATTGTGTGACACAGAAGAAATTGCTACTAATTGTTTATCCTGTACTCAATTTATAATAGTTTAAGTCCTGTTGTATAGGAATACCCATAAATAAATATATATAAATACCAAATTCATAGAATCAAGCAAACAATTGATTGATATTGCACCTATTTTAATTGATTATAAAGATGACAAAAAATTGTAAAAAATTTATAATTGTGATTAAATTTTTTTTTATATAAATGATATTTTTCTATATAATAAAAAAAAATTATCAAAAATCTTTGCCGTTTCAAACAAAATGTTAATTGTTTAGATTAAATATAGCTCAGGGTTTGACAATTCGCAACAACAATTCTTCAAGTTTAAATTATATTATTTTAAACGAAAAACTCCATTAAGATTTCTTGTAATTTAATTAATATTTTAATTAAAAATTTATTTCAAAACAACTTAAATGTTTATTAAATCAAAATTATATTTTTAATTTTCTTTAAAAAAAAAGAAAATAATTGACTCAATTATCACATTAATTAAATTGAAATACATACTTTTCAAACTATTTTTTAATTGATAAAAAACTACCGATAATTTTTTCTGTGCAAAGAACTTTTGAGTGAATTTCGGCCTGGTGTAGGGTATCACATGGCTGGGCTTGATTGACTATACACTCTTACTTGTTTTTTTTTTTTTATATTGAAAAGCAGGGCTGTGGAGTCGGAGTTGAAGAGTCGGAGTTGATGTTTTTGTGCCAGAGTCGGAGTCGTAGTACCCACAAAAACTCCGACTCCAAAGTTTTTCGGCATAAGAAATTTAAAAAAAATTTCTAAAATAAAAATGATCTTCTTAAAACACATTTAAAATTTAAATAAATTGTTTATGAATACTTCTCTTATGTGCTGTTTCCAAATGACAGGCGATGGACTGAGTGCTTTTCATATACAGGGGTGTGCTGAAAATCGCAAACGTAAAACGCAAGAATTTTAAAAGTCGTTTTTAAATAAGATTTTTGTAATAAAATAATTTTATGACAAATATTTAACAAATATTTTCCTATTAAACAGGATTTTAAACCAAAAATTATTAGAATTAGGTTTAAAGTTTATTAAAAACAACTTCCAAATTCTTGCGTTTTGCGTTTGCGATTTCCAGCACACCACTGATAAATTTTGCTACATAATCAATCGCCTGTCATTTGGAAACAGCACATTTATGTTTGCGTACGGTAATTGCTTCTCTAAAACTCTAACTTTAAGAAGGCCGTACGGTAATGAAAAAATAAAAGTTAACATCACTGAGTCTCATATACATTTAGCATCAAGATTATAGTAGGAGTCGGAGTCGTAAGTCGGAGTCGGAGTCGCACTTAAAAAATTTCAGCATTTGGAGTCGGAGTAATTACTTTTTTCGGACGACTCCACAGCCCTGTTGAAAAGGGGGCCTGCTAGACTAGTTGGTTGTGAGCTAGTCTATCAATTTGATGTTTGCGGTTTGGATTTATGCTAAAGACTTTTATCTGCTTCACTACAATGATTAAGCTAGAATTAAATATCTTATTGTAGTGGTAACAGTAAGGTCCACTACTACAAGTTGGAGTTGTTTAAATGTAGGATTTTATCAGATGTTTATAGAGTTTTTCATTACCTCAACCTATAGTGAGCAATAAGTTAGAGGTAAGTGATAATGGCCCTCAGGTTAGGTTAGGTAAGGTTAGGTTAGGTTAGGTTAGGTTAGGTTAGGTTAGGTTAGGTTAGGTTAGGTTAGGTTAGGTTAGGTTAGGTTAGGTTAGGTTAGGTTAGGTTAGGTTAGGTTAGGTTTGGTTAGGTTTGTTTTGGTTAGGTTAGGTTAGGTTAGGAAAGGTTAGGCTATGTCGAAAGGGAGATGTAGCATCAAGCACGCAATCTCATTTCAGAGTGGTATACACCTAGCCTTTACTGGGCCTGTTGAGCGCTCCCTAAAAACATGGAAATTAAGGTGGATAGTAATACCATCCCCTTTTAAGGGGCCTTAAGAAACTCAGTTTCCCGTACAAAATTCCTTAATGTTTTCTAGTCGACGTTCCTTAGGGATCCTATGTCCAATAATGACATCGCTCCCGAGGTGTTTGGATCTTAACTCGACAAAGGCCTGACAGTGGATGAGAAAGTATTCCAACATCTTGCTCGCCTCGCCACACGCTCTGCACTCGTCAAATTCCACTCGTCCAATTTAGCGTAGTAGTGCCCTTAATCCTGCATGACCAGTTAGTATACGAACCATCATACTAACCTCGGACTAACTCATATTGAGGAGGCTTAATAGAACAAAAAAAAACACTTTCAAGAATCTCTATCTAATTTTTAACTACCATTTTGTATGCACAACTAAATAACCTTTTTATTTTTTCTAGCATTTGCAACAAATTTAATAAAATAATAATTAAATTTAGTTTCCAAAAATAAATGTGTAAAGAAATGCATTCGTAGAAAAAATTTGCAGAAATTAACCTTGACCTTAGTTTTGCTCAAAAATAAAATGATACTTTTAGATATAAAAAAAACTTGAATAATAATTTGAAAAACTTATGTGTCATCTGTTTGTACGAGTTGTTGTGGTGGTTTGGCTGGCAACTCCTGTATGTCATTGAAATGTTTATTTGTAAGTGCGTGCGTGTGCATTTACCGCACTATAAACCGAAAATGGCAAAACAAAATATGACAGACAAACTTAAGGACATCCCTTTTTCGTCTTTCCTTCAGGGGCACTTAGTTTATCGGAGAATATTTAAAATTCAACAAAATAAAATTTAATTATATTCCTTAATTGATGTCAGAGTATTTATTCTACTTCTTTATACTTGTTTTTTTATTCTTTATGTCTTTGAAAATCTAATTTAAGCAAAAATGGAATTCAGCGATTTATGCTACCATAAAATGCTTAATTTAGCAAAAAAAATTGGGCAATTCCAGCGAAAAGTCTACTTTTAGTAACGTAAAGCCAGAAGTAATTGAAATTGTTTGAAACTGGTCTGAGATGAATAATAAAAAAGTTTCTTACGGAATGACAAACTTAGTATACCCTCTTCACAACTATTTGTGGTGGAGGGTATAAAAATCAATAAAATTTTTTTTTTGTTATTTAATTAATATTTTAATTAAAAATTTATTTCAAAGTAACTAAAATGTTAATTAAATCAAAATTATATTTTTAATTTTTTTTCAATAAAAAAATAATTGATGCAATTATCACATTAATTAAATTTAAATACCTTTAAAACAATTTTTGAATAGAAAAAAACTTCTGATAATTTTTTTTGTGTAGATTTGTGGAAAAGATAAACGCTAATAGTGTTTGTGCAGTAAATAATTTAACAAAAATGTGGGCTTCTGTCGAATTAAAAATTGTAAAATTGTAGTGTCCGTATTGACAGTTTAACAGTATTGCCAGCATGCGATTAAAAATTAATAAGACGTGATAGCCCAATTTCTATGCCAGATTCGAATTCAGCGCACTCAGTTTAGTTAAAAAACCTGCTTGGTTTCTGCAGTCAATATTTTTCCCAAATTTGTAGACCAGTGTAATTTTTACTAAATAATTAATAAAATTAACTTTTAAATGCATCTTTTATTTCAATTAGTTAGTAACAAAATATTTTGTTAATTTGACAATTTCGTAATTAAAGTTCATATTTAATTCTTAACAAAAATGTTATTCAATATTACAAACTCCTTGCTAACAATATTTGTTGAATATTAACAAGTTTTATTAACAAAATAATCTTTTGTATTTACAAATTCAGTTGTTGGTGCCTTTTTAATTAAAAAGTTTATTTTATGACGAACGTGCTATTCACTATGTCAACTGATTTGTCGTAATTTTCTGTGTAGGGAAAAATAAATTTGTGTTATAGTAAATATAATTAAGGTCGAAAAAGTAAAAATTTTTAATAAATTTAGCGTTTTTTTCTAAAAAACAATAATGCATTATAATTTTGTAATATATTTATCAGGTTACAAGACCCTTACAAAGTGCAACATGTTTCTAAACTACAATGGAACAAAATAATAGCAACGTTTTACCCTACGTTCCCACATGCAAGTAATTACTTGCAAATTGTTTATACGAATTATTAACAAAAAATCGAGGAAACAGCCGATTGGCTAAAAGTACCAAAATTTGAGTGAATGTTAGTGAAAAAGTGTGAGTGTATTGATATTTTCGAACTTCCCAACATCCCAACAAACACGGAGCTTTGATTTTAAATTGAAAATGATTTGAAATCAAACGTTTGATAATGATTTAAAATCATAGTATTCTCAACAAAAAGGGAAAAATAAATTCAAATTGAAAAGTGCCTTTTTTCAAATTGCTTTCAAACGTAATTCTCAAATGTTTTTCAAATGTGGATTATAATACAATGTGGACCAGAGAAAGTCAATGGGTATAAAAAAAATTAAAGTACCCTAGCACATATCGAACATTTTCAATACATGTGCGTACTCATATCTGTTTATTCTCAAACTTGTGTATATCCCTACGTATTTAATTTCAATCATGTATGTTATCATACTTATTGTTTTTTATACTCGCACATATCCACATACACCCTTACTTATATCATTGACTTCAAATATTTTTTATTTTTAAATTTTTTTTCATAAATGTTGCCAGAAATGTTTTTTGTAATTGCTGAATCACTATTAAATATTTTTTTTTAAATCGTTTGAGGGATATTCAACAAAATTGTATTGAAAAAGTATTATTGACATAACAAAAATCTCTGGAATAAAAGAGCTGCGCTATATAAAAATAACAACTTCTCTATTTAAGAGGGCCGACTATATTTTGAAGTTTGCAATAATATTTATAAATTCAAAAAAGGACAAATGTCCAACATAAGGAAACATAAATGCCGCCATTGGATTTACCTCCAATTGTAGTTAATGAGGTAGATTAAAAGGCTTGCCTTGAAGTTTTTTAAATTTCGTATTTGAGGACTGCCGTCCATTTTGAGGTAGATAAAAATGCTTGTCTTAAAGCTTTTTTAAATTTCGTATTTGAAAACTGCCGTTCATTTAGCATTATTGAGGCACATGGGCTTAAGAATGATTAAGAAATTGGTGCAAAATATGTAAGTATCGTCGATATTGGTCATTTCATCCCTAGTGTACAGGCGTTATCTCGAAGGACATAACTATTGGCCGAAGAAAAAAAACAAAGCAAGCCCTCACATTCAAAATATCATAAAAAATGGCGAGGCACCGGTTACTTTCATGAAATTAATGGATTTAACAACAAATACAGCTGCAAATATTCTAGAAAAACTAAATAGCTTATTCGGAGAATTTGGTGAAACAGATATGTCTATCGTGGTTTTCATAGCGGATAGAGGATCTTACATCAAAAATGCACTAAAAGAATTTATGCGTTTAAACTGTTCGGCTCATTTGTTCTTCATTGTCTTGGATGACGCATTTGAACTGAATTAAAAGTCGTTAGCCTGACAGAGGACTTCGACAACATGCTATGGTAGAAAAACAACTCCACATGGTATCTAAATTAGCATAAAGAATTATATCAATTCCTGCCGGCAGCCCAGCATCAAAGCGAGTTTTCTCTTAAGCTGGAAAAATTATTACTGAAAAAAGAAACAGAAAGCCCATAACAGTTGATAGCCTTCTTTTTTTTAATTCTTTCTACAAAAAACCTCTTTGGTAATTATATTTTATTTTTGTTAATAGAAGCATAATTTTAAAATAATAGAAAATATTTATATATTAATATAACTTGAAATTTATAAAATTCTGAATTAATCAGTGCAACATTTGTTTTACTGGTTTTGGAATTCTTAAAATATAGTTTTGTTTTCTGCATAAACCATTTTTAGGTCGTGGCAACACTGCTTGCTTTACAATAAACATACGAATTGTTGAAGTTACTTGTCGATATTCATCGATGCATGCCTATACTCATACGCATTCATACGAATATCATACGCATGCCTGTTTGTCATACTCATGCCGGTCGATATACAAACCTATTTATGTTCATACTTATTGGTAGTCATACCTGCCTGTACTCGTGCTCGGTGGCGTATGAATAACTTATAAGTATTAAAAATATAACTTTTTGGCTTTCTCTGATGTGGACCATAAATAAAAATATTTTATTTTTTTAATTAAAATTCATTATTTATTTAAATAAATTGTGGGATAAACATTCGGCAACAAAGCTTAAAGATAAAATAATGTTTTTTCCGTTATTTCCGTCCTCTAATTCTTGCAAAGACGAAATTGGCTCCCTTTTATTTTGAGGATTGTAGCACCGCGATCGTTCAACAAACTTCCTTCACTTTCCCGTTTTATTTTCCTTTTTTTCGTATTCTTAATTACTCACAAACAATTTTTATTTTTCGCTTTATATTTAAATTAATTTTTATAGTAAAACACATGTAACCACAATTTTACATTAATCGCCATTTTTATTGCTTACATTTATTTTTCGCTTTAGTGTTGCCAAGTTTATTTTTGATTTGAATTCAACATTTGACAACAAATTGATTAAACATTTCATATCAAATGTTTATTTTGAAATCATTATCAATTTGAATTTAAATGTTAAATCAAACAATTGAAAAAAGTTGTGTTTGATGTCAAATGATAAAGTCATTTCATATCAAAGGTTTGATTTCGTGTTTGTTGGGTTATGAAAACTGGGGGTTACACTCAACACTAATGTGTATTTAGCGTGTTAAATATTGAATGCAAAGTTTATACTAATAAGCGATAATCACCACGGTTGAAGCGAATTTCAACATTACATTTTCTTAGAATTTCAATAATCGTTAACAACACTGATTTTCAATAATTAAATACAGCAGCTGGAAAATATTTTGCGCCAAAAAAAAAATTTTAAATAATAGTAAAACAAATGATAAACAAAAAGGTTTTTTATTCATCACAAAATAACCAAAAATCACAATATAACACAAATTGTACACAAACACAAGAAAAAAGTAAATGAGGAAAATACTTGCTTGCATAAAGAAGTACTTAGCGCAGATGCAAAACAAGGCTCCCATCTCGCACTCAATTATAACAGAGGGTAAGAAATGGAACACATTTGCCATATATTTTTGCAACATATTCTAACATTTTTGCTATATTTTTAGAATAGAGCAAAATCTCGAGCGAATGGTAGCATACATGGAACATTATTGTCAGAATAGAAAACATCATAAGTAAAATTTTAAAAATGTCATTTATCATCCCTGAAGTGATCACTTACCAGTAGCAATTATTGAAAATAAGCAATAATTTTCAGTTCAATTTGCAGTCAAGAAAACAGCTGATTTTGCTAAGCAAAAAATTATGTTTGTCTCTATAAATCTACTGACCAGAGATCAGCAATGAGTAGTGAAATAGTGAGTAGAGCTGAATCATGACTCATAAATTCATGTACTTACACGCAATTATACTTATTGCAATTTTATTCAAGCTCATATTCACTCAGAAGTTTGATTTTATTCCCAGCGGGAAAAATAAGGAGTACAGATGCCTCTGTACCCCTTCTTTTGGATGTACAAAGCCTGCTCGCGCCATTCCTTACTCTTATCTTTTTTACACACGTTGTCATTGCGAAGTATGCCTTCTGTTCTCGCTTCTTAAGCAGGTCCATAAGAATGGTAACGGGATAAAAAAATAATGCTTGTGCAAAAAAACAATACAAAAAATGTTAGTCCTTTGCTTCTCATAGAAGCGAGGGTGGAAGGTGTATCTTATCTTTTATACCAAAGAGCCGAGGCCTTCTATTAGGCATTCCTTAGCAGTTATATAAGAACAGTAATTAAATCAAAAAAATGTTTAAGGCCTGAAGTAAGAAGGGTTCATTCTTCTCTTACTTAAGGCCGTATCACACTATCCCACAAAGTCTTACGTATTTTTCAAAAATGCTTCCCTGATCTTATTATTCATTGAACATTTTCAAAAAACAATATCAGCTTATCATGACACGGTTGCATTTTCGTAAATTACTAAAGACTTTGTGGAATAGTGTAAAACGGCTTTTAGCAACATTTGTAGTGGTTGATTTAGAAACAACTTAACTCAATGTGTAAAGGCGAAGCAAAGTACGAGGCTGCAAGATTTGTCCACGAAATAGCAACGTGACGATATGGCAATTACAGTTTAATTAAGTTATATGGATGAAGTGGACAATTTGTTGGCAAATTTATCTGGCAGCGCTGATTATGAAGTTGTGTGTTTGATCTGTTGTGTTAAAACGGTAAATGGATGTGCTGAATGAGTTGATTCATTTTGAGTATCGTAAGTATTTGCCTGAAATTATAAATTAAATTGAGGTCATACATGAGTATGCGTATAATGTTAAGAAAATAATGGAAAAATCAAAATGATCTGCCCACTTTTACGCCCACCTCCCATACAGAGTGAAAATTAAATTTTGACCTACGGCATTGTTTTTTTGCACGCAGCATTTTTAAACACTCATAATCATTTGTGTGAAATTAGAAAAATATCCGCCCAATTTTACGCCCACTTCCCATACAACTTGTATTGAAAAAGTGTTATAACTCCCTTGATTTTTAATGAATCAACACATTATTCACAAAAAATAAATATTTTAACTGTAGAATGGGCTCCTGAAAATATATACCTGATCCGCCCACTTTCACGCGCACCTCCTATAGAAAAAACAAATGGAAAAAAACATGAATACGTAATTTAAGCATAGTCTTTTAACATTTTTCAAAATCATTAGCTTTGAGCGAAATATATTTATATATGGGTCTGAAGACAATAAAAGATTATGCATAACGTCGTCATTACTGGCTACTCGTCCAATTCTTCGCGGATGATGTAATATATAGGCTCTATAGTCTTAATTCCTCGCTTAATGAACTTCCTCGGACAGCATACCTGATACTAATAAATTCAAATTCAATTGAAGCTTATGCTTCTTTCAACAATTAAAAATATAACAATTAACACTATTGACAAGTATGTATATTACATTATGTAATAAATTTAAATAGTAAAGAATTTGGGCAACAACCACAAGGATGAACGAAAATTCATGATTTGTTACTTTATCATTTTATAGTTTCACTGTTTTTTTAGCTGAGACTTCAAGCTGTAATTTGATATCTTTCGTTAAACAGCGCTCCCCAGCGCTAAAAAGATGCAGTCCACTGAAGTTGATGCACATTGAAATTTTGTTCTACGAAATTCTTTACATGGCACTTTTCCCAACTTTTTTTAAAGCAAATCTCATCTATGACAATTGCTATTTACGAAACTATACAACAAAGTCAAATGATAAGTTTACTGTGATTGTACCAAAAGATTGAATTTACAGTAAGTTTGCATGCCATTTCAAACAAGCGAACATATATGTATGAACTTTGAGCGTGTCTATCCAAACAAATAATAAATATATCAGGCTTATATTACGGAATCATAATATTCAGATATCTGACAACAAAATACCAAAAAATTATCCAAATCGGCGAATATGAAAAAAAATTGTTAATGCCGCTCTTCAACCATTGTGCGTCACAGCTTTAAGTTTTTGTGAATTTTAAGAAGCAGTATTTGTGAATAACTTGAACGTGTGAATGCAACGTGTAAGTCGACTAAGAATTTTTAAAGAAGCCAGACCTCACATAGAATATCAAACTTAATAAGCCCTTATTTATAAATCGTGGTGGTGAAGGGGATTAAAGCTTTAACGAAAAATTGTATACATAATTTCCTTTTACTCTGCTAGATAAAGTTAAGGTAAGAGGAAATATATAACTTTTTTCATGTTAAGCCAGATCAATTTTGCATCTAAATATTAATAAAATTTTGTCGTCTTTAATGAAAAAAATAAGCAAAAAAAAAATTCAATTAAATTCTTTAGTCTCTCAATTGAGTAGAATTTATATGTTGTAGTTAAAGTAATTCTTCGTTTTATAAAAAAACTTCTATGCCTTGTTAAATTTTACTTTCACCTTCTGACACACAAATTGAACAAATGGAAAAATTCTCAAATTGACAAATTAGGTCAATCAAACTCTTTGCATTTATTGTGCTTTTACTTGCTGGTTTCCAATTGGAACCATTAGAATAATATGTACATATTTGTTAGACTACTTCTTTTTATTTCCTTTTTTGGCAGCATTTCAATGATTTTTTTTTTTTTGTGCATGGAATATGAATGCTATAATTCACATAATATGACCAGAAATCATAGAAAGGAAGGAAGTATCATAAAATCAGCAAACTTATAAATTGAATAGAAAAAATTTAAGCACAAAGATATTTTGAAAATGTCATGAAGATAAATTAATATGATCATATGACTAGTTTGTAGATAGAAAACCAGACCTGTGGTGCGATTCAGTAACTTTTAACGAATCGACAATCTCTTGCAAACAGAGATGTTACAAAAATACAGCTGTTTACTGTCGTTAAAAAAAAATTACAGAATCCCACTATTGTACTACAAGCTAATATGTATATATATCGACAAATATTAAGATTCTCGGTTCGTTAATGGTTAATGAATCGCACCACTGCACAGTGTGGTAGATCGCAAATCTAGCTGGACAAAATTAATTAATCGCGTTAGGTTCACTTCTCACTCCTGAATTATATAAAAAATGAGATCAAATATATAAATGAATATGGAGCGGGATCCCGGGATCCCGGGAAATTTAAAAAAAAATTCCCGCTTTGCCGGGAAAAAAACTCTACTTCTAATATATCTTGAAAGGCATATCTAACCATTATTAACGTCAATAATACGTCTTTCCGATGTATTTTGGGAGCTTTTACCCATTCTTCAAAAATTTCCTTTCGCCAAAGAGTGGAGGTCGTACTGGAAAAGTGAAAAAAATGTATGGCGGTCGCAAAAACGCGCAAGATGTTTTTGATTTATCTTAAAGTGAACACTTAAAAGATTAACCCAAATATAGTTTTACGCCGGAATTATGCGGAATCAACAGCTTTAACTCAACTTGAAAAAAGGAAATAATTTATTTTTTGCACTTTCTGAACTTCTAAAAACAAACAAAAACAAAACATGAATTACAGTTACCTATTGTATTAAGAAGCTCACTAAACGATCAGAAGGAATGTTGCCAGACATTTTTTTTTTTATTTTGTCCACCTAGATTTGTGATTTACCACAGTGTGCACTGGCTCCGATAATGAGTTATATGACTATAATAGAGTCTGAACACAATGTAACGATAATTTATTGCGGTGCGGTTTTTCATACGATTTTGAAGTAAAAAACCGCAGTGCGGATCGGCATAAAACTAAAATCTATTTTATTTTCATTGCGGAGTTTCTTATTATGTAACTTTTTGACACTCTTTCTCTTTCTGATGTTGCCATAGTTTTTGAATAATCGCGATGATCTCAACATTATTGCAAAAAAAAACATGATTTTGAAGTTCATAAATTTTTGTCATAAAATATAAAAGTTTAAAAATTATATACACAAGAAGAAAAAATAGGCAATAACAAAAGAATCATTGAAGAAGTTAGGAAATATGACTGTCTCTATAATTTTCAGTCGGCAAGTTACAAAAACTTCCAGTATATAGAAGATTTGTGGTGCAAACTTAACAAAGATATTGGTGTACCAGGTAAGTGAATTTCGGTTAGTTAATTTAGTTTTTTGTCAGACTTTATTTAAGCTGAGGAAGCCAAAAAGAAATTTTGTAATTTAAGGGATACGTATAAAAATTGGAAGCAAAAGGACAATTTGTAAATTCAAGTAAATTTTTCCATTTTTGTAGGGATTTATTGTTAAAATTTGATTTGTACGGAAATAGAGAAAGATTTTTCATTTCTGTTGAATTGCAGAAATTTTTGTCTAAAATTTCCAATTGTTAACTCTTAAATTATATAATAAAGACTTTGTTAGGTGAATCATTATAAATTCGTTAATCTGGTAATACTTTTATAATATAATTGAAAGCAAATATCTGGCATCTATAACACTAATGAAAATGAAACTTGGTCAAAGTTTATTAAAAAAATAAAGACTAGACAGCAAGAAAAACACGAGTCCGTACACAAACTTTAAGTACGAATAACACTAAATCGTACTTAAAACAATCCTAAATGGGTTAACTTTTGAAAATCAATCCCTCCACTCTGATAGTAAAACTACAAAGTGAGCGTTTTAAAAAAACTTTGGATGAAGTTTCCTGATGATCTGGCCTAAGCAACCAGTGAAATGCGCATAGGAATAGCTTTGGGAATTAAGCACATAAAAACTAAATCTTAGACAAAAACATATTATTTTCATGCTTAAACTGTAAAATTGAGAACTCTTGCTTCTCATTTAGTTTATATTTTCAGTAATATATATACATAAAGTTTTTAAAGTAAGAACCATGTCAGGAATGAAATCTGTAAGGTGTAAAACGGGTTAGTAAATCAATCTTAAGAAATTCTCCTTCGTATTTCAATGTTGGTTTATTTCAAATACGAATTCGGTATTAAATTAACTTTATAATAGTCTAATGAAGCGTGTTTTGAGATTGATTCAACCTTACTTTAACTGTAATCAATCTCATTTATGGATTATTTTAAGTACAAATTCGGGATTGAATAAGTTAAGTATTTCGGGATTGAAAATCTGTACTTGATTCAAGAGTAATACCGCTTTGGATTGATTTGAGTACGGATGGATTGATTTTTCTTTTGGGTGTCAAAAGTGGTTTTGTCATATGAATGATGTTTTTTGTCGGCAGTTAATGCGAAGAATTGTTCAAAATGTTTCCAAATAAAATCTGACTTGGTAGTTACAATTCTAGATAACTGCTTTTGGAAAGCAAATATTGTCTAAATAAGATGTTGAAGCATTTTTGTCCAAATTGTTATGGGCTTTATGTTACTTTAATGGTTCTTTTATGTTATTTTTGTTCGATTTAATGTTATTTTTGTATAATTTTTAACTAAACCTAAAATAAAAATGAACATATTAAAAAGTAGTGTAGGGAAAAATTAAGTAGGAAAAATGTGGTTTTAGGAAAATATATAGAGAAATTGTTTTCATAAACTTAGGGACAGAAGTGCATGAAATGTATATAGCAAAATGACAAAAAGCGGCTAACTCAATTCATATAAGAACTGGTAATTGTACTAATGAGTTGACTCCTTTGATATAGTTTTCCTTTAATATTCTTCCTTAAAACCGGCATCGTAGTAAGGGAATATCATGGTTTCCACAAGGCCACTAAAGAACAGCTCGGGTGAACCAGCTACCTCGAAAACTCAACAACTGGAGACCTAAGCAAACAAATACAAGAAACTCCTTAAAACACCAAGTCAACCAAATGCAAATGCTGGACAAACGGTAAGGCCTGATATAGCCACTGCTAGTGCTTCACTGATGGAAGTTATCAATGCTACCAAAGCCTTTAAGTTCGACAAAGCCCCGGGAACCAGATCCCAATTTTAGTGCGCGATTAATTCGCCCGATAATCGAAGAATTTTGGAGAACGCATTACCTTTACGATGAGCTTATGAAGGGTATTATTTTTAAAGTACCAAAAAAGATTAACTTGTCGGAGTGCAATAACTGAAGAGGATTACACTTCCTTAACTCAGCCCGTAACAAGCCGGCTTCCGTCCACAAAAATCCTGCACAGAAAAAATAGAAAATCAACTTAAATTAAACAATTCGTTTAGACAATTAAATATTTAACCAATTTTGCCCCTGCAAAAAAATTGATCATATCGATTAACGGATTTGTATTTTCGAGTCATGGGACACAAATTTAGTTAATTAAAAAATTAATTGCATAAACAAAAAATACACCACATATACACAAACATTTAATTTTATGGGTTTTGATTAAAAAAATTAATTGCAGCAAACAAAAAATTAATTGAATAATTAATGTACACCAATTAATTATTTAATTAAATAATTTTTTTGCAAACATTTTTTCTGTGTGTATAGGCTAAGTGAACACACTTAGAGCAATCGTTAAACAGTCTGTGAAGTGAATATCACTTTATATCTCGTTTTTATAGACTTTGAAAAAGCATTTTAAAAGCTTGCTCATGATAACATATGGAAGGCTCTAGAATGTTAAAGCCCCCATCCAAACTATAAGAAGTCTTGACAATGGGCCTTAATGAAGAGTGTTCCATGAGAACTGTATTGGCAAAACAGTAACTGTAAATACCGTAGTAAAGGCTCAGTTAGCCGGGAGTTACAGTAACGTTGCAAATCAGCTCATTCATTTTGTTGTGTGTAAAGCAATAAAGCAATTAGAACGATTATAGTTAGCAGTAAGATGTTACGTCTCAATCAATAAGAAAAAGATTGGTCTTACTTTTGTACGGTAAGGTTACTGTTACTGTTACTCCAGGCTAACTGAGCCTTTAGGCAGGCTTACGTTACGGAACCTCTACTTTTTAACTTTGTTCTTAATGAAGTGATGATGATCGCAACAGAAAACTCCACTTGAATTCAGTGCGACATACACAAGCGTCTAGGTGACTTGGACAACGCCGATGGCATCTGTCTCCTGGCACACATATTCAGCACCATGTATCAAAACCAAAGACTTCTAGAATTGGCGACAGCGAAAGCAGGATTAAAATTAAACATAGGTATACTTAATCCATGCGTGTGAACAGAGACAACAGACAGCCCCTTGAGAAGACATAAGCAGCTTCAGCTATCTCGGTAGCTTTATTAACAACAATGGAGAACCTAGTGCGGATATAGTAAGCCGTATGAACTTTGCCCGGCGGTCTTATGGACTTCTGCGTCCTATATGGAAAGCTTTCCACATACCCAGAAAAACAAAATTTAGCTTATTAAACTTCAGCGTAAAGTTGACCCTGGATGTGAAACTTGGAATTGTGCTGCCAATTTCCCACTTCCCTTAAATTTTTTTCAACTGATGTCTGAGAAGAATTTTGAAAATTTTTTAGCCAAATGGGAAATCAAATTTCGATCTTTGAACATCCGCAACTCAAGATTATCCGCACACTGAAATATTGAGACGTTAGCGGAATTGGCTGGATCACTACATAAAACTGCATATGACCTAACATTGGCAGTAGGGTCATAACTTTTTTTGAGTGCAATGAGTGATAATAAAAAACTGTTTTTTTTATGTTGATTCGGTGAAAAAAGTTTCCGCACCGAAAGCGGTTTCTAAAGTGCTTCAAATTTTTATTTTTTAAAAATTAAGATTGTTTCATTATTGTACAAAAAAATGCTAGGAATTATAAGATATAAACTTTAAGTTTAATGTGGGTATGGTTTTACATTGTAGATTTACATAATGCTTCAAAATCATTCTCGTTGAAGCAATGACCATCAAACCAAATGTCAAACCAGGAAGCACAAACAAATTTACAAATAGGTTTTAACTCATCTTGATACTTTGGAAGCAGGATAAGAGCCAAAATAGCTTATATATCTCTGGAATTCTATCTGGCATTGCTAATTGATGGCAGAGATTTAAAATTTGTATATGGCAATATGTTATTTTTCTGGAAATATTTATAGGATTGGCAAAGTGAATAAAAAAACTCCATATCATCTCTCCATTTAATTTTTGAGAATTTAAGAACCACTTGATTTTGCTTATAGTTAGATTTTAGATTTTCCTAATTCTCCGCTAGATCCGAAAAAAAGTGATATCCAATATTGGGAGATGATGTTTTACCATCCAAAACCTCGTCCATTACATGTCTCAATATCAGATCGAGAACATGGTGCTGACACCCAATATATTGTGGAGGAGGCAATGACATAAATTAAAAATGTTTTTTAAGTAAATTACCAACGCCATTTTTCTTGCCCGTATTGACACTTGTTGTATCACAAACTATCATTTTGATAGACGACCATAAGTTGAACTTAGTTAACGTGTCCTTTATGCCATAAAACATTTTAAGCGATTTTCCGTTTTCAAGTACTTACGCTGCTAATTTAATCTCTGTAAGTGAATTTTTAATGACTACTACCTAAATTTCCTTTTTCCATCAAAGTGTAAGCACCAATTATGATTTGTTAATGTTTCCTTGTAAAGCTCTTCTCGTTGTTCCGATAATTTCTTTACAGCTTTATAAATTCCGGCTTGAGATGGAGTCGCAATTGTTATGCCAGACTTAGCCAAAAGTTGACAAATTGCAGCAGCTTTATTTGTGCTGACTTTTGCTTCTGTTACTAATGTAACCGCAGGTTTTAACGACATTTTAGATGGATTATTCCGTCCGGTTGATATTGAGTTGAGGTTGAGGTTCATCATCATCGTGTTCCAAAATGATCGCTATCAAACATTAATGAAGAATCTGAATCAAAGGTTACTTGTTGATTATATTCTGGTTCAGATTGTAAATCTGCTGCTTCGCAACTTATATTAAGACAACTTGAAAATTACTATCATTAGGGCGTTTTAAGGTTTTTTCATAATATAGAACCAACCATCTAATTTTTCTTTGTATAAGATCCACGCGCATGGTTCTTATATTTAGCTTGGTCCACAAATTGTGTAACTCCTTAGACATTTTAACATACCTTGCCTCTTTATATTTATTCGTCTTGCATAAAGCGATAAATCTTGCGATAATAATTTCTTCCTTTGGGATCTCATTCAACACACTTAAAGGTATTTCGACTTTTTGTATTTTTTACATTTTTCAATACCATCCTTATTTTTTGCAAGATTCTTTGACCAGATTTTTGAGTTTTTTATAACAGATATTTTACTTTTTTTATACTTCATTTTAAGAACAGAGCAGAAATAATTTGCGAAATTTCAGATTTTAAATAACAAAGACTTCACTACCTACCTACTTAGATATTTAAGACAAGAGGCAAGAGTAACTGTTTTAATGGAAAAAATAAATGTGTAAATAAGACCAAAACTTTAAACCGTTCCGTGCGAAAACTTTGTTCACGATAGAGGAAAAGTGACAGCATTTTTTAATATTTTGTTATGCCCCACACGGCTATGAGGTGGTATTTTTAATATTTGCAAAAATTGCAAAGAGTTATCACCCTAATGGGCAGCCACTGATTGCAACACACAGGGTACCAGAAAAGAGGAAGACCCGCCAACACGTGAGAAGAAAGTTGGATTCAAGCAAGAACATGAAAATCCTGGAAGAAATTAAATGATTAGCTTGTAAAAGATCCCAATGAAAGACATTTGTAATGGCCCTATGCTCCAATTTGGAACAAGGGGAATAAATAACAATGAAATCCAGTTCAAAAAAATGGTGCTTTCATGGTTTAAGAAGAAACACAACGATATGTCCATATAACTTCTATGATCCAGCTTTAGCACAGAGTCCATTAACTAAATACTGGTTCTCTGTGTTAATAGGTTTTTTTTTCAATTTTTATTCCTAAATATTCCGATTGCCACAGATCGGAAGTAAACTTAAGTTTTTATTCCAAATGTTATTGCACATTGAACAAAGAAAAGCAAAAAGTTTTTTTGCTGAAAAATCGCATAAAAAAATTTAAACTTTGGTCACGGTACTTTTGAATATAAAGACCTCAAAGGTACCATTAACTCAAATTTAGCTTAAGCCTACTTAAGCACATTTTCCCGTTTGTCACGGAAATAGGTCTAGCAGATTTCTAAACAAACACATTAAAATTAAAAAAAATTTATATTTTTTACCCACTACTGCATGTGTATTTGTAAAACACATGACACAGACAGCACAAGTTCAGCCTTTCGCTTTTGCTTATATCAGCGTTGCCATTTTCTGAATATTTATTCTTAAACTGTACTATTTTTCAATATTGGGATACATGTTAAACCATAACTGCCGTATTCATAAAAAAAAATACAAATAATATTTTTCATACACCCGGTTCAGACCGTGATTTAAAAAATCATGTCATTTTAATTTCTTTTAAAAGTTGCTTCCAAAAACACAATATATTCAAACGATGATTTTTCTACTTGGATAAAGGATTGGTTTTTCCCCCGTTATCGGCAATTCTTCTTTACAACAAATACAATACATTTAGCTCTCCGTTTTTGGTATTGTAAGGAGATGTTGCTACATTGAAAAAATAGAATGAAGCAACTTAACAAACTAACGAATGTATGCAAAGGAAAATATAAAAAAAGACACAGAGAACAGAAAATTTGTGTTTGGCTCTACAAATTTTTCTTAAAATGCATTTTAATTTTATATGTAAAAATTTTTTTTTTTAATTTTTTAAATTACGATAAATAACAACATATTCAAGGCGAATTCATTTTTCAGGTGCCGTTGAAAGCACAGCTCTGCTATTTTTTTAAATTAGAGAGAGGAATGTCGTATTTTTGGTGTTGTTACTTGTTGTAGTGTCACCACCGCCGTTTACATGAATTCGCCTTGAATATATTTATTTTAAAAGGAATTAATTTGAGTGACAAATCCTTACGAAAACTTTTTGAAGTCATGCACAGGCTGCCAGAGATAAAAATAATCACCATCTTTTACTTAAAATAGTAACGATGTGCTATTCTTTTAATTATAAAGTTACTTTCAACATGGCATGTTGATGAATATCATTTGATCGAATTAGAAAAATATTATTTTGCCATCTCTATTATAATATACAGAGCATTATTTCTGGATCTTTAGAATCTTTTTATACAAGGGGTGGGGTGTAACAACGTATCTTCACTCAGAAACGTTTTAAGTGGCACCTATTGAATGATTGTTACAATGTGACAGCAGTATTAGCTGGGGCTTATTCGTAATGAAAGAACATTCTGCAGCAGTCCTGTTGTTGCAACAAGATTTTGAATATTAGTTGGTTAATTTCACATGGTTTTGAATAATTTGGTCCCAACAGCTAAGCAATTTTTTTCTTGATCGAGGGCAACACTGGCTAATATACAATTATTTAAAGCCGGCTTCATCTTTGGCATTAAATCGAGTAAAAAAGGGAAAACCATGAAACTCACACTGTCATGTTCGCTATATAATGCGTTTGTATGCTTGTAAGTGTCCTTGTATTACATTTGTACAAGTATTAGGTTCATAACACACTCTATTGTCAGCTACACTCTTACACAAACACTCTTCCTAATGCACACACACACATGCACAAACCCAATAGCACAATTTATATAAGAGTGAAAATGTAACATTCGATAACATCAATAGAGTTGGCACGTGACATGTCAAATCCTTATGCGGTGCTCTTGTTCGAACAGCTCAATATTGGTTAAAAATTGTGTCTAATGGCATTTTGAATTTCACTTACATATTCCGTTTTTTTTTGCTGTTCATGCTTTTAATAAATGCAAAATTGTTTGCAAAATCAGGATTTTCTACTTAAAGTTTAACATCTAAAGGGATAATAAAATGAAATAGTCATAGCAATATGTTACCTATGATTATGAAAAATGAGCCTAAAGCAAAAAAAAAAAAAAACGTTAAATATTATGGAAAATAATCTATTTCAATTTTTATATCTAATAATATAAAAATTTTCAGTAAAGTAAAGAAAAAATAACAGTTTTTTAAGGTGTAGATAATAAATAATATTTGTCAAATATGGATTTGATATCTTATGAATATATGAAGTCATTTGTTACATGTTTATTTGTTAAAACGTTTTGCATTAAATTAAAAATTTAAGTGCTTAAATACAATAATTTAACAATTTAATATGCTCGGATGCCCACAAAACTTAAGGACAAGATATAAATATATTTTCACATAATTAAATTACTACATATCGACCCCTTTGCGCGAAATTATCTTATGTTACAAATACCAAATTTTACAGAACAACCATTTTTCTACTTTTCTCTGCTTTCACTTGCAATATAAAAATGAAAATATACTTGTGCTTAGATAAGATAAGACGAAATGGAATTCGCCTACAATATTTTGCCATTTGACGTCTCTTTGAATGTAGAACAAGATTGCATCAAAAATAAATTTCCAAAAAATTGGCATATACGATAATTTTGCGCAAAGGGGTCGATATATTAGTATTCGTATGGCTTTTTGCCTATATGAGCTATGAATTTATGACCAGAGTGGTGAATGAGGTATATAAAGTAGAAATGTTACCAATACCGATATATCGGCGATATTTGAATTTTGCCGATTTATTCGTAACGATGATATTTTACTGTCGATGCGCCGTTACTTTTTAAGAGTTTTCTTGAAAAACAATTATTTTTTCCAAAGCTTCTTTACATTAGGTCTACAACTGAGAAAATATCTGGTATAATATCTAAGAGAACGTCGTCAGAATGAGAGAACACATTTGTTAATGTTAATCTTAAAGGCTCAGTTAGCCGGGAGTAACAGTAACATTAACCTTACCGTAAAAAATAAAGATCAATCTATTTCTTGCAGATTGAGACGTAACATCTTACTGCTAACTATAATCGTTCTAATTGCTTTACATACAACAAAATAAATCAGCTGATTTGCAACGTTACTGTTACTCCCGGCTAACTGAGCCTTAAGGCAGAATTAGTTTGTACGTTCTGTTCTGTTATTAATCATTTGTTTTATTTCTAGTCAATTCAAAGTCTGTATGTGTGGTTAGTTTTCCCAGGGCTGCCTGGTACTTTTTTCCTTGTCCCAAAAAATTAAAAACAAATCCCCAAATTAAAAATCAAAACCTTAAAAAGTTAATATTTTTTTTTTTGTTTTTTTATAACCAAATTTAAAATTTTTTTTAAAAACTGTGAGAAAAATTTTAATAAGAAATCCCAAAAAAAATTATTTTTGTAGCGACTGGTTTCGGCATGTTTTCCTTAATGCTTTTGATGCGATTCCAGTGAGGAATTACAAGCAAAACAATATGCTGGTTTTGAAGACGTTTGAGCCATTTGTAAGAATTTGGAGCTTGTTTAATCGGGTTTAGTCTTCCTTAAAAAAAACAATTAAAATACATATATTCGTCATTTATTTACTACTTCGATGTATGATAAGAACTTAATAATAGCCCAGCATTCTTTTTACTAAACTTCATTATATTGTCTTTTAAATTTTCTTATTTTTGGGGAAGACATATTTGCTTGAAAATTGTCTTTAAAAATTGTATGTGATGTCAACGGTCTTGAATTCTTTTTTTAATTCTTCTTTTTAAATCGCTCACTCAAAAAAAAAATAACATAAGTTTTTTGAAGTACCTTTAACATACTTAACAAAAATGGTTATCTTAATTAGGACCCTTTAAACCGTATTCGATGTTGATAATAGTAAGATAAAAGTTTTGCTACTTTATTTCATATTTTATATACGAAACAAAGAAAAAAAGCGTAAATAATAAGAGAAGGGAAAATATATTAAAAATGTGTAAAATCCCCAACAAATCCCCTAATTTTCTTTTAAATAACCAAAAACAAACCCTAATCAAAATTACTTTCTTTGTCCTTTTTGCTCGCATGAAATCCCCAAGTCTGGCAGCCCTGAGTTTTCCCTTTTTTGTTTTGTTCTGTTGCGGACAAATCTGCTGAAAATAGAACTCAACTTTACTGCCCGTCAATACCAGAGATAAATATTGCAACATATATTGCTGTAAGTGTCAAATTTATGTTATCTTTAATGTAGACCTCACTTTTTTGTACATATTTATTGCCGGAAATTTATATTGCATAATCGTAAGTCAATTATAGCTAACATAAAACGTCAAATTTTATTGTTAATTGAAAAAAATGAAGCAAAAAGCAAAAAATAGAAGCAAATTGTGTGGGAAAGAAATTATGTTTGTGAAATGGTAGCAAGTTATAATTGATGTAAATGAATTAAATTCAAGAATTAAATAAGCACTTAAATAATATTGCAAAAGTTATTGTTATTAATATAATTTTTTTCTTATTCGACTCTTATTATTGCAATTTATATTAATTTGTTTAAGCTTGAGTTCCTTTTTATATAAAAATACGAATTTTTTTTTAACAAAAAAAAATTAAATTAATAAAAATTAATATTTTTATATAAAAAAGACATCAAGCCCAACAAATTAATATACATTTAAATAATAAGGTCGAATAAAAATGAATTGATATAAATAAAAATAATTTTGGCAAGATGGCGTCAGTTTTTACACTGCACCTTCTTCCTCGATTTTTTTCAAATTATAAGTTAACATAAATACATGTTAACATGCCTTTAACATAAGCTGAGCCATTAGAAATATTGATCTGTTATTCTGCCGGCGTTATTGCCAACTAGCTGATATATTTATCTTTAGTGTAGACCTGGGGTAAAGTGACTGCCAAAGTGCGTATGTATAAGTTTGCTGTTGTATGAAAATATTGTAATGTTTTCTTAAAAGCTAGAAAAATTTGTTTTAATTAATGATAACTTTAAACATGATAGATTTTTAACATAAAATATTATTAACAAATAGTATCTGGGAATTTATTTCTCATGGTGCAAAGAAATTATTCCTCGTAAATATTGAAGGAATAAGACTATTAAACTATGAAAGCTTTACAAATTGTAATTTGACTTAGAATACACATTCGAATTAATATGCAAATTTATATAATAAAATATTATTTTTTTAGTTTTTACGAAATGATTTTTTTAAATTTTAATATTTTTCTTTTTTAACAGAAAAAATAATTACAAAATATTTAGTGCAGAAAAGAATGGCACAGAACTGCAACAGGAAGTAAAAAATTTATGAGGGGAGCATGTATTTGTGTTTACGCCCAATTAATATTTTTTGGTGCTTTTATAAGAGAAATATTTATTAAACTTCGCTCACAGCAACAAGGAAAAATGTTAATTGCATGAGTAAATTCAAAGTTGTATCAAAATTTAGCAAATTTAGTTTTTGTGCGTTTTATATTGTATTCGACTCTTGCTTGAAGCGATGCTTATATGGAGATTTTTTTTTTAATAATATTTATAAAAATTGTATTATCTATAAAGTGATGCATAAATGCGGGATATGCATATCAGCAAATGCTTTTACATAAAACAATTTCGGCTACTTTAAATAGCAAACTGTAATTGCACAAGTTTGGATGCATAAAAGCGTAAAATTCGCTTATAACCGCTGCGCGAATAAGCGAAAAATATTGTTTTGATTTTTTAATATAATTTTATACTTCTTGTGCATGTTAATAAAAACCACCATACCTTTTTGAGAAAATTCAATTTACACGTTCTAGAAGATTAAATCACATTATGCACATCAGACATCAAAGTTTAATATCTGAGGGGCAATTTTATGTGCATTCTGTCCTTCTTTGGAACACGCTACCGTCGTCCATTCAATTTATAAGCAACGCTCTGCACTTTAAAAAGAACTCTTCTAGTATTATGCATAATAACACTTTTCTACTTTGTTTTTTGATTCTTCATGTTTTTGTTATTTTTATTAATTTTTGTATGATTAATTTTAAAATTTTTATAATTTTTTATTTATTTTTATTATGTTCTAGTAAACTTATTAAAATATATAAAAATCCCTTACTTTAATTATAAGATTATAAATCTTGTTGTATTGGAAAACAATTAAATAAAATACTAAAAATACCAAAAAAAAATTTGTACTTATTTAAAAAAGTTTTTCGTATTGTTTCATATTTTTAAATAACTTCATGAATACTTTCGTAAATTGTGTTGCAGTTATTTTCCTGTGTAAGCAGGTCATAACACAAAATATGTTTTTTTGTCTTAGGCGTTCGATTTGCTTGTCGGAGTGGTTGATCATAGATCCATTTTTCAACCATTTTTAAATCACTGAAATAGAATTTCTGATCTGTAAAATCGGTGCTCGATATCCTTTAGTTCATGTGGCACCCAATTTTCGTTTTCCGGTAGGATTGCTGGTAGTGAGCTAGTCTATCAGTGCGTGGCTTGCTGGTTCGGTTCCCGCCATAAACTCTGGTCTCCTGCAGACAAGCGTAGAGCGGGATTGGAATAAGAAAAAAATTGTTCATATTAAAAAAAGGGTTTCACCCTTCTTTACACGAAAAAACATGGTTGAAGTATGGTAAAAAAATGGCAACAAACAATCATTTGTTGTTTTTAACAAAACTTTTTTCACGATTGATAATATTTTGTTTCTATTTAACAATAAAGTCTTTACCTCCCTTGAAACTGCAAATATGGTCGAATTTAACAATATAATGTTTTAATAAAATAAAGCCACAAGCATACATTTAAAACATATTATGGTTAATTGAACCATATTATTATCACTGCAACCATATTATGGTTAAATTAATCCATCCAAAAGCTAAAACCATATTGTGGTTGCCTCTAAACATGTTATGGTTAATATTTAATAACAATAATATGTTCGAAATTATAATATTGTAAAACATTTTGTATGTTTAATTTAAAATTTAACATTTAACATTCTGGTCGTTTGAAGTTTACTTGGTTTGCTTAAAATTCTCATTAATTTTATTTTTATTATTATTAAAATACATAAATTTACGTATAATTAACTATTTAGTAGACCAGAAAATGGCAATGGAGGTCGTCACAGGCTGGAATATGAATCAAGGGGACTTTTTTTAAAAGTGGAACATAACACCTATCAGAAATAAAAAATTAAATAAAATTATAATTTAACACTTAACAAACAAATTGAAAAAAATTGATGAAATAAATAACCATAATATGACTAACATTCACCATATTTTTGTTAATTTTGACCATAATATGATTTATTTTTGTCAAAATTCGGGAAAATGTTGACCATATTATGGTTAATTTTGATTAAAATATTAAAATGTTTATTGATTTTAACCATACTATGGGCATATTTAAACATAATATAGAAACCTGCAAACATAAACATTGTTAAAATCCAACCATTATATGTTGCTTTAAGAATATGATTACCTCCAACCATATCTTTTTCTACGTGTAGGTTGGCCTGTAAATCATGAAGATCGCTTGAGATTTTTAAATTTTACTGTTTGCAAAATTTAAATTTTTACTAGAGAATATTTAACGTTTCACTCAGCCAAATTTGAATCTCTTACTTTAAAACAATAGATAGATTTTAAAATCTTTATATTAAAATACAAACTCTAAGCAAAGTTGTTTTTTTTTATTTATTAAGCTAAAAACCTTCATGACGTCTTTAGCAAAACCCTGTTTTATTTAGTTGTTTATTTATTGCAAGTTTCATATGTAATTAACCAAAAAAAGATAGCAAAATTTCTGAGGTTATAACTACAAAAAAACTTACCCATTTCAAAACCATCATATTATTATTTTCATGCAAAACGATATCAGATTTTGTAATTATATGATGAAGTCTTCCATATTAATACTGTTCTACTGTTCTCCCACATTTACGAGCTTTCATATACATGCATATACATATAAGTCAATAAAGACCTTCTCCATTTACGAACAGCAAGTGATTAAATTAACAAAATGTTATACAATCCCTGCAGTTATTGTTTAATCTGTTTGGAAATTTTAATAAATGTTACTACAATACAGATGAGTTGGAAAACATTTTGCAGAATTTAATCCTTACACAGGGGTACACGTTGTGAGTGTTTCAAATGTGTAAAGGATGCGAAAACAACAAAAATACTTGTTAAACACATACTCACACTTGTTATTGTAATAATTTGCTACACTGACGATGTTGTTGTTGCTGCCCTTGTTGCCACTCTGCTTTTCTGCTACAGTTTTCAAGTATTAAGTAACAATACGGCCTAATGAAATCGTATCAACCCCTAATTAGTTTTTATCCTTCATAAACAATTTAATGTTGTTACAGCTTTCTGACAATCTAAAACGTATATGTACATACATACACACACCCACACAAACATTTACACAAGCAGCCACACATCCAATACTGCCTCCCTCTCAACAAAGGTTTCACATATGTTTCCTTTTCGGGCTGTAAATGTATTGTTTTTTTGCTGAAAAGGATCTTTTTGCGAAAAATACGTCATTTTAACGAAATTTTATGACACTTTTAAAATGTTACAAGAACTGAAAATAGTATTTTGTTAACCAGTTAGTGGGTGTTTGATGTGACTTGTAATAATTAGAATTGCTTGGTTTGAAATTTAATTAATGGATTTCCAGAAGATATGAAATATTTTTGTTAAACTAGATTATGTTATTAAGTTTTTATTAATTATCAAAAAGTAATTTCAATTTTTGGGAATACAAAATTTAAATTTCAAAAGATTTTGTTATTCGTGCTAAATTCCCAGTATTTATCATTGATAAAAACACTTGAAATTTATTGTTGATGGGATAAGCTATTCCTATGCGCATTTCACTGGTTGCTTAGGCCAGATCATCAGGAAACTTCATCCATAAAGATTTTAGAAAAACTAAAGTGTTTTTATCAATGATAAAAACTGGGAATTTAGCACGAATAACAAAATCTTTTGAAATTTAAATTTTGTATTCCCAAAAATTGAAATTACTTTTTGATAATAAACAGGCGGGTGCACGGCCTAAAAAACACTTAATTGACAACATCTTTTGTAAGCTGTTGTTGTTTTTTATTTTGTTTTTCTTAACCTACTTACAACTACAATTAATGTTGAGAGAATTTCAACTAATTGTAGCGGGGAATGTAAGACGTGATGAACGCACTGTTTATTGTTGATGTTGTTTTGTTTAAGCTTTGATATTATTACAAGTAGAACTGTTGCTATAAGTCTTATACGTTTAACATTTTTACTTGGTTTAATATCTTTAGTTTTTCTAAAATCTTTATGGATGAAGTTTCCTGATGATCTGGCCTAAGCAACCAGTGAAATGCGCATAGGAATAGCTTATCCCATCAACAATAAATTTCAAGTGTTTTTATCAATGATAAAAACTGGGAATTTAGCACGAATAACAAAATCTTTTGAAATTTAAATTTTGTATTCCCAAAAATTGAAATTACTTTTTGATAATAAACAGGCGGGTGCACGGCCTAAAAAACACTTAATTGACAACATCTTTTGTAAGCTGTTGTTGTTTTTTATTTTGTTTTTCTTAACCTACTTACAACTACAATTAATGTTGAGAGAATTTCAACTAATTGTAGCGGGGAATGTAAGACGAGATGAACGCACTGTTTATTGTTGATGTTGTTTTGTTTAAGCTTTGATATTATTACAAGTAGAACTGTTGCTATAAGTCTTATACGTTTAACATTTTTACTTGGTTTAATATCTTTAGTTTTTCTAAAATCTTTATGGATGAAGTTTCCTGATGATCTGGCCTAAGCAACCAGTGAAATGCGCATAGGAATAGCTTATCCCATCAACAATAAATTTCAAGTGTTTTTATCAATGATAAAAACTGGGAATTTAGCACGAATAACAAAATCTTTTGAAATTTAAATTTTGTATTCCCAAAAATTGAAATTACTTTTTGATAATAAACAGGCGGGTGCACGGCCTAAAAAACACTTAATTGACAACATCTTTTGTAAGCTGTTGTTGTTTTTTATTTTGTTTTTCTTAACCTACTTACAACTACAATTAATGTTGAGAGAATTTCAACTAATTGTAGCGGGGAATGTAAGACGAGATGAACGCACTGTTTATTGTTGATGTTGTTTTGTTTAAGCTTTGATATTATTACAAGTAGAACTGTTGCTATAAGTCTTATACGTTTAACATTTTTACTTGGTTTAATATCTTTAGTTTTTCTAAAATCTTTATGGATGAAGTTTCCTGATGATCTGGCCTAAGCAACCAGTGAAATGCGCATAGGAATAGCTTATCCCATCAACAATAAATTTCAAGTGTTTTTATCAATGATAAAAACTGGGAATTTAGCACGAATAACAAAATCTTTTGAAATTTAAATTTTGTATTCCCAAAAATTGAAATTACTTTTTGATAATAAACAGGCGGGTGCACGGCCTAAAAAACACTTAATTGACAACATCTTTTGTAAGCTGTTGTTGTTTTTTATTTTGTTTTTCTTAACCTACTTACAACTACAATTAATGTTGAGAGAATTTCAACTAATTGTAGCGGGGAATGTAAGACGAGATGAACGCACTGTTTATTGTTGATGTTGTTTTGTTTAAGCTTTGATATTATTACAAGTAGAACTGTTGCTATAAGTCTTATACGTTTAACATTTTTACTTGGTTTAATATCTTTAGTTTTTCTAAAATCTTTATGGATGAAGTTTCCTGATGATCTGGCCTAAGCAACCAGTGAAATGCGCATAGGAATAGCTTATCCCATCAACAATAAATTTCAAGTGTTTTTATCAATGATAAAAACTGGGAATTTAGCACGAATAACAAAATCTTTTGTTTTTATTAATTATTTTAGGATACAAACATATGTAGGTAAACTCATGCATATGTACTTAGATATGTTTTATGACAGAAACCTTCCATATTGGTTTATAATTAATTAATAATAAATTAAGTTATTTATACTTACATTAAGTACGAAAATTCAAGTACGAATAACACGAAAACGTACCTAAAGCAATCCAAAATGGGATTACTTTCGAAAATCACTCCTGGAATTTCTTAAAATAAATACAAAATTTTTAAACCATGTAAAATAAATTTAATTAAACTTTTCTTGCCACTCTGATAGTAAAATTATAAAGTAAGCGTTTAAATCTAATTTAACTTATCAAAGTTTGCTGCAGACACTACAACAACACCACACAAAGAGTTAAGACACGATTTGCTTGTTGTATGTAGAAACAACAGAACAAGAAGAAAACACCATGCAGCGCGTAAATTTTACCAAAACCTTTGTTTTATTAAACTTTTTATTATATTAAAAGGTTAGCTCGAAGAAATTTCCTCTGTTTAACTATTTTTCTGTATTTCCAAAAAACGTCCTTTGACGTAGACCTACATTTCACCAATTTTACACACCATTTTGCAGTATTTAGGTAAATTTTTGGTTCAGTTTAGTAAAAAAGGCCAAAAATCACACAAATTTTCTATATCCTAGAAAGAAGGAGCTATACTTTGCTTTGTAGCATATTGAAATAATCATAGGAAAAAGAACACATTGCTTAAGGATTTTGTCTGTTCAAAGCCCAATTGAGTTTTCCGCAGAGAAGTTAAATCAATTCCGGAATACCCGGAAGATCTAGTAATTTAATTTTATCCGAGCTTTTTTAGTTTTTGAAATTATATTTTGAATTTGAATTTTAAAGAATTCTCAAAGATTGGAATTTCTGGCAAAAAAAACATTAATTTTATTTGTCTGAAAAGTGAATATATAAACAATGGCTCTTTTTGCACGAAGCCACAGATTCATCTATACATCAAGCCCTTACCGCAAAAATAACAAAAGCAACATCATTTTCAATTATTGTTTGTTTTTTATAAATGACTTTATTGGCAACACTGACATCATCTGCTAAAATGTCACGGTCACATAAGGTACCGCTGCGATTTTAAAGCAAGAACAATTTTAACGTAAGCGACAAATTTCAGACAATATGAAATATATGAAATAACATAAAATTTTGTTTTGTCGCTTAAGCTTTTTTTGCGGTTATGACTCGATATATAAAAATAAAAAATGTTTGTGTCTGTTTGTATGATAGCTTATGGAATCCTAAAAAAAAATTTTCGAATCTCAGGTCAGTCAAGAATGAATGATTATTAATAACAATTTTAATTATTTTCATGTTGTAAAAATTCCTTTCTTCATAAAAATAATTTAATGAAAATTAAATTTGATGAACTTAAGCCTAATTAAAAATATTGAAAATTTGGATTAAAAACCATGAATAGTTCAACAAAATTACCACGATACTAATTAAAAAAAATTACAGTAATGTCACGTGAGCTTCAAAATAAAATAGGTTACTTATTTTTCGAAAGGGGCAGGGGAAGTGGTACCCCCTATAGTAAGCGAATATTAAGTATCGCATATATTAAGAGCCGCTACACCAATGTTCTTCAACACTTTGCGATAGAATCTATTGAGCCCCGAAATTGAAAAAAGATAGCAGCAGGGGAAGTGGTGGCTCCTATGGGACGCCAATGTTAAATATCGCATATCATGAGAACTGTAAGAGTAAGAATGATCAAACTTGGTAGGAGTCACTCCTATAGTAAACTACACCTTTGAAAATAAAAATAAAGAGGGTAGAAGCAGGGGTAGCAATACCCCCATGGGATGGATATATTAAATATCGCCTAACTGAAGAAGAAACGCCACTACTATGGAAAACTATAAATTTCAAATTGGCTGGGTGGACGAAGGAGGACAGTACCCCCCATAGAACAAAAATATTAAATACCAAATAAAAGTCTTTAAGCTTTGTATGACTAACATTTATTATAAAATACACCTTTCAATATAAAAATAACGGGGGAAGATGCAGCGAGAGCAATAAATAATATTTAAATGAAAAAGTGTAATTTTGTTCCCTTTAGACTTCTAAGCTACTGAAAGCATTTTCCTGAAATGTTTACAGTAATTTTCTAATTACCCAGCGCTTAAAATTTTTTTAATTTTTAAGTGGTCGTGGCACCTCCCATACAATGATAATAAAGATTTCTACATATTTGGTGTACTGTTACAGTGAAAGTATTCCAATTTTGTACAAATAGTTTAAATAATAACACACATCATCTTTTAAAAGTAGGTTCAATAGGAGTAGTGGGCATGGCACCTCCCATACGAATACTCTTGAAAATTTCTGTATACATATCTGTAGAACGGTGACTGTTAATCATTTAAATTTAGTAGAAGATGCTTTGTTATCAATACACGAGATCTGTTTTAAAAACTGGCGGGTAGAAAAGCGCACCGGATTAAGCTAGTAAACTATAAACGTTTTAAGACAAATAGCAACAAATTTTTTACACAAATATTAAAAATGCTTTTATAGTTGTGAAACAATCTTAATAAAAACTAATATTTCTAAGCTTTATATGAGACCTTTGGTATATTATTGACCGATCTTGACGAAATTTGTTCGTGTGTTTTCCAGTCTTATAAAACCATAACACACAAACCTTAACTTTAATAGATTTATTCGAGGCGGTTGTAGGCGTATTTTCCGATAGTGCGCTTAATATAGCGTTTACACTAAATTTTGAAATTTCAATCAATGCAGAATGATGTAATTTGCCCCCAGGCTAAGTTAGCATTCGAGGCGTATTCTTAACAAAATTTTCTCAACTAATTATATGAATTCATGTTATCGGGACCTCAGTCTCATGAAAATTATTCTTGTCCACATTTTTAAACATTACTTTACATATAAATTAAGAAAACCCAAATGACTTTTACAAACACCCTCGTTTCTTATAATTTAAATAGTTTTCATACCATCCTCCACAATTAAGGGTTTTCCCGTCACAGGAATTCCCGGGAATTTCAATTATTATATTTCCCGCTTTCCCGGGATTTTTTTACGGGATCCCGGAAAATAAAAAATTGCTCATAGTTTCAGAAAACAGCTATTTTTTACTCTGAAATTTAGTTTTCTTTTCTCTAAAATTTTGCATTTGTGGATTGGTTGTCAATTACAAAACGTGAGTACACAGAAAAAATGTTTGCAAAAAATTATTTAATTAAATAATTAATTGGTGTACATTAATTATTCAATTAATTTTTTGTTTGTTGCAATTAATTTTTTTAATCAAACCCCATAAAATTAAATGTTTGTGTATTTGTGGTGTATTTTTTAGTTTATGCAATTAATTTTTTAATTGGCTAAATTTGTGTCCCATGACTTCCTTTGCAGGGGCAAAATTAGTAAAATATTTAATTGTCTGAATGAATTGTTTAATTAAAGTCGATTTTCTATTTTTTCTGTGTACATACGTAAATCAATGTCCACTGCTGCAATAACTCTATTAAAAGCAGGATCGGCAGTGCAAGAGTTTATAACTAATAAATTTTGTGAAGTGCAGAGTTGATAAAGAACATAAATTCAAAACAAGATGCAGGCAGTAAATTCTCATTGTCCATGGAAAAGCCTTAAAAATAGGAGATACCTTAACATATCGCTCCTTTATTTATCGTGTAAGATACTACAAAATACAGTTTGAAAAACGCATTGTCCTCAAGATTACAGATGGACCTAATGAAAAGAAAAAGTGTGTAAGAAGTAATCAGGATGATGCTATTTTCGGCATCAACATTGACATCAGAAGCATGCAACAACGGTGCACTTTTAAATTTTTGTCCAACCTCGGTAAAAAAGTGACCGAAATTTTTCGGAAACATGGTCATCAGTAAAAAAAAATCAGAAATATACTCTTTGACAACTCACTGAACGCTTTGAGTGTGTTAGAAAGTTATTTCCTAAGCCGTTAAAAAATGTTAATATATTTATTAAAATATTTTCTATATTTTATGAATAAACTTTTTGATCTTATATCTTGTGTACGTCAATTTTAGCTTGTTCTTATTATTGTTTTATGAATTAAATTGTTGTGTTTATGTTATCTTTTTATTTTTTATCTAGAGCATAATAATATGGAACTTACATATAAAAACGTAATATAATAATAATTCAAGTTCCGCTTTCAATCTTCAATTAATTTTTGTAGTATTTAAGCATTTAATTTAGTTACTTTGTAAACAAGTTCCCTTACGTTTGTTTATAAAAGTTTTCTTCATTAATTAAAAACAAATTTACTTTGTATTATTTGTAAAGAGCGGGATCCCGGAAAATTCAAATAAAGGTTCCGTTTTCCCGGGAATCGAAAACTCCGGGGAAAAAATTCTAACCCCAATAAGTTGTGAAGAGGTCATTCCGTGTGAAACTTTTTTACTATTCATCTCAGACCCCATAAAGTATATATATTCAAGCCTTCCTTAAGTAATTCTAAGTCGATTTGGCCATGTCCGTCTGTCCGTCTCAAAAGAAATGAACAAACTTGGTGTTAAATTGCTTGTAGTTACCTAAGAAGTTTGGAATTGAAATTGAGCAAAATCGATGCAGTAGGATCAAAGCTATGAATCAAAATTTGGAACCATTACCCTAAAAAATTACTAATTTTATTACAAAAACTAACATAAATGGTGGAACAATGCACGAAATAATATAAGATTTTTTCAGAAAATAGTTTTATTCGACTGGAAATAACAATGTAAAATTTCGTGAAGATCCGTCCATAATTTACCCTAGTCCCCATATAAGCCCTACTCCCGGAAAACAGTATAGTACGCATAAAACTGCAATTAATAATGATATCATAATAGAATTTGGTACGTCAAAGATGTCTGTTTTTATAAAGATAAATCAATAACAAATAGATATCATATAGACACCACTTCTAAAATATTCGAACTGTCGGTGGAGGGTATCAAAGATTTGGCACTTGTTTATTTAAAAAATGTTTTTGTTAAGTAACCACATCCGATTTGTTTATTGACATTTAATTATTCGTGAAGCAATGTTGTTTTCTACAATAATAAAATCTTAAAGTCCAAGGAAATTACATTTTACTTAAGGATTTGGTCTTAATTTCAATAATAAATTATAAATTATTTCTTTTTTATTACAAAACACGCACAAAAAAACATTCACACGAGATCTTTATTCTCAACAAGCATGATTAGTTTAACAAATTTATCATTTGCAGATGAGTGATAAATTAAAGACATTCATATTATTTCATAACATGCCACACTCTTTCATTCAAACAAGGATTTGTAGGAGAACAGAGGCGTCTAGAAATAAAGTACGGTAAAAATAAAAAATAAAAATATAATTGCAATAATAATAAATTTTAATTTAAATAATAAATTTAAAAAAATGTATGCAATTAATATAATGGTTGTTATTTCTTTTAACTTGAATTAGTTTTAATTTTAAAGAGGCTCCTTAATCCTTTATAAGTTTAGGTCCCGTTTTTAGTGACATTCCTTTCTTTTTCTATGAGTTTTTATTTCAACTTTATATTGAATAATGGATTGGTTTTATTTAATCCCACTTCAATAGCCAGTCATATGGTTTATTCATTCTTTCATTAATTCATCCATCCATCTACCTCTCCATTCAATGGCTCATATTAAGTTTAAGTAGATTACATTTCGTAGAAAGTCCTATGAATAATAAAACTGTTATTTACAAAATCATCTGAAGAATAAAAGATGGAAAAAGAGCAATATAATTTTATAAATTAATTTATTTTTGTTTGTATTTTCAATTAATTTAATTTTTTTTTTTTTGTTTTAAACAAAGTAAAATATTTGATTAATTTTCATTTTAAACTGGCACAATTGTTATTAAAAATAACCACACAGATAAGATATTATTCGGATACGGATGTATGTGCACTCCCAGGGAATATTCTACACTTTTGTTTGAATTCAGGTGTAAACCAGTCGTTTTGATGCGCTCTGAAATTTGACTTAAATTCGTGTAGGTAAAGTTTAGAGTGAATCCAAAAATCTGAAAGGAGAAATAAAATTTTAAAAGACTGTTGGAACGATGGACATGGAAGAAAAAAGTTTTAAGAAGTCAAGCAAAAGAGTGTAGTTGGAGCTGCTTAGCAATCTACAGCTTGAGAGGAGAGACGAATGAGTGTTAAGAAGGAGTCCCAACATGGAATTTATGGAATCTAACAATAGATCAACCTGTACCATCAATTTTTAGTGAAGTACATGTGTAAGTTTTATTTAGAATTAATTATGACGACTACCTTTAGAATTGTTTTACAAGTAAGAGGTGTTTTTTTTAGACGTATACAGAAGAAAATAAAAATTTTTTCTAATCACCAAATTCATAGAATCAAAAAAAACAATATGTTGATTTTGCACCCATTACAAAAATGATTATATTGATTACAAAACATTGTAAAAATTTTAAATTCTGAATTTTTTTTATCAATAAATAAATCATTTATTTTAATGAAAAAAAATGATCAAAAAACTTTGCCGTTTAAAACAATGTGTTAATTGATTTAAATAAATATATGTAGCTCAGGTTTTGACAACTCCCAACAACAATTCTAGAAATTTAAATTATTTTATTTTAAACGAAAAAATCAATTAAGATATTTTTGTTATTTAATTAATATTTTAAATAAAAGTTAAAACATCTTGTTTATCGTGCTTAATTCCCAGTTTCCCAAAATCTTTTTTATTAAATATTTTTAGTATTCCCACAATATTACTTTGATAATAAACTGATAAGTGCACGGCTAAAAAAACTAAACTGGTAACATGCTTTATTTTTTGGAAAATAATAAAGCAAATTGTGTTTGTTTTCATTTTGTTTTTTCTTAACCTACTTACAACTACAATTAATGTTGGAAGAATTCCAACCAATTGTAATGGGAAATGTAAGAAAAGATAAACTCACTGTTTATTGTTGTTGTTTTTGTTTAAGCACACTATAAAAAAAGGAACAATTTTGGGTTTAGAAATTGTGTTTTTATCAGTGTTCGAAAATAAACATTAAATATCGCTCCTTAGTGTTCGGTTCGGTAGATTTGTACAATACAAATACGCTAAAAGTGTTTGTGTAAAAAATTATTAAAAAAATAACGTTTCCTTGTTTGTCAACTTTCGAACTCAAAAATAATACTGTTCTTATGCAACTCAACAAAAAGATGAAACCCATTAATTCCGTTCGGTTTAAAAAAAACACCAACTTCATTGTGTTCGGTTCAGCTCATTAGTGATCGTTTGTTCCAGTTGTTCTTAGCGCTCTTTTGGCTGTTAAAAAAAACAAAAAATTTTTTACAAAAACAAAATAAACATACGAAAAAAAAACAATAAGCCAGCAAACAATTTCACACAAACAAAACACGTACACAATACACACACAAGCTGTTTGTACTGCGGTCGTTGCTAAAATTGTTTGCTTGTTAATTTCTTTATCAATGCAAAAAAGAAACATTATAGAACATTAAAATATAATGTTTGTCTACAGTATCACTACAATTGTTCAGTTTTTTAACGTTAACGATAGTTACGAACGTAATTAAGGGTTGTGATAGTCTACACAAGCAGTAACAAACAGATATCGTTCCTGGGAGTGTGAGCCGAACGCGAAATAATAGTTTTTATGCAAAAAAAAATGTAAAACAAAAAGTAAAAACTTTTGTGTTATAGCAAAATTTTTTTTGTTTTATGATTAAAACATAACATAATTCACAAAAAAAAATCCCGAATTCTATTTGTTAAACTTGTTGAGTTGAATACATACAATTTTCAAAGTAGAATGATGATGAAAACCATATATTGAAAGTTCTTCTGTACCCACGGAAAGGAAATACTACAGCAAATCTGAGTGAATAAAGAGAAGAAAGATATGAGAGATGTAGTTATATCTAGTTTTAAGAATTATTCTTCATAGGTGACGCGCAAAATAGA
Source organism: Pollenia labialis (assembly GCA_949318255.1). Taxonomy (NCBI): domain Eukaryota; kingdom Metazoa; phylum Arthropoda; class Insecta; order Diptera; family Polleniidae; genus Pollenia; species Pollenia labialis. Next base: position 133,198,177 of record OX439141.1, read on the forward strand.
AAGGGACCTAAGGGTAAAAACCGGGTTTTTTTGGCATGGGATCGGTCTCATTCGAGGCTCAGATGTTGTCCACATCGAAAAAAAATGGATTTTATTTACCCTTAGGTCCCTTTCTCTATGCGCTGTCACATAAACATATGAGTGGCGGTCTGAAGCCCTCTCCTAGTGCTCTTCTTTTCCACTGCTTCAGGGTGCGGTCGTTGTCGTGCCTTGGTTTTATAACTATACAGCAAAAAGTTTCTGATTTGGATGGAAGAGAAAATTAGTTAAATTAAAAAAAGTTTACTGTTTTTTGTTTATTTTTTACAAATATCATTAAACAATTCATTTATAGATTCAACGAAAAGTTTGTTAGAAATTATCGTCCATTCAATTTTTTGTTTGTTTCTGTTGGCATATTTATTTAAAATTGTTAAGAAGTTTTGAACAATTTTATTGTTTAATAGTATTTAAATTTAATAGAAAAAAAATTAGATTTCAGTGTTTTTATATAGAAGAAAAATTTGGAAATTAAGCACGACAAACAAAATGTTATCAATTCAAAATTTTGTATTCCAAAATAAATACTTGGATAATAAATATAAATAAATTTAGGGGCCCTATGCTCCTTATAGGATCTTCGGGAACATACAGTGAAAACTCCGTATAGTGGACACTCTCTTTAGCGGACACTCCCATTTAGTGGGCAAAAACTCTGAAACGTAGCCCCAAAAAATAATTTTCATCTGAATGAACCTCCGATAGGTGGACACTCCCTTATATGGACATGGACAAGCATTTTGTATATATTTTGGTTGAAAACCCTCCATTATGTGGACATCTTCATAAAATTGCTGAAAATTTTTGAAATGTTTTTGTATAATTTTTTTTTATCTGGCAGCGCTTTTGCATATTTTCGGTTTGTTTTCAAATATTATTCAATTGCTAACTCTGAAGCAACTAAATATGTGTGTATGTTTTGTTGTCATATTAACTTATTGGTTTTGTGTCAAAAATGGCTTCACAGCGAAAGTGTGAAAAAAGTTACTAAAATAGAAAACTGGGTAGATGTAGCTAACAAAATCACAAATACTTATTCTTATTGGCTGATTTTAAGGCATATAACTATTTAAAACAATTGCAAAGCTGATTGCAATATCGTATTATTGCCGAAAAAGAAGTCAATTTAAACCAGAAAATTATAAACAACTTTTTTTAAATCAATTTAAAATTATAAATTACAAAACATTATTATCTAGTGAATATGTGCGTCCATATTAATGAAATTATAATGATCTCTTTTTGTTTTTGGTATTAAATAAAAAAAAAATATTATGCACTTTTTATTAGACCTCCCCTTAGGTGGACACCTCTCAATAATGGACAAAGTTCAGGCGACCGCAGCTGTCCACTATAGAGAGTTTTCACTGTATATAATATATATATAAATATGCAAACTGGCAACACGCTTTATTTTTTGCGAAAACAATAAAGCAAGTTGTTTTTTCTTAACCTACTTCAACTACAATTAATGTTGGGAGATTTCAACCAATTGTAGTGGAGAATTTAAGAAAAGATAAACACACTGTTTTTTGTCTAAACTTCGGTATTCTTGCAAATAAGACTTTTTGAGTGTTTGCAATTCTCATTCACTCTGCAGTTTTGGTTGCTGATATCTTTGGCTTTTCTAAAAAATTTTGAATGTGTTAATTGTAGCAGCTTGTTTTCACCCATTGCCACTTCTGTACCAAAAATAAATGCTTTCTTTCTCTTTCTTTCTTACGTCACTTTTTTCATCCCTGTAATGCTCTGATGATCAGGCCTAAGCAACCAGTAAAATACGCATAGAATACGCCTGTCCTCCAACAATAAATTTCAGAGTTTTTAACAAGAATAAAAATTGGGAACTAATCACGACAAACCAAATCTTATTAATTAAAAATTGTGTATTTCCAATAAGCTAAGCTTTACTCTATAGACGTGAGTATAACAGAGGACTCGAATTTATCGACACGCCACCGTTCTGAGTAACTCGGTCGCATAAAGTACATATATTCGTGCTCCTTTAGTAGTTCTGGGTCGATTTAACCGTGTCTGTCTGTCCGTCAGTTCAACACACGCTCACTTTCAAAAAACTCAAAAGAAAATAAAGATTTTGGTGTCAAATTGCTTCTTGTTATCCAAAGCAGTATGGGACTCAAATCCAGCAAAATCGGTTTAGTAGGATGAAAGTATGAATCCAAATGTGGAAACACCACCACGACGCAACATGCCATACAGCGCGTGAAACCATCACTTTGTTGATCCAATGGCTTGGTGAACGAATTATCTAAAAAAATGGGCCTTTGAATTGGCTACCTCGTTCGTGTAATTAGAAAATCATGGAGTACTTTTTGTGGGGGAACGTCAAATCTCATTATCTTACTTTGCCCCCAATACAAACGTCTTTTTTGGTACAAATTTTAAATAACATTTATGAGGAACTTATGATTTAGAAATTTTCATATTAAATAATTAGTTTACCCATACCACTCACTTACCTTGTAATTAGGAAATTCCGCTGCTAACATATTATTATATTTTAACTCTTCATAAGAAGATGCAGAGCCAAACGTAACACTTTGTTCCATATTTTGTAAAATTAAAAGCAAACGTGGTTGGAAAGCTCTAAAAGCAATTTTATATAAAAAGAGGTTAATAGTTCAAGTTCTTATTAAACTCACCTATTCCAGATAGTCTTGCGCATGGTGCGCCAGGCACTTATCTTCTTCATGATTTTTCTCTCTATGTTGTACTTTAATTCCGAAATATTATAAGACAAACGATAGTTATAATCCAAAGCTTGGAAACCTCCTAAGGGAGCAGGATTTTTCTTAGAAAAACCCGACAGCCAGCAAGAAGAATCATTCAAATTAAAGTTCATCATGGAGACTCGTGTTTCGGATTGAATATTCAAATGAAACTAAAAAAAATATTTATATTATTAAAAGCTATAATTTGTTTAATAAAACCAAAAAAAAAGCATACATTATTTTGCGTCACCACCATTTTAATACTTTGCAAAGGGCAAAATACATCTTTCAAGGCGTAACGTTTGCCCGTACAAGGATCTATGAAAAACATTTCGCCTTCTTCACTATTATAGAGAACAAAAGTGCACTCTCCATAGGGATATGCCATGCCCAAAACAAGGGAGCTTTGAAGACCCATATACAGCAAAAAATTGCAAAGTAAAACCCCCAAATCCTTAGGGGAACCCCAGGTAGTATCCAAAAGTAACTGAGATAAATCCTTTTCTATTAATTTCCTAGAAAATTTAAAAAACTTTATTATCTTACCTGATTATTTAACCAAACTCCAGTAAATCCCAAACAAGGATCATACAATTTCGGAGATGCTAATAAGGACACGAATCTGCATGCACTATCAAGTAAGTTTTCACTGGCCTGTACTGGTGGAGCAACAGATTGCAAAATTCTTGTAATACACAAACGTTTGCCCTCCGCTGTACATACTAAAGGATCCATAAATTTTTGAGGCTGCATTTCCCAAGCCTGCAAGCTCCAGTTGCTAAGATGTTGACTCACTTCAATTAACTCAGAACACTCCAAGCATTTGGTGTTTATCGAGGGCAGCTCGAATGTGGGCTCTAAGCTTATGAAACACCATAATCGAACAGATTCTTTAATTTCCGGAAATTGATCGATCATTATGTTAGTTTCAGCACTTGAAGTATATTTTTCCAATGAAGGGGTCTTATAGCCGATAAGTATTTTAGGAGTGTTAAGTTCAAAAACACCATCCATCTGTGGAAATAAAAAAAAAATTTATATACGTGAATTTTTTTCTATAAATGAAAGATTGATTAAACCTTTTGTTGTTTTAATATGGCATTAATGGGTATACGATATTCTCCCAACCAATTGCTTTGTACTCTCTGGTAAATGTCAACATTTTTTATAGCGGGATCATCATTCATTTGATTTTCCACCACCTCATCGTAAAGAGAGATCTTCAAATCATTGTGCAGATCGGCTAAAGTGCCACTGAAAGTTAAAAAGGTATTTTGCAAAACTATGGTATTTTATTAAGAAAGAAAAAGAAATTACCTTAACTGCAATATTAATTGCTCATTCCAGGTAGGATTTGATCCTTCTGCAGTCATGGTACGTGAAAATTTATCCTTAAAACTTACAGCTATAAAAGGTCTTACGTTGGAGTATTTTAGATCTATAAGTGAAATAAAATAGAATGAATGGTGCCCCGGTAGGCCAGTGCATAATAAGCAAGTCTTTCAGTGCAAAGGTTGCGGTAGGCCAGACCGTCAGGAAACTTCGTCCAAAGATTTAAGAAAAGCTAAAGATATTATTCAAATGTTAAGCGAATAAGAATTATAAGCAACAGCTCTTCTTGTAACAATATCGAAGCTTAAACAAAAACAACAACAATAAACAGTGAGTTTATCTTTTCTTAGAGTCCCGACTACAATTGGTTGATTTTGTTCTCTCTCTCTCATTAGCAAAACAAGCGGACTGGTGTCTGTCTGGTGTTTTTTTTTTTAAATTCGGCTCTTTTGTGGAGTAGACGAAAATTACTGCATTAAATAAAACAACTGAAAATTTTTTTGTTTTTACGGAACATGGGGTTGAATTTTTGACAGTAAAAATTAAAAGAACTTTTCGTTAAAAATAAATGGAAAATAAGTAGACCGGGTTTTAACTGAATTTTCATTTATTTTATATTACAAATTCAGTTAATTTTACGTACAGAATATTGTGAGTGTATAAAATTTAAATACAAATTTTACAAATTAAAAATCACTGAATTGTTGTCATGTCTTATGGCCTTTGAAATTTTTAATAAATTTTATGTCTGGTTTAAACTTTTAAAAATTTTCGCGAATTTTCGGTATTTTTGCAAATTTTTCGAATTTTTGCAATTTTCGCGTAACTTTCTGTTTACCCTTTCCGCAATCATCGCCGATATAAAGATAGTCATTTTTAAGAAACGAACATCAAATTGCATATTTTCAATAAAAACTTATTCGAGATGCGTTTTAACAAACTATAAGCAATCGACATCGTTACATTACTGTTATATAATACAAGACGAATTGATAACGACATCGTTAAAAATTAATATTTTTATTTAATTGATGACGACGACGACGACGACGACGTTAAATGAAATAAGGGTGATTAAAATCAAACAATTGATAAAGGCTTGAAAATTGTGTTTCATGTCAAATGATTTATTCATTTTATGTTGGGATAAAGCCTCGTACATCCACTTTATAGAGTCCCAAACGAATACTGTGTGAGTTCCTAAGCGTCCGGTGTAATGCAACCGTTTAAAACTTCACAAAGTAATTTGTGTTGAAATGCACCAAAAAAAGTAATCGGAGCGCACACAATAAGCAAACTATACATTGTTAAACTTGATGGTACATTTATGACTTTAACTGCAAAGTTTTATGATGTTTTGTAACTAAGCCTAACTAAAGCAAAACTATGTTAAAATATTCGACTTACTCTGCAATACAAACACATTGGAAGACTCTGGGGTGTTCGGACTGCCCGTATCATCGGGGCATGTAATTCTCACAGGAATACCAGTGGCTCTTATAATATTACATATGATCTTGAAATTTTGAGAATTCTCCGTGGTCATACTCGGGGTATTTGAGGAAATAGACAAATTTTTATCAGGATTTAAGATAAGACTTGGCTGGAATATTAATTTAATGGTCTGGAAAAAGGCACTAAAATTTTTAGAGAAAAACAGCATAAAATAGTTAAAGTTTTCTAGTTTACTGCTCTAACCTCCAACTTATGGGCTCATCATTCAGTAGTAAATTCTCCCGACTTTCCACTACTTTAGTCAAACGTTTACACTGATTTTGTATGGTCACATATAAGTTGTGCAAATATTTCTTTCCCTCGTGCTTATGCAAATCTATAGGATCCATCCAATCTCCTGGATCCAGAACCATATCTTCTGTTTCCCACTCAAATTCAAGCTCATGGTCCAACATGGGTATAAATTTTAAATCCCGTGTTCTGGCATCATTTTTTAAATAACGAGATCGTAAAAGTTTTAGTCTCTGATTGTTTTTCAGCTCTAACGGATCACAAAATTGTAAAAGATCTTCTTGAAAGGTGCAAGTTTTAGCGTCTGCTAATTCAAGCTTTTCGGTTTCATCTTCTGAATCACTCGTAAAATTTTTAGCCGGTAAAGAGGCATCGGGAACTTCTGTAGGGTTAAAAAGCTTTTTTTGGTACCACTCACGCATCAGATTTTTAGGTATGGTAGTGTGTTGTTGCGGTCCGGGAAAAAATTTGTTTACAACTTCCGTTGAATATAATTCCTCATCACTTTGTAGATTTAGTCTTAAATAGCCGGAAATCGGTTGTTTGTGCGAAGAAAATGTTATGGAGATTGTACGAGATTCTGGTTCTATAGCAGAGGAAAGAGGTAGTGGTACTATAATGTTGGCTATTTTCTGATCCGACGATATTTTGGACTTTTTATACAACTATAAAAAATTTTTATCAAATTAGTAAAAATTCGTTTAAAGGAAATTGCCTTACCTTTATTCTAATATCTTTCGGTAGGCTTCTGTTTAACATTATACCCAATTTTTCATTCACATTCATGCATAAATCTCTTTCCAACCGATATGTACGGGTTTCTCCCACTATTTGACCATCAAAAAATATGCGCATAAAATAGCTCTGTAGTTTGCGAGGTCCTGGCAAGTCTTTGTATACATTATTCGAGAAAATGCGCATAACATTCACGCGTGGCTCTTTGGGATTGAGAAAACATTTGTTATATTTCTCGCTTAACTCGGAAGATAACTGAGCAATATCTGGTTTTCGCGGCTTAGGAATATATTCACCCCCTTTAGCTTTGTTTAGCTGTCTTAAGCGTTTATTTCGATAATACTCTTCCAATTGCTCTCTGAAGATTTCATTGAGATCTGTTTCAAAACGCTGAGTCCAAAATTTTTGGCGTTTTTTACTTTCCGCTAAATTTAGGTCCTCAACTTTAATGCGTAATTTAAGTCTAGTAAATTGTTGTTCCTGTTGTCTTCGAACGTTTTTTAATTTCACCCAATTGTTGAGAATTTCTTGTAAAAGTTGTTTATTTGTTAGCTCTTCATCGTAGAGCTTTTCTCTTAGAGCTTTTACCTTATAAAGATGATGCTCAATTTTTAAAGCTTTTTTCTCTTCATGGCTAGTTGTATCTCTTTTCTGGCCATTTTCTGCAGATCTTAAAAGCTCATTCAAAATATTTCTCTCGATTTGTAAATCTGCATACAGCTTTTCCGTTATTTTCTCTTGAAAACGTTGCAGGCGATGTTCGTATAAAAGCTCCAAGTTATTGGCCACACGGTGCTCGTCCTGAATTAAAGGATGTTCGGTAAAACGTAGATCTTTAATAAATAATGTCAAAAGCTTTTTGGAGGGTATGACTAAGCTCTCGAAAGATGGCTCTAAGAATATCGGTTTGAATTTAAACTCACAAAAGCTTTTATACAAAATATCATCTCTAAAGAATTTAGAAGTTGTTTTTGCATCCTTAAAGATATTTAATACATTTTTATCTATTTTTTCTTTGCGCATTTTAAACTCCATGATAAAGCGATTTACCATTAACACAGTGTTATTGTCCAACTTTCTATCTATAGAAAAAGAAGTCGAACTGGTTTCTAATATCTGCTTGGGCTTATAAACAAACTCTTCTTGTAGAGGAATATGCACAACCCTCTCAAATCTTATTAACATTTGGACATTATCTGGCTCAATTTGTATAAATGTGGAGGCCAAAGTAGGCTGTATACTTTTAGTAGTGGTGGATACATCATCTAGCGACTCTCTTGACAGTCTTTCTTCGTTTAAAGACTCTTCACTCTTTATTCCTTCTATGTCATTATTTGATTTTAGAGACCTTGCTGCGCCATCATCATTTTGCCTTGTGCCACAAAAAAATCTTTCGCTTGGTGATTTATTGTCTTCATCGCGATGGCTGTTATTACTGGACTCACTAAATAAACTGGTGTTTTCCAACAGAGTCATTACCTCTTTTTCATTTTCCTCAAATTCTTGTGTTAATTGGATTTTTCTTTTTTGTTTTTGCTGTTGCTGCCGCGGCTGATGTTGTTGTTGATGGAGCTGTTTCAGTTTCCCATGTGCTGTTTTAGGTTTTTTCGTTTTTAAATTCTTTTTACGCTTTGCAACTGCCTCGTATTCACTCATCTTTGAGCGTAAAATAAGACGATAAAATTTTATGTTTAATTTTCTTTCGACGATTTGTTTTGTTGTCCTTTCATCGTTTTGCTACGGTTGTCAAGGTAACGAAAATTTTTTGTCGAACAAAGAAAAAATAAAAAATAGTGTAGTGTTGCATTTTAGGGTTAGAAAATTTTTAACGAAAGGAATAAGGGTTGTTACTAAATTTACTTAACTACAGAACTCTCCTTAAGTTCATATGTATTCCATGAACAAGTTTAGAATTTATCCGTTAAAATAAGCAATTTTCAAATAACATTCTTATACAATTTAGTTTTGTTTAAAATTTTTTTTTAGCTTCAAGAAACCTTCTTAAATCAAAGCTTACACAGTACAACATTTTTCAGGTGATTGATTTGGGGCTCAATTCTCAGTTCTCGAGTTATGACAAACAAAAGAGCCTAAAACGTGACAAATTCCCCCATACGTTACTTACTAACTTCAAATTAATTTTTAAATTATTTATTGAGGTACCATGACCCAACTAATGATGCAGAAGTTCTTCTTTTTGGGTCTACTTTCATAAGCAATTATCAGAATTGAGTACCGAAATCATGTGTTGTACTGTGTTATGATAATCAATAACATTTTTTGGTATAGCAAGATTAATAAACTTGCTAACTATAAGGTTTCCCATTGATTAAAAATGTAAAATATTTTAAAAAATTCCGTCAATTTTATATCGGAAAAATTTAGGAATTTGTTTCTTGAGTAAAAATTGTGTGATATTTAATTTTAATAAATATGAAGAAAATTATTATTCAAAAAGAAATATTCCGACCAGAGTAAATAAAAAGAAACCGTAGCGCTTTTTCAGATAATGTAAACATGCAGAGAAAAAATCTGGTTAATTTTTACAATATTAAAATTTCTTGCGAGAAAATATAAAAAATTTCTTTGAAATGTTAAGCATAACGACATACTTTTCACAGCAAGCCTTAAATACACAGAATATCAAGAAAAATTTTTAAAAGACAGTTTGTTAAAAATAAAATTTTAGGTCAACAAACTTTTTATTTGGTTCAATAAAAAAATTTATCAAAATTCCACTTTGCAAAATAGCACTCAATAAGACATATTTGTTTCTTTCTTTTTTTAAATATTTTTTTTAATTCACTTTTTTTAAAAACCCGCAACGCCAGCGCTGATAGACTAGCTCACTACCAGCTAGCTACTAGAACAACTCTTGCCCATTTTTTAATAGCTTTAATAACTTGCAATGATACAAGATAGACTTGGGTGTTTGTAATTCTCATTCGCTTTACAGTATTATTTGTATTATATCTTGGAAGAAGGTTTTCTGATGATCTGGCCTAACAACCAGCGACATGCGCATATGAACAGCTTATCCCCCAACAATAAATTTTAATATTAATACGATTTCCGTATGACGTGCTAAATTCCCAGTTTTTCATATTTGATAAATACACTGAAATTTATTGTTGAGGGAAAGCTAGTTTCTATGCGCATTTCACTGATTGCTTAGGCCAGCTCATCAGCAAACCTTTTCCAAAGATTTTAGAAAAGCCAAAAATATTATACAAATAAAACCCTAAAGCGAATAAGAATTATAAACACTGAAAGTCTTACTTGTAACAATATCAAAGCCAAAACAAAACACCAACAATAAACAGTGAGTTTATCTTTTCTTACATTCCCCTACAATTGGTTGGGTTCTTTCCGACTCGAATTGTAGTTGTAAAATTGTGGGTAAAAAGAAAAAACAAAATTAAAAAACAAACTGCTTCATTCTACTGTCTTCGTAAGAAAACAACAAAAAAAAACCAATTTGCCAATTCAGTTTTTTGCACGGGCACATGCATAAATAAATTTTAATGTTTTCCCTGCAAATAATATTGGACCACCTGGTCCATTTTGATTAAATGGACTCCTCCATGGACTGGTCCGATGTAATACAAGCATGGACCATGTCATTGTTAAAATGTGTTTGTAGTAAGACGGCATGTCTTCGTTTTTTATCGACATGTTTTCGTTTTTAATCGAAGTTAAAACTAATCCGCTTGTGTATACAATTGGGTAATTTTAGGACTACTCCTTTGTAATCCAATGCTGGGTTATATTGCCCTGCCCTAGGACATCGTAATGTTAAATAGACCATGTTTTTCCATACGTTTGGGTTACTATTGGACTAGTCCTAGTCTCTTGTAGGCTACATTTTACACGCGTGTTTGGACTAGTCCTTTTATTTGCAGGGTTTTTCAAAGAATTAAAATCGGAAATTAAGAACATTATAATTAATGAATTAGTAAATACCAAGAAAAAAATTGAGCTTTAAACGAAGCAGGTGTGTAAGGGAGAAATCTAAGAGTTTCGCTTACCATACCGCTTACGGAAGACATGCATTTTATATGGCGAGTTCCCACTTTGAAGCAATACATTTTTGACACAAAGAACGCTTTATTCAACACATACATATAAAATCTGGTGAACGTAACTATCAGCTTTACACACTGAATGATTTTTTACAGTTTTTTTGATGCTCTTCCTTACAAACCTACTTGGTAGTAAGGGAATGCCGTGGCACTTGAAATATTATTGTTTCTTTAATGAAACTGGTAAAGAGCTCATTCACTTACTTTACTGCATCTCTGTGTGTCTTATTGCGCAGCGCATAATTGTGCGCTTATTTTTTTAAATGTACCATTTGTGCTTCGCAAAATGATAAAATTTTTAATGGGATAAAGTTTCGATAAACATTTTGTTTGATTAATTCAAAAATTCTAACAATTTCTAACATTTTGTTAAGGAAAATAATTTTGAGCAACAACTGTTTTTATTGACCCAATAAAATTGGTTATGTCTAAAAATTCAATAACTATACCTAGAAACATTTTAACCTACACCGCGAAAATCATCAGCGTAGAAAATTCAAACATTTTTTATTCAAATATGCGATTTTCGTATTCAACCGTGAAAATTGTTATTTTCGTTGTAGTATTCATTTATCTTTTATTTTTAAGCATTTTGATTTGATACCCTCCACAAACAGATGTAAAAAGCGTATAACTAAAAAGCTTGTCATATGAAACTTTTTATTCGAGCATGTTCTAGTAGTGCTGGGATACTATCGATAGTTATCGATAGTTCAGATTTCACTATCGATACTATCGATATAGCTATTGACTGAATGTTTGTACTTGAGCGGGAAAACTTTAAATATTTTTTGATCAGGCTACTGTTCGTTGTTTTTATCTTTTTATTAAACGTATGAGACGTATGTATGTATGTAAAAAATCACAGCTAAGCAATCCATACGACTTGTAATTATTGTTGATTGTATTCATTGCTGTAATTCAGCGAGAATAAGTAATAGCAAGTAAGAACTTGCAGCAAAAACTGTGTTCGTATAGATGCTGTTACATGTATTTATCGGTGTATTTAAAATAATAATAATATCGATATTGAAATTTTTCCTATCGATATTTTCGATATTTTAAGACAATCGATAATATCAATACTACTATCGATAGTTTCCCAGCACTATTTCAAACGATTTTTTCACTTTTTGTTGACGTTGGATCGATTGAGAGTAAATATAGTTTTTCTCTTCTCGGACTTTTCCCGGGAAAACGGGATTTATTTTAAAATTTCCCGGGATCCCGGGAATGAATAAATAACATTTCCTGAGATTAATTAAATAAGTTAATAAATACATTCAACTTTTTTATTTCTGTGGCAAAAAGGAAAAAAGTGCTTAATACCATCTTAAAATCTTCATGTTCAAAAGTATTTTGTAGGATTTTTGAGGAAGTTATAGCAAAATTACTTTTTGATTATCTTTTTTCAATGTGCAAAAACATTTGAAATAATAAAAATGTCTTGGGTCAGAAACTGTAGTATTTCTTTATGTTAAATTTAAAAATATTTATTAAGTGTATTTCATAGACTTTTTCTCTAAGAGTACGTTTAAAAGCAGTTGTGCTAGACTTAAGTGACTTAAACCAAACAAAAGAGAAAAAAAAACATTTAATGAAAGCCAACCAAATCTCAAAATGTGATTTTTTGACTAAAGACCTTTTTGCCTAACGACTAAGATCTATTTCATTACACAACTTATTTACAATTATACATATCAGCAGTAAAGTTGCCATAATTTAATAAAAAAAATCCCGGGAACTCCCGCACAAATTTCCAGAGATTTTTTTTTTTTGGAAATTGTCAAAATCAATCAACACATCGTTTGAAACGGCAAAGTTTTTTGATAATTTTTTTAATTAAAATTCAAAATATAATTCGTTGAAAAAAATTATTCAAAATATAAAATTTTTACAATTTTTTGTAATCAATATAATCATTTTGGTAATAGGAGCAAAATCAACAAATAGGTTGCTTGATTCTATGAATTCAGTATAAAATTGGTGATTAGAGAAAATTTTTAATTTTTTCTGTGTATTTAAAACTTGTTTTTTACATTAAAGAAAAAAAACTAATACCGTGAAAAAATCTAAATTTCGATTAATCGTCATAAATTTTTCGAACAGGTTATCGCTCGAAATTAATCGCTTAATCGAATAACGGTTAATCGTTTGAATACCTTAGTTAATAAGCTAAAATCAAGTGTATAAAACAATTAATCCAATACATTGCATCATAACTTGAGAACGATATGACTGATTTTGACGAAACTTTCAGCAAATTATTTGGAATAAACTCCCCTTTAAGTCGTTTAAACAATATTTTTTATATTTTCAACATTGTAAAAGACTTTAAGAAATAAGTTGCAAAAAAAGTTGTTAATTAAAAATGAATGTTAATTTTTGTTTTCAAAAAGTCATACAAAAAAATTATAAGCAAAAAATTAATAAATATTTATATTTTGTCGGAGCTGTGTATCTTATAAAAGAAGCCAGAAAACAAGAAAATCGGTTGTTAAATATCTAATATATGTGTTTAAAGGGTGTCCCAGTAAGAATGCACTTTTCTTATTTTAAAATAAAACACATATTTTTCACAATGTGTGACAACTGCCAAATTTCAGAAGAGTAGCCACTTGCACAAAAAAAGGGTGTCCAAGTAAGACTCCAAAAAATTTACACAAGATTTAAAAAGTGTTCTTTATATACAAACAAAAAGTCTGATAGTGCATACAAAATATTCCTGGGAAACATTGAAGAAATAAGACGATTAAAGTATAAAAGCTTTTGAGGATTGTCATTTGACTTAGAAAACACATTCGAATAATATGAAAATTTGTATAATAAAAATGTTACTCAACATGAGAAATAATTTCCCAGATTCTATTTGACCAATTTTTATTTTATGTGCCTCCAAACATCATAAAAATTAACAGACCCTTAAAAAATGTGTTATCAGTTTTTGGCCAAAAGCTAATTCAGACTTGATGATACCGTTTAACAATATATGAATGTAATTATATAAACAAAATTAAACAAACGATATTAATAAAGGGCATATTTTTGCAGAAATTTGCTATGATTCTCAATCAACATTTCGCCATGTTAGTTTAACATTGGTATTTTTTCCGTGTGTTGGGATTCAAAGTACATTTAGTTATCTTTAGTTGAGGCCGCCAATAATTGCATATCATCAGCGTAAGTGTATCACCTAAAATTAGAGAACTCCCGGAAAACATCGTTCACATACATCAAAAAGAAGGAAAGGCCCAAGTATCGAGCCCTGTGGCTCTCCTCTGTATATGTTAATGAACGTGGAAATCGACCTTTCATCTGCAGGAACTGTCTAGGAGCATCCTACGCGCTGTACCATACAAATATAGCGGTGTTATAAAATTGTTTCATTTGGCCCCTGCAGCGTGTAGGCTGATTCTAGATGGGTCAAATGTATGACCAACTCCACTTTATTATTTATTGCGGAATTTCGGTTTCTTTGTAGTAATTTTAATAAACTGGACCGTTTTATTCAATATGGAGGGTTTGAAGCACCAAGTATTATCTTCAAAACTACATTAAAATCATCTTCGTATGTAAAGTAGTTTTCGAGATATTGAAGAAATAATCTCAACACCTTCGGCTAATTCGGCGAAATTTTGAATGACATTTTGAATATGACATAAATTTGGAAAAAAATTGTCTTCGTTTAGATACTTATGTTCCTTATAGGACAAAAGGAACCTTTTCACCAAATTTCATTAAAATCGAAAGGGGTCGGGTCCCACTATTGGTCGATTTGACAATATATGAGATTTTAATTAAAATTCCTAAAATTATAAGTAGTTTTCTTAATATATTTCAATTGCTTCTTTACAACTCTTCTTTATTTAATTTCCCCTCAACCTTCTTTTAAATATGCAACTTAAACAATAACAAAAAAACCTTGTAAAAAGATTTATTTTGTATTCGACCACAAACAGCAATAAATTTCTTATTCAGTGTCATCTGTTGCCAAAAGTAACAAAATAACAAAAAGACACACATACACACATACACATTTACACTTGAACATTCCCTGAAGAAAATCTGGGTGCAAGTGTCTCCAAGTCACCAGTTTTGTCGACTATTTCGATGACATTGTCAACGAAGTGTCTACACTACACTACATTTGCCACTATATTTGGCTTTAAAACGAAAAATTTTTTATCAATAACAACTGAGAAGTACAATTCCTATAATAGTTGAAGAATTAATAAAAAAAGATTGTTATGATTTCGCATTCGTACCACAAGTGTAGACTACATTTATTAAAATGTACTAGTGATTCTCTGGTTCCAATGTCTACAAATGTTCCCAAAGGAACTACCTAGTCAGTAGTAGATTTTCAATGACACGCACATGTTAAATGTCTATAGTAAATAACATAAATAAGTAAATAAGTCACTAGTACTGGTTACTGTGTCAATAGTGAATCAGTACAGATTCACCAGTGACATTTCCTGCAGGGTTTATTCCTTTTTACACAGTAACAAATTCAAATTACTTACATTTCACTTTAAAACTGATTTGCATTTTATTTTGTGACAAGAACAGAAAAGGAAACCAAAGAAAAAAACTCATGAATTCAAGCGAATTATTTTAATTTCGCGCAATACAAACATTTTGAAAGCCAGAGGGAAGTGAAAAGTGAAGGCCCACGACTAAGTTACTTGTCACATTGTTAGCCAAATACTTTATGAATTTTCAATAAACTTTACGTTGTTTTTTTTTACAATGGCATTTTGAGTTCAAGTTTTTTACATTGTCACAGGTGGTGACTGTTCCTTATCCCGTGTGTAACACAAAAAAAAATAAAAATAGCTTACGTATGTATAAAGTGTTTACCATGTTTGTACACGCAGAGAAAAAATATGGTTGGTCATGGTTACGGCAACAACACTATGTTTATTGTGACAATATATTGTTGTCGTACAAAAATAATTGTTATTTTAATTAAATATCAGCATTAATATAGTTACTGTTAACATTTAAATGTTTATCGCAATTACAAATTTGAGTATTGTTGACTGAAAAATAATTATTTTTCTAACAACTAAATAATGATAACTTTGAAAACATATTAAGTTTCTTACAACCATGACATGATAACATTCTATACGTGTAGTCATTGTATGCTTAAGAAGCAAACAAAATATGTTTACTCTGATAATATTATTAGAGTACAAATTAAATCAAAGAAATTGTATTTTGTACATTAAAAAAAATTGTAAAGTTAATTTATTTTTTATTGGTGTGACAGCACCACTTTATCATAATATGATTGCTTCTTAATTAATTATTGTTAACGTGACAATAACATGATTACTTCTCACCTTATTATGATTAGCATGACAATAATATGATTACATCTTTACTTATTATTACAAAAAACACAATAATATGATTACTTCTTAACTTATTATTATTAACATGATAAGAATATGATTAAGGGAAAAATATTATGATGTAATATAACGAATATATTTGGTCATAATATGATTCAATAACAATCGTAATATGGTGACTACAATCAGTAATCTTATCATAATATGTTGCTCTTAGAATATGTTTACCACAACCATGTTTTTTTGCGTATATCCATAAGAAATTCTAAGGGAATTATTTCCTTAAACACTTCACCTCATTTAGAAAACATTTGTATACAATTTTTTGCAAATTCAAAAAGTTTAATTTGAAACATTTCTCAACGCAAGTCTAGTTAGGTCAATACCAGAAGGCTAAATAGAAAATTATTATTAGGATGCCAAATTATTCGTAGTTCTTTTTTAATCATTCAACTAGACAGATGTGTGTAGACTTTTTGTACTTTTAGGTGGCCGAGGGAAAAATAAAAGAAGTCCCCGATCTTGTTGATTTTTTCAAATGTGATAGACAGGGTTGGTTTTTGAGCAATCTACAGTAGCCGCTCAGTTATATAAACTATATCAGACAGGGCCTGTTCAATAAATGGAGAAGTTCACATAATCGAGAGAATATAAAATAAGTATTTCAAATAATTTTTTATCATTAATTTTTTTCATTCTTTTAAACGTAGGGTTTGGTAGGAAGTAGGGTGATCGATTATTCGACTTTTTTCAATAACCGGTTTTCGAATATTCCGAATAGTTGCTATTTTTAAAAAACCGGTTTTCGGCTAAGCATTTTTAAAATAACCGGTTAACCGGTTTTTATTCGAATACATAAAAATACAAAAATCAAATTAGTTTTTGTAATAAAAAGTTAATTAGAATAAAAACAAAACAATTCACGAAGGTAAGGAACCAACAAAATACATAGATATGACAAAAGGTATCTTCAGACCTAACAAATATTTGACGATAAAATCAAACAAAAGCGTGACCAGTAAATTGATAAAACTATAGCATTATTTTAAATAATTTCTTGTTATTTGCTAAACTTTATGTCTAAGATGATAATTGCATTTATGTATAATGTAGTTACGAAACCCTTAAATAATGTTTGCTCTAGCCAAACGTTTTGCAAAAGCAAACAATTCTTTACGTTAGGAGTCAAATATTTAATAGGTGTGAACATAGCCAAGGCCCATCTATCAGGTCTGCTTACTTATACAAAAACAAAAAACGATTCTTTTTAGTTGTCCAAAATTAACTACCACATATACAAAGCAAAAGGAAAAATCGTGTATGTCTGGCATACCATAAACGTATACATGCACATGTAAGCAAAATGTAAACAACTTTTGACAACTAAAAAGAACATAAACAATGATCATCAGGCTTCTTGCGCAGACCTTTTCAATGGGCCTTGAACATTGCTTTAGAATTTTTAAAAACATTGGTTTTAAAAATATAGGAATGCAATAAATTTATTATTTGACATATTTTCCTAAATTTATTGTAAATGAGTTTTAATTTGTTGCTGGTTAAGCATGTCTATATAAAGCAGTAAACTTCAGCCATATTTTTGAAAAGTGGCAAACAAAACCTCTTATCCAGGATTATATTTTTCAATTATTTTTGTTTCAGCATTATAGAAACAATAGTAATATGAACATGCTTTTTGTATGAAATATCTGTCAATTCGTCGATCACACAACTTAAACCCTTCCAGGACATTTTTGATTCCTTCAATTTTATTTTAAGTTCTTGGTGTTCTAATAAATAAAACTGATGAATTTTCCTATAACGTTGATTCCGCCGGTATGTTCTTGTTTTAAGCATGAAGATGTGCTAGAACTACTTAAGAGTTTTTCATTCATTATTGGCAGCATATTTTAGTAAAGTATTATATGCAGTCTTTTAAAATCTACTTGACCCTGTTAAGTTTTACTTGGCGTATATTTTTGTCAAGCTTGTAGACTAATTAAAAGTGATTAATAAGTCGTGATGTAAAGAACCTTTGCAACTTATAATTTTAGGGCCGATTAAGCACAATTTTTTTTTTAAGTCAGTTCGAAATATCACCAGAGATGACATCTTTGTAAAGCTATATATAGTATTTATAATACTGTCCAATTGCTTATTACTTTTTAAGCTGAACTTTTTTTGTAGTACTTTATATTGTTTTTGGTTTTTGTTACAAGAACACACGCTTATATAAGCGATTTGTATTTACATTGCTCATAATGTTTTTTTGAGTTTTGTTTCATTTTGTTTCGACATTTTTTATAAAAAGTTTAAGTTTGCAAATATTCAATTAGAAAAATATTTAAATTACGGGTGCATTTAAAACAAAAGAAAGGAATAAGTATATAAATTACACATTACTAAAATAACCGGGTAATTTTACTAAAATAACCGGTTTATTCGATATTCGAAAAATGGACATTTTAAAATATTCGACTTGGGCAAAACTAAAATAACCGGTTAAAACCGGTCGAATACTATTCGATCGATCACCCTAGTAGGAAGCCGTTTCAAAATCAGACTAGTTTCATCCCCATTGTAAATTTGATCATCTGCAAAATTGTGCTTTGTTATTATAGAAGACAGCTCTTTTTTAAAGGTTGAACTAATTCTGGATTGGATGATAGTTTTTCACTAAATATTTTTAAAAATCGTATACTGAATATATTATTTAACGAAGAATATTTGTACTTCTACTTTTTTGAATGTTGTTGAATTGCCTTTAGTGGTGATGCCAGACTTATCAACGGATCTTCTTGGTTCCAGAGAAGGCAACTATACAATAATTTGCATTTTAACAAATCAAAATCGTGGTTTCAAAGTTTGCCAATTAATTCCCAGAACCTTCATTACAAAATTGATGAGTTTCGTTACCTGTTTGAAGATTCTGGTGTAGACGCTGTATGTGTCTCCGAAAATTGGTTTAACGAAGCACTCAATGATAATCTTGTTAGATTAAATGGGTACAAACTATATAGATCGGATCGTAAAGGTTATGCTAGGAGAGTGGCGATCTATATGCAAAACAATGTCTCATGTAAGCTTGTATGCAGTTTAAACGCGGAAAATGATGTTGAGTTCATATTAGTTGAACTAAATTCCTGCCATGACAAATTATTGCTGGGATGCGTATATAGACCCAACAAGCATATTAAATTAAATTCGCTAGTTGCTAAATTGGAATCTCGAACTGTAAGCTATTCAAATATTATTATATCTGGCGACTTTAATTCAAACCTGTTCACAATCTTAGGATCGAGCATTCATTCTGCTATGATGGCTCTCAATTTATTCTCAGTAAATAACTCCAGACCGACACATGATCATGAAACTATTGAAAATCTTCAACTTTTCTGACACTGCATCGAAACTAGTTGCGCCAATCTTCCAGACAGACGGCTAGTTGTAGCAAACAATGGAACTGTATCCAGCCCTTCGTCCATGCCGAGAGGCGTTCCTCGATGTTTGCCAACGACCTTCCTTTTCAGATCAAGCACTCAAACATGCATATGTATGCCAATGATGTCCAGCTATACATTGACTGCTCCAAAACATTGGTGAGTCATACAGTTGGAAATCTTAACTACGATCTCAACAAGATTTATAGCTGGGCCACGGCAAATGGCCTAAATCCAAAAAAATCGAAATGCCTAATAATTTCTAAGAAGAGCATGAAAATTGTTGATGACGTAGGCTCGTAAGCTCACAAAAAAAAACCCATTTTTCGCCGACCGGTGATTATATTTACCAGCACTTACTGTTTATAACTACTACGAGTCACTGCAACCTTAACTTGATGCGGCGAAGAATTGGTTAAACGGTTTTTTCAAAATTTACTCCAAACTTAATTTTTTCACAATGTATGGGGGCTACCAAAAAAAGTGGAGAGACCACGCCTATGTTTTCTAATAGACATTATTCATACCAAATTTCGTTTTGATTCCTGCCACCAAAAATTAAAAAACACACTGTTGCACGCCAGTTAGTTCCACAATTTTCCTGGGGCCAATCCCAAAAATCGCTTTAATCTGTAAAATTTTTAAGACTTGTTAGTATAGAAACTGAACGCAAATGTCATTTCAATTAACAATTAACTGCATTTTTCTTCCTATAACATCGAGTTTGTCCCTGCCAACATGCAAAATGTTTTACATTTTGAGTCTTGATAAAGGGTATCAACGATTCGACTTGGCCAAACATGGCCTTTTCACTTGTTCATTTTTTTTTTTGTTGGTCGGCTTAAACTAAGATGTCACATTTTACAATTGTAAATTTAATGAAATTTTGTGTTGGAATCACATTGAATTTTTTTTTTTATTTTTCTTTATTATTTATTTGAATTGTTTAACCTTGAGACGTCATATGGCGAGCGGTAATAACAAAAATAAAGAATTTATTAAATTTCATTTTTATTTATTGCTGCTTTCAAATTAAAACCAAAATTTAATAAAAGCGGTTTTGGAAATATCAACAAAATTATTTAGATGTTATAAAAGACTGTAATAAATACAGCGAGAGAAAATTTGTGCAGCAAATAAGTTTTATTTAATTTTTTATATGAAATTCGTTTTAATAACCTGCTTTATTTTATATAAATTAAGCCGATAGAATATTTACTAGAATGGAAACTCCCTCAAAACAAATTAGAATATTCGGGCATGTTCTAGAAATTGAAATGAAGTGGAAGTGAAATCGAACGAGATATTGAACTCAATTTTTTACAAAATGAGTGTAGTTTACCTGTTTTTAACAGTGATTCTTGTAAAGATAATTCGTACTCAAAGTATGAAGCAGTTTGTTTTTTAATTTTGTTTTTTCTTTTTACCCACTTACAAATACAATTCGAGTCGGAAAGAACCCAACCAATTGTAGGGGAATGTAAGAAAAGATAAACTCACTGTTTATTGTTGGTGTTTTGTTTTGGCTTTGATATTGTTACAAGTAAGACTTTGAGTGTTTATAATTCTTATTCGCTTTAGGGGTTTATTTGTAAAATATTTTTGGCTTTTCTTAAATCTCTGGAAAAGGTTTCCTGATGAGCTGGCCTAAGCAACCAGTGAAATGCGCATAGAAGCTAGCTTTCCCTCAACAATAAATTTCAGTGTATTTATCAAATATGAAAAACTGGGAATTTAGCACGTCATACGGAAATCGTATTAATAATAAATTTTGTATTCCCGAAAATAACTTTTATAAACTTTCTTTACGGGCTAATTTTCAATTGCCCTGTTGTCTTTAAGATTACTTAAGTGCAACTTCACTACCCTGCAAATCATATTGGACCACCTAATCCATTTTGATTAAACTACTCCCTGGAATGATCCAATATAATGCAAGCACCGACCATGTCATTGTTAAAAGGTGTTTGTAGTGAGACGACATGTCTTCGTTTTTAACGACATGTTTTCGTTTTCAAACGACTTCAAAACTAATCTTCTAAGGTATACCATGGAGTAGTTTTAAGCCTACTCCTTTGAAATTCAAAGCTGGGTTATATGGTCCTGCCCTAGGACATCGTAATAATTATTTCGGGTTACTTTTGGAATAGTCCTAGTCCCTTGTAGGCTACATTTTACACGCGTGTTTGGACAAGTCCTATTATTTGCAGGGAGGGTACACATTTCTTACTAAGACAATTGAAGGGTTAGGTTGTTTTTTGACAGCTGACTTAGGTTTTTTGCACTCTTCCTGTTCTAGTCAATCTTCTATGATTAAAGTATTCTATCATTTAACTAAAAGTAACTATTTTATTCACATTATATTCAATTAATTTATTTTTCCTGAGTGTTTAGCGTTATTTTTCAAATTGTATTCATATTCAATTAATTCCCATTATTCTCTTGAATTAAGCACAATTAATTTATTCGGATTATTTTAATCACAAAATTAAATCATTATACACATTTTAATTTTACCAGGTATCATTTTATTAAGCAGAAACATATTACAAAGGTTAATGAAACAGATTAAGCATTTTAATTAAATTTTAATTAGGTAAATAATTAAACAAGAAACAAGCAATTACGTCAGAAGTTCAAAATAAAAGAAGACTTTAAAAGCAAACATTTTATTTTAATTTACACAAAAACTGCCAACTAAATTTTCTTCAAAGAATCAGCTACTCAACACAAAATTTATAAACTTCTTAGTCAGCTTTTCTTCCTCCAATTAAACAACGCCTGTTAATAAAGTCCTTCACTAAATGGATGTAAGAAATTTAACTAAAATCTCCGCTAAATGACTGCCACAAAAAATAAATAAACTACATTTAATTTTTTTAAGTGAAAAAAATAATCTCGTAATTAAACCGACAACAACACAATATAAAAATGGTTGGTTTGTGTAATAAAAACTCAATCTCTTTGGTGTCACTCCTTCGAACCCACAAATATACTTTAGGTTACAATTAAGTTCCTTCCATGAAAACCTGAAAAAAAAATTTATATACTTGAAACGTGATTAAAAATTAAAAAGATGCAATATATTTTTGCCACACTTTTTGTTTCAAAACATTCGTACATCCGATGTTAATGTTACACTCATGCTGCTGATGATGGTATTCGTTCTGCTACCGAGAACTATTCAGACTTTTTTTTTTTTTTTTTGGTGTAAAAATACTTTTTGTAATATACAAAATTAAGATTTTGTGTTAATTGCACACGTAGAGCATATAAGAGGCAAATAAACGAGGTGTGTTTAAAAAATCTACGGATCAATAAAAAATCGATGTCAAGCGTATTTAAGAAGAAGATTGAAAAAAGCAAACAAACGAAGAATGAATCACATAAAATAGCCCAGTAAACAAAAACATAAAACTTAAACAGAAGAATCAAACGAGTAAAACAAATCAAAAAAAACCATGAGAATCAATAGATTTAAAACAATTCAAAAAAAAATTTAAAACTCTATCAAATCATTAAATAACACTGGTCGGCAAAAAAACAAAACTAAAGTCGGGAGCAGACTTTGCTATGTGATTTAAGTTGAGTGTGCTGAATCTAAATATGTTCACAGATTGATTCTGTATTCTAGACAAATCATTCTCAAGTTCAAGCGGAATAGAAAAACTAAACGGGATAAGAGTTTTTCTTTTACTGGACAATTTACCACCCAACATAAAACGATGCAAAATATTATTTAATTTAAACAAAAAACAAACTAAATTTCATGAGTTCTATTAAATAAGTTTGTAATTGCATAACACGTTTGCTCTTAATGCAAAGGGTATTTCGTATTTTGTTTAATAAGAGTCCAGTCAATGAGAAACATGTTCACTTTTTACGGATGTTGGCTTTAAAGTCATCAGAGCATAAAATGATCTTTGGAGACTTTCACTTTTTCACGGCTTTCTTCAAAAACTTGTAATTCTTTTTTAAAAAACTTATATTTGCTAACATTTAATCCGCGTTTTCTTTACCAATGGCTGCATTTAAAATTTTCTCAAATGCTAGTTTTCCACTATTGTCAACATCTCTTAGATACATAAAAAAAAGCATCTTCATTTTGAGAATCTAATTCTAAAAGTCTTTTATGCAGCCACCATAATTAAATAAAAAATCTCCGGAATTTGTTGTCCTTAAGATGTGAGAATTAAAGAAATAAAAAATTAAAGAGTTAATGAATAACAGCCATATTCATAAAATGTTCTTATTTTATGCTTATAGCATGCAATAACTTTCAAACGATTTTTGTCTAATAAACCTCCTATAAAAATTTGTATTCATAAACGTACATTAACAGTTTTATTAATATTAACAGTTTGTGGCGATTTTGTGTTTAAGTATGGCAACTTTCTTTATATTTTGCTGCCATTTTATTGCTAGTGATGCATGAAACTTCTATTCGGTTCACATGAAATTCTATATTAAATTGTTTTTTATAGTTTTTTTTAATGGTAGAACTTAAAAATTATTCTTATCAAATAAAACTACATTTTATTTAAGTTTCTGAACAAAATTTTGCCGAAACGTATCATAAACACTTTGGTTTGAACTTTTATTAAATATATGATAAGAAAGTATTCGAATAAAAAGTTTTGTTTACTTTTTATTAACATCACTATTATTATGATTTGTTTATTCTATATTTTTCAATATTTTTGAAGAATAATTCGTAAGTTTAAACAAAAAAACAACTAGTTTCAGTAATTTAATAAGTTATTAATGATAATATCTGCATTTGCCCCTGAACATATTCTTTTAAATCATATAAAAATGTTTAAAATAATTAACCATATAACTTTAAATTGGTTGTCTTAAATAAAAAAAAAATTAGTTTATTTTTGGTTTAAAGAAGGTTAAATAGAACAATAAATTTTCTTACTTTATGAATGGTTTATTAAAGGTTTAATAGACTATTTTTCGTTTATGAAAACAACTTTAGCAATTTTATATTATATTTGGTTAATTAACCATTAATAAATTTTTATGAATACGGCTGTAATATTTTAATAAAAAAAGAAATAAAGAATTAAAGAATTAAAAAATTGAAGAATTAAAGAATTAAATAAAGAAGAAAATAATAAAAGAATTAAAGAATTCGAGAATTTAAGAATAATTGAATTAATGAATTTAAGAATTAATGAATTTAAGAATTAATGAATTCAAGAATTAATGAATTAAAAATAAAAGAATTTAAGAATTAAAGAATTAAAGAATTTAAGAATTAAAGAATTTAAGAATTAAGAAATTAGAGAATAAGAAAGTGAAAGAATTAAAAAATTAAAGAACTAAAGAAATTTAATTAAAGAATTACATAATTAAAGGATTGAAAAATTAAAGAATTAAAGAATGAGAGAATTTAAGAATTAATGAATTTAAGAAATAATGAATTAAAAATAAAAGAATTTAAGAATTAAAGAATTTAAAATTAAGGAATTTAAGAATAAAAGAATAAAACAATTAAAGAATTTAAGAATTAAAAAATGAAAGAATTAAAGAATAAAAGAGTTAAAGAATTAAAAAATTAAAAAATTAAGCAAATTAAATTAAAGACTAAAAGAATTGTAGCCGTATTCATAAAAACTTATTTATGATTAATTAACCATATTGAAAAAAAAATCCTTAAGTTGTATTCATAAACGAAAAATAGTCTTTTAAACGTTTAATAAACCATTCATAATATAAGAAATTTTTTGTTGGATTTACACTTCTTTGATTACATTTTGATAAATGTTTGCCCAGGGAAAACTTTTTGATTTTAAGTTATAGGTGGTAGTTATTACATACGTTACCTGGTAAGTAGTTGTCATTAGAATTGTCATTATGCTGAAAACTTCAATTAGTACTTACTAGGAATGACCTCAGCAACTACTTATTACTTCTATTATTTTCTCTAC
Source organism: Pollenia labialis (assembly GCA_949318255.1). Taxonomy (NCBI): domain Eukaryota; kingdom Metazoa; phylum Arthropoda; class Insecta; order Diptera; family Polleniidae; genus Pollenia; species Pollenia labialis. The sequence goes on from OX439141.1 coordinate 133,223,585, forward strand.
TGAATATTTGCTTACTTATAATCAGCTTAATACCTACTTATTAGTTGTGTAGTTATTCAGCCGAAAAATAAGTATTGTTTATTTTTCTCTAATATTACTTGCTAACTTGCCAGGTAAGGTTTTGCTGGGTATTTATTAATATGGACATGTTTTATACATTTTATTCATTTTGACAACCAATTTAAAGTTATATTGTTAAATATTTTTAAAGTTTTTTATATGATTTAAATTAATGCGTTTAGAGGCAAATGTATTTATTCTTTTTAATTATTTTTTTAAATGATTCCATTTAAGGTTTGATTAATGTAAAAGTTCTTTGTGCCGAATATTATTAAAATATCTTAATCTACATGAGACTTGTTTGCCTTTACGTGATTTTAGAAAGGGAGTTCATAAGGCACCTATGGTTACTTTTGGACTTACCAGCACAATATTTTCTCATGACATAGTGGCTGTCGTAAAAGTTATTGTTGCCAAATGTTATGCAAAATACAAACAATTATAACAAAGTTATGGCAATAAAGCTTTTCTCGTTGTTAGTACTTGTATGGGAGCTTCGGTAAAATATTAACTGATTCCAATTAAATTAAGTAAGATGACTTAGAATGCAGTAAAATAAGTTTGGGCCGAATACAATCTGAATGCCAACATAATAAGACGGTTTCTGATCACAAAGACTTTTTTTAGAAAGAAGGTTGTATGGGGGATATATGAAATTATAGAGTGATTGGCACCGTTTTAAATTAGCTTGGTCCTTGTAATAATTAGAAATAGTTTACCAAATTTCGTCAAAGTTTCTTAAAAATTGCGATGAGTAATTTGATCGCAAAACTTATGTGGACAGCCAGCCAGACGGACGGAAATCGTTTGATCGATTCAAAAAGTGATTCCGACATGATCGATGTACTTGAGATTGGATCTAGGGACAATTTTTAAAGGTGCTACAAATATCAGAACGTTTTTCTAATACCCTCTCCACTATTGTGATGGTTACAATTTTGCAAAATTGCATTCTGAATGTTTTTACGCATCTCTTTAGAACCCATTTGTTAAGTTTGGCTTCACGCTGTGAAAGTTTTCTTTTAGAAAGTCTGTGTTAATCTGTGAGAGGGAGAGAGCATCTTCTCTTCTCCTCTCATCAATAAATACAGTTTGTCTGCAAAAAAAAAAACTTTTATATTGTGAACCCAGACTAAGCAATTAACTTTCAGAAAATGCCAAAAAAAAATAAAATTTCAAAATAACATTCAACATGGAACATGATTTTTCCGAACCCTAAAAATCTGTATTAAGGAACCGTTGAACTAAAAACTTTCCAAACAACCCACTTTATTTTTTTTTTATATATATTTTGTTCGTTTTTTTCTTGTCTTACTTTGAAAATCTCGGAATGGATCATTAAGAACATACGCGGCAGAAACGTAGCAGCCACAAAAACAATAAAAATGTTTGTGTTGAAATGTGCGTTTTAATCGTTCTAATTAAACAGGATTCATGTGTAAATATTTGTGTTATTTTGCTACAAGAAGTTTTAGTGTGAATGTGTACATGAGTGTGTGTGTATGTGTGTATGTACATATGAATGTGTGGGTGTTTGTTTGTATACAGAAGATTTATAATTGTTTTTCCTCCATTTCATAGTAATTTTTTCTTCTTTTACACAAAAGTTGAAGTTGCAATAAAAAAAGTTTTTAATAATAAAAGGAAATCTTAAAAAAGATTACAATGAAAATCTTCTTTAAGGTTTTCATTTTCCGTGGTTTTTAATATTTCGGATTTTTATACACCCGCCACTCTATGAGGAGCGGGTATTATGCGTTAGTTCTGATGTGTGTAATTTATACAAATTTTTGTTCACCATTTAGTTTACCGATTGACTCAGAATCACTTTCTGAATCGATGAAACTAAGTTTGTAAATCCTTCTGGCTGGCTGGCTGGCTGGCTGTCTGGCCTTTTAAGCTTTGTTCGCAGAGTAAAGATCGCAATTTTATAACATTTGCTAAACTTTAAATGTTATTAAGGTGAAATCTATTGAAAATTGTGAGTATCGGTTTATTATTTAACAAAGCCCACATACAAACTACTTGCCGGAGAGCCTTTGTGCCCTTTATCCAATTGTTAATGTTAATATTTAGATTAACTTCTATGACAGCTTCTATTTCCTGTAAAAATCATGTGCTGATAGGTTCATAATTGGCATTATGTTTAATATAACCCCCTCCCTAAAATCCCTTACAAAATAAAAAATCTTATATAGATGTTGGTATCTAGACACAAATCCGCCCAAAGGGGTCTGGTATGAATCTTATCCTCATGGCATAATTTTGTTTTGCTGGGTGCGTGATTGTCTATGGTCAAAAATTAGGTACACTCTCGAAAATTAAACCGTAGATACTGCGCTGTAGGGTATCATGTAGCGGAGGTTCATGCTTTTACTCGTTTCTTTTATTTTTTCTTCATTTTGATAATTTGTTGTTTGATGTTTTATGAATTTTAAGCAGTTTAATTCTTAATTTCTAAGCCTTAATGAAGAAGTGTAATGAAATTTCAAGAAAAAAAAGGTTGAATTATTTGTAACGGAAGGAAATTAAAAAAATAATGAGCGCCAGAAATGATGGGGTGTGGTGGTGTATCAAAAGAATTAACCTTTATTTATGTTTTTTTTTTAATAAAATAAGTCTGCAGATAAATATTAACGAATTGTTGCTACAGTTTTTTTGAATACTAAAAATTATTTAAAATAAAAATTAAATTTTTTTGAACGATTTAAGAAAGAAAATATTATTAAACGACTGAGATGCCAAGAGTACAGCCAATGTAATAATACCTTCTTAAGGATTTGTAAAGAATTTTGAGATTTTTGTCGTTTTTATAAATAAACATACACAGAATATATATTCAGTAGCGTTGTACTGTAGCCTGAGGTATTATGGAAGGAAAATGGCATATAATTAGCGAACATACGACTACTGAAAAAGAATTATTTTTAAGAATTCTCAAGTTAAGCGTAGATAATAAAAAAATATATACTCAACAAAAAGGATTACCTATGGGCTCTCCAGCTTCTCCAGTTGTAGCTATGGAGTAGCTACTTGATACATTTATTACACAGAGAAAACAGATTCGTGATCACAACCGAATTTGGCGCCAATCGAATTTCGTCGGTTGCATGTACTATCACACAATTCGGTTACAAGTACTGAAAATTTCGTTGCTTAGCATAATATTTTTGATGGCAACATTTGAATTTTAGTACACAATCAGTTATAACAACAGAAATTGTTAGTTGTAAGTATGATTATTAGAAATCAAAAATATGCTTACACCCGAATGTATGATAGATGCAACTGAATAAACATTTAATTGGTGTTCATAACAAAAGATTTGATTGTCTTTATCAATATATTTTTTTAATCGGTTACATAAACCATTTTCCCGATTTATTAGATATAAAATCAAAATAATTCCAATAAACTCAATTTTTTGTTATTATATTTATTTATTAATACTTTTATTTATAGTTTACAACTTATTTAATTTTAACCAAACACATACATGCAGCTTTCCACATCATCCAACGGATTTCCAAAGGTGTACAGCTTATCCGTTAATGTACCAACAAAAACAATCTTTGGCTTCAATTCAATGCAATTTCTTTCATTAATGTCGTCTTGTTCTAGTGTCTGAAGTAAAACAGAATAATTAACATGTGGTTTTTACAATACGAACAGTGATTGAAGCTGTAAATTAATATGAAAATGACTTAATCTTGGAATGAACCTTTTGCGGCTCTCCTTATGAGTCATATAACAATTACTGAGCTACGTAAATAAGAGCGTTTTTAAAACATGAAAATTCACTAGTTAATACAATTTTATTTAAACAAGCCGACGTAAGGATCTGTCAAACAAGATTTTCCAACAGGATTGTTGTTGAATTCCTGATCTAAAGGTTTGTTTCGTATAAATTGTATGAAAAAGAAGCTTGATGCTCATTGTTGTCAACTTTTTTTGAAGACTTCCCATCAAATCGTACTTCAAAAACCGCTAGAAACCGCTAAATTTTTTATTAAGCTTTAAATGTTTTAAAAATATCGCTAAAATCTAAATAATATGACAAGTCTAGGTGTAGGGTCCTTTTTCAAGGTGTATTATGTCTTTCAATTAAAATTATATTGTAAGGTTTTTAATTTCACTGACTCTTTTTGTCCCGCAAACGTTCAAAATGTTGATATTCATTTAAAATGCATTAGAGTTAAGTGCACTTAATATACTGCTAGTTCAACGATTTCGAACGTTATCGTTCGCATAGAAAATGTATATAAAAACACTCAGTTTTAAAAATATTTTCCATAAAATTCTATGCGAACGTCTACGTTCGAAATCGTAGAACAAGCAGATAGTTTTGGTAAATTTTAGACCGTAGACCAAGATTAAAAAAAATCGTAAAAGAAAAGAAGGAAGTAAATGCAAGACAATCGATTTGAAATTTTACACTATTTTATATTTGATATATACTTACATTTACTTTCTGAGGTAAATTAATTTAAAAAGGATGAATAAACATATGTATATATGGATAACATGGACACTACTGCTTTATAATGTTTATAATTTTTAGAAGTTTTTGCTGGCCATTATTTCAAACATTCATGCTTGAAAATTGTTTACAATCCTAACAAACGAATAGATAATTTTTGTTTCGCTCCGAAGACTTCGCTTAGATTTATACAAGTTATTTATCACTTTTTTAGGAAAACTAGAAATAAGGTTTGTAACTAAAATAAATATATGTAAGAATAATGGTATATCTAGTTCAAGGTTGCTTATACTAAACACCAAACTTATATAAACCCAGGCAAAGGCGTATAATTGCGCTGGTCCGCCGTAAAAAGTGTTTTAAATAAAGCTAGCTTTCCCTCAACAATAAATTTCAGTGTATTTATCAAATATGAAAAAACTGGGAATTTATCACGTCATACGGAAATCGTATAAATAATAAAATTCAAGTCCGTTCTCAGTTTTTTTTTTCTATTACGTCTAGTTTTTTTTTTGGGCTGGACAAATATTTCGCTGGAAATAAGACGGTTATGTTAATCTATTTCAATTTAACTTTCTAATAAGAAAATTTATAAAATCTGCTTAAAACGTTGTACAATTTTTTATCGCGGAAACAAATTTAATTTACAAAATTTTTTCTTATTACTTCATTAATTTAATTGATAATAAATATTTTAAATCTTTTATTTTGAGAAAAAACTGGAATTTTCAAATGCCTAGAACAAAAATTTTATTTTCTAATGATATTAAAAAACCGCTAGATTTCCCGCTAACCGCCAAAACGTAAATTTTACCCCGATGGACACGTAAAAACCGATAGAATCGCGGTAAACCCGTCAAATTGGCAAAAGTGTTGATGCTCTTGCTTAGGTGGTTCAGTTATATGTGTAAGCATTCCACAAGGGAATTCCTACAAGAGTCTTATAAGCACATCAAAGCCTCATTAGAAAATCTTTACAGAAATCTCAAACGAATTCGTCTACTATCAATACACTGGGTTAAAAAGTTCCACGAATATTTTCTGCAACAAATTTTACTAGTGGTCTTTTAATACCAAAAGTTCATGCAATTTATGTAAAACGGGTTTTCAAGAAATTCAAAAATTTCAAGGCCAGGAATTGCGAAAATCCGTTTTACATACATTGATTTTTTTTTGCACTGTCATATAAGCGTCTTTCGCTATGTTGTAGAAGTATCTCGCAGAGGAATCAGCTTTTGTAACAATTGCTCCTGTGCGAGGAATCTTTAACGATTAAAAATTGCGCTCGTCGACGATTAATGCTCTTCATGAGATTCACAGTAGATTCTTTCGATTGAATGTATTTATAAGAAATATAACACATACATACATAAATAAGTACGTGCATACCATAATTATAAAAATACGTAAATTACTTACCCCTATTTATTAAGTTTTTGCACTTTTTTGCGTTTTTGAACGCAAACTTATTTATTTTAATATAAATTTAAAATTATTTTATTATATTTAATGTTTTGACAGAAAATTTAGTAAACAATTGGGACATATAGCTTTTTTTTGGTTGTGAATACCAAATAATTATATTTTCATTTGTTGTACTCGAATTAAACTATACTAGCAATCGATAATTAGCTGCAATAAATGAATTAACATTTATATTACAAAATTTATTGACGAAAGCAAATTATTAATTGCAAAAACCAATATTCAGTATTGCCCTGTATTAAATTCGATTGTGATTCTAACCATTTGTACTAATTTTTAGAACTAAATTAAATTAGTTATCATAACTAATAAAAGAATTGAAGGAATCATATTTCAGTTAGAATAACGTTTTAATAATCAAGAGAATTAAAAATCAGTTAGAACTATACATTTTTAATAGTTGCAATAATAAATTATATTTCTTGATCAATATTTTATTACTGCAACCGTTTTCCAACCAATTTGTTTTCTGTGTGTAGAATATTATTTATTAATCCAAGGTTAGGTTAGGTTCCATTGGCAGCCGTGATCAAGCAGAGCTCACGTGATTGCATTAATTAGTTCCCGCTGTGTTACCATGTCACAACGTATCCCATGGGTCCTATGTTATCTGGCTGCTAGAATTCCTATGCAGTGACCCGGTTAATTCAATAAAGGAGTGGATCCTGTTTTGTCCCCAAGGGCTCTTCGACCTAACATTTCAAGTCTTAAATCTCCGAATGGCGGACAATTGCAGAGCAGATGTTCCGTTGACTCTTCCTCCTCCTCGTCGCCGCAACTTCTACATATGTCATTATAAGGGCTTGCCTCCCAATGGGCCAGTGGCCAGTTATAACTGCAATTAAGTTTCTTAGGTGATGTCTGGACAGCTGTAATGCCCGCTATGTCTTTTTCATCTATGATGGGCCATATTTTCCTGGTTTTCCCACAGGTAGTTTAAACGTGCCACCTCTGACTGGCAAATGATTAAACTTGTACATTATAATTTGCTAACTACTTGGGAGTGAAACACCTACATTATATGTTGAACCGTCTCGATTCAAGGTGGTGCCTGCATACGCCAACGAATCAACCATGCAGTTTCCCTGAATGTCCCCTTGTCTGGGGACCCAGTTAAGGATAACCAATGAATGTCTCGCTATCTCCTGCAGAAACATCGGGCATTCTCAGATAATTCTCGATTTGATGAGCACATTATCCAGGGATCTAATGGACGCCTTGCTATCGGTATTATGTGAATATTCCTTCCAGATATTTCACCGTACCGGATAAGTCACGCGGCTTTGTGGATGGCCATTATCTCGGCCTGGATGACACCGCAGTGGTCCGGCAGCCTTATAGAAATGCTCCAGTTTAGCTGCTCGTAGTATTTGCCAGAACCAACACCATACAGTGTTTTAGACCCGTCCGTGAATATTCGAATCGCATTCGCGGAAATTTCTAGGTCATCATAGTGGACCATGTTATCCAAAATGCTCACCTTGAAGCCAGGATCAAAGATTGGCACGGGTGTGACATAATTAACATCCATGTACCAATTTATTTCGATCAGAATACTAGCGTGTCTGATATTGTAATCCCTCCATGCTCAATGGCCCTGGGTTTTATGACACACTCGAAAAGCCGGTATACATTCCTCGAGTTAATTCCCCATGTTAGGCCAATGGCCTTGCAGCAATATAATGCAGTTGCCACCTTAGTAGTCCTGGAAATGGTGTTCAGCCTCCAGTTCAGCTTCGCACTTCGCACTGTCAGACAGTTCCAGTGAGACCCCCTTTATCCTCGTGGTACGGATGAATTCCAAAATAGCATTTAAGTGATACGTATAGGTATAGAAATAGGTGTATATTTTTTGAATTTTCCGTGAGATATAAATGGTTGTTTTCAAACGTCAACCCGATCCCTGCGTGAACTTTTTTAACAATACGAAAAAATTATCATAATTTCTATTAATAACTTTTAATGTTCTACACGACTATGCCGTTTTTGATATTCGCAAAAAATTAAAAAAAAAAATAAATTATAAATTGCTTGAAAGTTTGTGAAGTATTGTTAACTGAATCCAATATTTTTTAATTGAACAAACTAAGACGGGATTTTTGGAAATTCGAATGTTTAGGGAGTAAAAAAGGGTAAAACCGCGCAAGTTCGATAACCGTATATCTCCAAAACTAAAAGAGATACAAAAAAATGTTATATTTATGGTTGTTCTTTCGAAATATAAGTGGATAGGTGTCTGGTACTTTTTTGAAATTTGGCCCTATTATTAAGTAAACGGGTAAAACCTGAATTTTGGTACTTTTTGGACACCCCATCTAACTTTTGAAACAATAAACATAGAAACAAAGTTTATACCACATGCGAAACTTATCAAAAAAAATACCAATACAAATTTGGTCCTTTTTCGAAATTCGAACATTTAAGAGGTAGAAATCGTAAATATTTTTGGTACTTTTTTTTACAAAACATTTTTCTACATTCATTGACATATTCGTACTAAATTATGGGCTCCCACTATAATACTGAAATTTTTAATACTTTAATGGGGGAAAAAATAGTACGACAAAGGGGAAATACGGAAAATTTTATATTATACTTTAGCTTTTTGGTTCTACAACTGGTATTTTTTTAATTTTCTTTAATGTTGGACCTTAAAACATAAGATTCAACATGCAATGCCCTGAGTGTATAAGAATCTATGATGGAACTTGTTGGTACTTTTTTTTCTTTAACTGGTACTTTTCGAATTTCCGTTAGTATTGGACCTATAAACATAGAGATGAAAAATGTTGTTACTTTATGCTAAAAGCTAGATACATATATCGTTACTTTAATATAGAAAAGCCCTAACTAATGTTTTCCTTACTTTACAGGAGAAGGAAAGAACGTAATAAAAATTATAGTCTTGCAGTCACGATTTTTTTTAAACGCAGTTTTTTGTTCAATTCTCTAAGCAATTTAATAAAAAACTGGGTTTAAAAAAAAATCGCGACTACAAGACTATCGTTTAACGTTTTTTGGCAAAAAAGCATTTAGATTTACAACTCGTGATCGGTTTTGGCTTTCGCCAAAACTCTACTCAATTCCTTTGTATTACCAGTATAAGTGCGCCAATTCCTTAACCCCGTTGCTCGCTTATCATCGTCAATGCTGTCAATTAACCGCTTACGTGGGCAAGCTTCCCTACAAGAAATGAATGAGCGAGTAGTCACATTTTTCATTTTCTTAACACCAAAATGAAAAATGTGACTACTCGCTAAATCATTTCTTGTAGGGTTCATTTATTGAAGCTTGTGGGATATCTTTGCCGCGAAGAAACCGGCAGCGGCGTTTCCATATTGACGGAATTATTAGCCGGCTGAAGTAAATAATTAACAATACCGATATATGTATGATCATTTCACCATTTTACTGAAATAATGTACACAGATAAAGAAAAAACGTTTCTTATAATATCCTAAATTGGTATCTTCGAATGTAAAGAAAAAAATTTTAAGATGACTGAACTCTTTTACGGCGAAAATAAAAATGTTTGGGGCGGCCGTACGCTTTTTTGAAACCGAGAACTACTTTAGTTTCTGCACAATTACATGTGACTTGCAAAGTTGACATGTCAGATGTAAAAAAACATTTTCGTCTAGATGCTCCATTCGGAAATGGTTTATTTATAGAAGTCTTTGTGTTTTTATGTATTTTACAACATTCACGCGATGTCTGAGCTGTAAGAGCTTTGCATTGATTTTTAAGATGTCTGTTTTAGTTTACAAAAAAAAAATAATAACCCTTAAGGAAACCTTGGTGTCTTTAAGTCACCAGTTTTGTCGACTATTTTGGTGACATTGTTAACGAAGTGTCTACACTACACTACATTTGCCACTATATTTGGCTTTAATACGAAAAAAAATCTACATATGTTCCGAAAGGAACTACCTAGTCAGTAGTACCAACGTCAGTAGTAGATTTCCCATGGCATGCACATGTTAAATGTCTATATTAAAAAACAGTTTCTTGGGTTTAATAAGTCACTAGTACTGGTGACTGTGTCAGAAGTGAATCAGTACAGATTCAGTAGTGGCATTTCCTGCAGGGAAGCAAATTATATAATTTGATTCACAATATTGATATATTGTGGAATGTTTTATCGATGCACCTAAGAGTATGATTAATATATTTATATTAAAATGTTGCTCATACGCATATAACTCTGCTGCAGGTATCTCTTATGGCGTTTTCTTTTCTGAGTAAAATTATGCATTTATTCTGCCTTTAACGTTTTTTTATGTTCTTTACTGAAAAACATGTGTTATGTTAAAATTGTAAAGCATTCTTTTCTGATGATATTCCCTTTAAAATTAAAAAAAATGTACATGTTCAACACTCATTTTAATTAAAGGGGCATGAGTGCAGCACTAGATTAAGGCGAATTCAGTACAACGTGGTGGCAAGTTTCGAGCCGTAAACAGTAACAATGCAAAACAAAAAACATCTGTTGTTTCCGTTGGCTTTGGGTTGTTGTAGTCTTGCCACCACCTGTAATTGAATTTACCTTGCGCTAATTGTACTTTTACCGTGCGCTAATTGTACTTTTGTACTAAAAATTAGGGGAGCATTTAAAAATGTTGCCAATTCACATATAACGCTTATGCAACACTTTTTTTAGAATTTGGAATTTTTTAGAAATATTTCATAAAACAGAAGATTGTTGGCAAAGGACGGTAGAGAGGCTTGAAGGGTAAACAATAACGCGCAAAATGTAAAATCAAGCAACAATTTGATATTTATCTTTAATATGATTGTGAAAAATTTTTTTAAATTTAATATTAAAATTAATTTTCATGTTGTAAAATTCCTTTCTTCATAAAAATAATTTAATGAAAATTAAATTTAATGAACTTAAGCCTAATTAAAAATATTAAAAATTTGGATTAAAACCCATAAATAGTTCAATAAAATAACCACAATACTAATAATTAAAATTTACTTTAAGACACAAACGTAAAGTAAAAGCTTGTAGCTTGCAACAAAAAACGTAACGTCTGAATGTAAACAAGCTTTTTAAAGGGCACCAAAAGAAAATAAGAATATTGTTGCAGGCGGCTTTTAAACCATTTCAGTCAAAGTAGAAAAACTGCAATTTCTTCCACTTCGCCATTTGTCATTGGCCAAAAAAAAACTGTTGCTTTTACTTCGGATTCATAAAATGTAAACAGTCGCTTTCAAATCAACTCAAAAAGCGAAAAGTTTTTCGTTAGACACTTTTTGGTTTCGACTGCAGTTTTTTAATCCCGGGTTGCAGGGACATGTCGTATAGTCTGAAACAGGTATATAAATTTTGTTTCTTTAAAAATAATATTTTTAAATGGTAACTTTTTAAAAATAAATATTGATTTTTTTTTAATTTGGGTGGTCAAATATTCTAAAAATCACCTTAATGAGACTTCTTTCTCAGAATTCGTTTGATGATTAAAAACTGACTAATCACTTAAGGAATAGAAAAAGGAGTAGTATATTATTCATTTATATGTTCAAATAATTATATCTAAATGTGTGGAATATAAAACTGATTTATCACTTGAGCAATTCAAAAAGTATTCATATATATTATTCACTTATATGCTCGAAAAGGAATCAGAAAGTTGTATCACAATTCATCTTTTTAGGTAATTCATCGGTTGGGAACCATTTGCTAGCTGGGTATTCGTAAATTCACCCATAAACACGATTTTTTTTTTTTACATAAAACTATTAAATTAAGAGGGTTCTTTTATTCATCCCTTCACCTTCATTAGGAAATTTTTCTTAGAAAAATTTTTAAAATTTGCTTGTAAATACTTTTAAAGCGTTGTGAAGTATTTAAGAAAATGTAGGGAGAAAATCTTTATTTCAGAATTTTTTTAAGCAGATTTTCATTTTTTTTTATTTTCTTTCTCGTTCGTATGTGTCAACTTTCTATTTTTCTAATTTACTTTGGTTTATTTTCTCTTTGGATTTTTTTTCTCTTGTTGTTGTTTTTGTTGTTTCAGTCATCTGTGACAAATTTAGCAATTTTTACTGGAAGGCAGCATGTAACATTTTTTTAGTATATTGTTTTTTTTCTCTCTCTCTCTAAATATTGTTGTGGTATTTTTTAATTTACCAATTTTAACTTTGTGCTTTTACTTCTCTGCTTTAAAATTGAGTTTTTTATTTTTTCTAAAATAAATAAATAAATCGATTCTTACAACAGAAAGTTTTAAGCAAAAAGTTGTAAGAGTCTAATTCTTTGATTGAAACTTAAAAGTTTTTAACATCATCAAAAAATAAAAGAAATTTAATTTTAAATTGATATATTTATTGATATTTTTTTTAATTGACCAAGGAAATTTAAAAAAGTTTCTGCATAAAAAATATTTCAGCATCATAACTTGAGTATCCACTCGATTAATCGATGGTCGCTTAATCGAGGAATTTTTTCGCCATTATTTGATCGAATAATTAAAAAAGCCAATTTCGAGTAACGAATAACTCGAACAATTTATGGCAATTAATCGATTAAAATTAATTTCTTAGAAAATTCAACTTTTTTAATGTAAAAATATTTTGTTTAGATTTTTAATCTTTTGCATTTATTTTCATTTCTCATAATTTTTAACACATTTTGTTCCATTTTTAGATTTGCGCGAGTGTGACAAATTATGTAAATCACTACCCTAAGGGAAATTTGTGGCAATTGGTCAAACAGACTGGTCCTGGGATTTGTGAAAATAGAACAAGTACAAAAAGAATGGACTCATTAAGAGTGAAAGAAGAAGCAATCCCTTAACTGGTTTATGAAGAACTAAAAGGTAGAAAAGGTAATAAGTTACAGTACAGTCTTCAACGGTGCTATGACACATTTTTTGGTACTTTCTAACTTTCTGGACTTGTTTTATTGAAATACTACTAGTAGTAGTAACTGACACTAAGCGAGTTCATTGAGAATAGATCTGTGACTGGTCAGTGTCAACTGACTCCCTCCAATGACAACCCCATGTGAAAGTGATAGGTCTAGGACTACCTTGTTTTTTGAGTTGGTTTGATAGCGACTGTTTACATTTAATGAATCAGAAGTTAAAGCAAACGTTTTGTTTCGGCCAATGACAAATGAAGGAATGGTAGAAATGGCAGTTTTTCTACTTTGACTGCAGTTTTTTTAATCGCTGACTACAAACGTCAAACAAATTCGTAAAAAAATTCATCAGCAGTTATAAATTTGTAAGCCATATACTGTCAGATAATGGGTTACCTGTTATTACAATACTGTAAATTTTTTTATTACCTCGTATCTTCTTATCGGCTGGATGTAACATTTGAGACGTAATTTCTTCCGTCTTAAAACTAAAAGTGTCCTTGTTTGAAAACGAACTTTCTGGTTTTTGTCGTGAAATAGTCATACGTTAAAAAATAAATTAACTAAATCTGTTTAAAATAAAGGAAATTAGAAGGGGATTTAAAAACAAAGATCCTGTTTTTAAAGCTTTTAAAAAAATTCCTTTTAATATATTAAACTTTGAATTCTTATCTTTAACAGTATTTCCCTTACAACCAGGAAAACCTGAGGTTATTTTTAAAAAAGTTTAACAAAGCAAATCCATCGATTTCAATTTCACTCGATTTTAAGAAATACTAAATTGGTTAAAAATTTTTTTTATAAATTCCTGGCGCCTCTCACCTCTCTTTTTCTGTTTATTAATAAAATGAAAGTTTTAGTTCAAATAGAGATGTTTGTTTTCTCCCATTGGATAAAATTATTTGAATTCTTCGAGTTATTCGATTAATTCGAACAATCTAAAACCTTCATTCTATTAATCGAACAATTTAAAAATTCACAAATCGATTAATTCCTTACTCGAACAAAACCAAAGTCGAATAATTGGATACAGTAATCATCACTAAAAGTATCATATTTCAATATTTCAACAATTTGCTTATATTTAATTTAAAAATTTTTTTAACTAAAAGAATTTATATTTAAAGGTTTAAGTAAATTTTATTAAAATTTTTCTTACATTTTTCTCATTGTAAAATTTTAAAATGTTTAAAATACTTCAAAGAACTGCTTAACGACGTCTGCTAAAATGTGTGACATGTGTAATCTAGAAAAAAGCAATTCATTTTTAAAAGTAAAATTTGAAAAAGCAATTATGTACACTGTTTATTTTACGTGAAGATTCTTTAAAAATATAATGTTAAATAAAGTCCAAAGTTAAGATTTAAAATTTTTAGGGATTCTAAGCTGCAATCATGTAGTCGTTTCTATAAATTCATTGTTGATTTCTAACGTCCCGGAAACTCATTGCGGTATAAAGTACAAAAGTAAGTTAATTTGATTAAAATTTCTTACGTACATTCATTAAATTTACGAAATAACATAAAATATTTCACTAATACGACAATTATTATTGTAACTTAATCCTAATGTCTGCCCTTAAACACATCCCAGAGAATGTTTTCAATTCTAAAATTTATCGCTCATTTACTTAAATAGTGACATAACTCAAAATAACCCTTTTTAGAGATAAGCACGTTTAAAGTTTTTTATTAGCTCTAACCACTTAGAAAAAAAAACGACTTATTTTCTTTAAACGGACTAGTGAACAATTCTGCATCACCGAGTCTAAAATTTAATTTTTTGAGTTATGTCACTATTGAAGTAAATGAGCGATATGTTGAATTCTGTGTACCGCACGGAAAGATGTTTATTTTCTAAAGTAATAAATGTTGTTTCTTAAAACAAAATTATTAAAAATCCAAAAAAAATTATAGATTAAAAAATAAAACACAACAAACAAATTAAAATGTCTTTAAAATATTAAAAATGGATAAAAAAAACCTTTAATAAAAATATTAAAAGATTATTTGAAACATATTGATGATAAAATTGTGAAAATTTATGAATTATTCAAGACCAAAATAACAACATTAAGAAGAAATCGTGGTCGATTGTACACGTAGGAGGTGAGTTAATTGTGGCCGATTCTACATCACACTCAGTTTGAGGAATGTTGTATTCATATCAATTTGAACTGATTAACAAATCACTTCAATGTATGGTAAATCATCTCGATCTTGATGTGATTAAAGCTAAACTATGTTCGCGATCCTTAAACTCCTTTAGAAAAATAGTAACTAATGCTTGGTTAATTAAGTTGAAATAAAATCATGGACATCAAACTCGGTTGAGAAGAAGAAACATTCCGGATCTCAAGCGTTCACAGAAGAATAAGCAAAAATTATCCTCAACCTCGTGAAGATTAACATTTTTGTTTAGTAATGGCCAGACTCTTGCAAATTTAAAATGTGTAAATTAGATGATATTTAAATGATATTTAAATGATGATATCATAAATAATGGAATGTAATAAAAAATTATACTAGACTTAACATCAATCGTTGCAACCCAGTTTAACCTGTTTAGCTCCCGTTACAAAATTAAATTTTACGGTCTTTTTTTACCTAAATTTTGTTAGACAAATATGTTTTTAATTTTTTCAACTTCCACTCCAATTTAAGTCACACATTCATAATCAGTTTAATTTATCTACTAATACATCAATTGGGAGTTGACTTGCAGTATAATGTAGTAATAAAATTCTTCTGAAATTGTGTTTGTTTTTCAAACGCTTCTTATGACTATTTAGGCCAAAAGATAAAATAAATACAAGTTAGATGAATTTTATTTTTAGATTTATTTTTTTTTTCTATGCCTATAAAAAAAGTAATATGTTAATATTTATTTGTAAATTTTGTTACAGCATTTGAGAATTTTAGGCGGTAACACTTATTTTTCCAAAATATAATTATTAAAAATTTATTAGATAATTGCTGCTGCTGTTGCTATAATTTTTATAGCATAAGCCATTATAACAAATTTGTGTTCACTTTGAACAGGAAAAACCCAGGGGCTAAATTAGTGGCAGACTAATTTTATTTAAACTTTATTTTGGAAATGACAACTAAATATGAAAATATGCTGGCCAAATTGAAGGTGTTTACATTGACATTTGTGTAAAGGGTACTTAAACATATTTATCATATACTAAATACGAGGGTAGGTCAAAGTTTATTTATTATATTTTTTAATGGAACGTTTCATCCTACCTATAATATAAATGCGATACTTTGTATGTTATGTTGGATGTTTGTTAGTTTGCGGAATTTCGATGAAATTTGGTAAACGGGTGGCATACGGCGTGGATTCAAATATAAAGTACAGTTTAAGAGCGATTTCTGGGGAAAACATTAGTACTTTTCTTCTTTTGTATAAGTATGGTATGCATTCTTCATATCGTCAGGGTTAAAATATAGGGTACTTTTTAAGTAATAAAATTGGTACTTTTTAAGGGGTTAGAACGGGATTAAATTGATACTCTTTTCGATCAATTTGATTAGCATACAGATTATAGCCTATATTAACATAAAGTGTTCTTTCTGTGGGCCTAAAAGAATCTTTGGTACTTTTTCTTTTTTCAAAAAGTTTGGTATAAAGATAGCATATGGCCCAGATCGAAATAAAGGATACTTTTTATGATGTTAAAACAAAACAAAGTTGATAATTTTGGTACTTTTACTCTTTTTGATAAATTTGGCATGCAGATTACATGGTCCAGAGGCCGGATTATACATAGAGAAGCCTTGGTTTTCATACGTGCAGTTAAAGTTCGGTTGCTCAAGAGTATCGAGCACAGAAAAAAATAAAAGTCGATTTGTTTAAAAAAAATTTTAATCTATCTATCTTCTATATATATAAAAATGAAAAATGTTTGTTTGTTGGCTTAAAGACTCCTAAACTACTGAAACGATTTTTTTGAAATTTTTTACAGTAGCATCCCGTGAGCCCTAAAAATAAAATAGGCTACTTTTTCTTTCGATAGAGGCAGGGGAATTGATACCCCCTATAGGATGCCAATATTAAGTATCACATATCTTAAGAGCCGCTGCACTCATTTTGTTGAACTTTTGATAGTAGGATCTTCTGAGTCCCAAAATTGAAATAAAATAGCAGCAGGGGAAGTAGTTCCCCCCATAGGACGCCAGTGTTTAATATCGCATATCTTTAGAACTGTAATAGTGAGAATGTTCAAACTTTGGGGAAGTCACTCTTATGGTATACTACACTTTTGAAAATAAAAATAAAGCGGTTAGGCGCAGGGGGAACTAACGCCAATAGAATGCATATGTGACGCGAAAAATAGAATTGGACCTAGGGCAAAAAACGGTTTTTTTTGGGCATGGGATCGGTCTCATTCGATTCTCAGATGTTGTCCACATCAAAAAAAATAGAATTTGTTTACCCTTAGGACCCTTTCTCTATGCGCTGTCACATACATAAAATATCTCTTAAATATCTATTAAAGAGAGAGTCTTCAAACCTGGTTAAAGCAGTGTAGCGAAGCGCACCAGGTTAAGCTAGTATAAATATAAAAATTAATTCAACTTGCACCAGTAAGCAAATCAATAGTATTAATTAAATATTGTTACGAAATTAGATTTATCTAAGAATTATTTATAGTGTTAGTAATAAGTTATTTTGTAAATTATAGTTTAAGTCGTATTATTTCAAATTGTTATTTGCTTCACTGCATTATAGACGTTACCCCCCGTTAACACACGCAAGTGCAAGTTCGAAAAACTCAATACACTCACACTTTTTCACTTACATTCACACAACTTTTGTACTTTCATGCAATCGGCTGTTTCCTCGATTTTTCGCTGATAATACGTATACACTACTTGCAAGCAATTACTTGTATGTGCAAAAGGTAGGGTTAGATTTAATTATAGAATTTTCAACTCGAACAGAATGGTCTGGAATCGACTAGAAGGTTCTTGAATCTACTGGTATATATAAATTTTGTGAACATAATAATTAATATCAAAATAATTTTCGTGGGAATACAAAATTTAATTTAAATGATTTTGTTGCGCGCGGCCTATAAAAACTGACTGGCAACCCGCTTTTTAAATAAAGCGAGTTGTTTTTGTTTTTATTTTGTTTTTTCTTAACCTACTTACAACTACAATTAATGTTGGAAGAATTCCAATCAATTGTATTGGGGAATGTAAGGAGAGATAACCCCACTGTTTATTGTTGATGATTTTGTTTAAACTTTGATATTGTTACAAATAGAACTGTTTCTGTAATTCTTATACACTTAACAGTTTTATTTGGTTAAATATCTTTAGTTTTTCTAAAATCATTATGGATGAAGTTTCCTGATGATCTGGCGAAAGCAACCAGTGAAATGCGCATAGGAATAGCTTATTCCATCAACAATAAATTTCAGTGTTCTTATCAAATAATAAAAATTGGGAATTAAGCACGAATAACAAAATCATTTAAAACATAATAATTAATTTTAATAAAGTTTGTTAAGTTTAATCAGTGTGTGTATTTATTTGGATTTGCAGTTAAAAGAACTGAAATGCGTTTATTAAAGGAAAAACGTAAAAATATGTTTTGATATTTAAAACATTTTCTGATGTAATATAAATAAACTTTTAATTAACTTGATTAATTTTTAATTAAAACTGATTTTAGCAATGGTTATATTAATGGTTTAATTAAAAAAAAATTTGGCGAGATTTTTTCTGTGAGTGCTTTTCCAATGTTTTTAACACTAGTATTAACTCCGAATTTTTATTATATCTCTTTTTAGAAAAAATTGAAACGCTGAAAAAAAACTCATGCTTGTTTGGCATGTCGTTTTTTTTTTTTTTTTTTTGTTAATGAAACGGTTGAATTTTAAATTCTTTTTCATATGCCTTTAATTTAAAATAAAAATTGCTTCTAGTGAAATTTTTTTTTAATTTGAGTGAATACCCTCTTTATGATCAAGTTTTCTACTGAAGTGTTTTTGCTAGATATCAATCGCAAACTATTTAAGGGACCTTTAAAAAATGTTCCATTAAAATAACTTCTGTCTTTCGGAAGTTAGTGTATTTCCTATAAGAAAACGAATTTACGGTCATAGCTAAATCGATTTAAAAGTACGCAAAATATGGAGAATTAGGTTAATGTATCTGGGACTTGCACGCAAAATGGCGGATTTAGAATAAAAGAAATAACTAAAAAAAAACAAATAAACAAAAAATAAAAAACAGAATTTTTTTCATATAAAACTGTTCGCAATAAAACACTTATGCTTAATATAATGACACAAACTCATAACACTTTGTCACAAATTTTCAACAAAGTCTTGAACAAATGGATCCGATATTGGCATATTACCGTTATTGTCGGTTTTTAAAAAGATGATTTAAACATAAAATGCTATGCAATTTGTAAACTAATAAAGTCAAAATTTTGGTCATTCCATTGAATATGTTGTTTTAATTTTTAAAAAATAATGTATGCCTCTTATTTAAGAAATAGCTGAGCCAAATTTGGTCGTCCTTGTTCATGTGTTATAGGGGTTATTGTCCCAAATCATTCCCCCATGAAATTCATAGGGAGCATCTTAAGGATATATCACCTTTTGGTGTTACATACTCCGCGGAAATCAGGTGGAATCGGCAAAACTTCACAATTGAACGATCTCAAGATATCTGTATAGATCATTCCTATGTGCTGTTGCTACTCAACAGCGGAGTTAAAATAGCTTCAGCTGTTAAACAAGGGGCGAGTGTACAATCTTGCCGGGTTATGCACTGAAAATGCTACCTGGGTGGGTTGGTTTTTTTTTCTTACGCAAGAGCGGTGAACGCGGTATTTGTCACACAGTAGTTAAGAGTAGTGCTGGGAAACTATCGATAGTATCAATAGTACTAAAATATCGAAAATATCGATAGGAAAAATATCGATATCGATATTATTATTATTATTATTTAAAATAAATCTATGAAGACATGTAACAGCAGCTATACACATACAGTTTTTTACTTACTGTTATTAATTCGCGCTGAATTACAGCAATGAATACAAACAACAAGAATGGCAGGTGGTATGGATTGTTTAGGTGTGGTTTTTTACTGCAAGTTGAAGGCCTTTACGTCGAAATTTGTATAGGGACTGAACATAGAAAACGGTCGATAAATAAAAAAAAAAAAAAAAAAAAAAAAAAAAAAAATAATTCCTATAATTTTAATAGGGAAATATTTGTTTAATATTTGTCATAAAATTCTTTTATTACAGAAATTTTTTTTGAAACGACTTTTAAAATTCATTGTTCCTGCGACATCCGTTCTTTCAGAAAGGTGCTTATCAGCAGCACAATTTTTAAAAACTTTAATCTAAAATAATGTGCGTACATACATACGTCTCGTTCAATAAAATGATAAAAACAACGAACTGTAGCCTGACATAAAAATTGGTTAAAGTTTTCCTGTTTAAGTACAACCATTCAGTTGATAGTAATCTGAACTATCGATATAAATAGTAGAAAATATCGATAGTATCCCAGCACTAGTTAAGAGACACTGTTAACTTCCGCAGGAATTGAATTTTACACACTTATTCGTTTGAATATAAAATTAGAACTCAATTTTATTTACTAATATTTTTCCTTAAATACTAAAATTCTTATTACTAAAACAATAACAATATTCCTACCTACTAGATTTTATAAATTACAATAATACATACATGCAGCCTAAATAAACACAAGATTAAACTATCGTTATAAATGCATTACTGTTTATTACACCAATAGAAGATTAAAAACTCTGTTGTTTACAACAGCCAAGAAAAAGGATCGCTCACATGTATGTATTTATTATTTAAATGTGCGCACCACATGTTGAGTTTAAAGCAGGGATTTCCAAAATTTTTTTGGTTGTGTATTAGTGAGTACCAGAGAGTAAGCAAATTGAGAGAATGCATTTATTTACAGCCGAAATAAAATGTTAGTAATATATTTTATAAGTTGTATAACACAAAGGTACAAAATTAAAAATATTTTGTGTTGATAAAAAATTTGTAGCAATTCTTTACCAATTCAATGCCGCTGATTTTAAAACTACACTTTTTTTATTCGGAAGCTTTTTGACTCTAAATCAGTTTCAAATATCTTATCAAACAATTGTAAAAAATTAAAGATTTTTATGTTTTAAAAATTCATAAAAAATAAATATTGCACGCAAATCACAGCTGATAGAAAAAAAGTGCAGTTTTAAAATCAGCGACATTGAATTGGTAAAGAACTGCTACAAATTTTCTAGCAACACAAAAAATTTTTAATTTTTTTCCCTTGTGTTATACAAGTTATAAAATAAAATCTTCTAAATTTATACTTTTATGGCAGTTTTGTAATAGTAGAATGCTTTTCAAATGGGATGAACTTAATTTATTACGTTGCTTGGAACAAATAAATTTTAAATCCGAAAAAATTTGTTCGCATAGGTAAGTAGTGCCGAATAAAGAGAGGCACGTCAATGAATTTTTTTTTAGTTCAGGATAGAAATGGTATTCACGGTGTTGGGTTGCTCATACTTCAAACATCTGTGCATACATTTTTATTCTAGCTAATGGTATATCATAACTTTTTAGAAAATACCAAATGTGCACATGAGTTTGCCTGCAAAAATGTATAAAGTCATTATAACAGGTCAAAGTTACGTTTAATAATTACCATAAATTAGTAAGGTTAAAGGCAGAATTAGTCTTTACTTTCTGTTTCTGTTCTGTTCCGTGCCGTTCTGTTTCAAAATTGTAAAAGTTTCTTTTTCTGTAGCAACTGTAGCCATTTATGACAAATTTATTAGTTTTGCACCATCCATTGTTTTATTTCAATAACTTTTATGCACATAAATTTGAAGAAATAAAATTTAATTAACGAATTTTTTATTATTTATTTTGCGGTAACTTACAATTACTTTACAAGTTCTTGATTTTATCAAACTGAACCGCAACAGAACAGAACAACTAATCAATTTCACAGGTTTTTTAATAACAAAAACAAATCAGCTGGTTCGTAACAGAACAGAAAGTAAAGACTTACTGAGCCTTAACTTTTTGGGCTCGGTCAAATAATTGTACCATAAAAAAGTAAGCAATAAAAATAGTGCGAAACAATAAAGTTTCATTAATACATCAATAAAACACATCTTCTTACCCAAACATTTTACCTACTGTCACATTTGCTTTTATGTGTACAGGTTATTTACACATAAATTGTAGCAAAACAAGACTTTTTTACTTGTTTTTTAAATATTTCTACTTAAGAAAAGGGTTTTCAAAGAAAGAAAAAACCCAACGACGCAATTGGTACAGAAACCAAAATATTTTTACAAGCAAAATACCAACAAATTCTTTTGGCTATTTTGTTTCTTAATAATTTCTGCATTTAGGTACGTCTTTTTTAAGAAAGCAAAAGGGACCCTTTTATAGGTAGCAAAGAATTTTTTTCACAAACAAAATACATATTGTTAGCTTAAACGTTGCAGTAAATGTTATTGTTAAAAAAATTTACTAAATAAAATTTACGCTAGCTTTGCTGTTAAATATTTTCAACAATTTAAATTATGTTAAAATTAAATAAAAATGTTATATTACTCTGCATTTAAGTCTTGAAATTTAGACTCTAAATATTGCACGCAAGGCATTGGATGTTACCAAAAGCATTTTTGACCGCACAATATTTTTGAGTGTAAGCTGAAACAAAATAATATAGCATCCGCTAAACATGTACACTTGTCGAAGTCACACCGACGACTGAATTGAAGAGCATAAAAATATGTGTTTGTAGTGGTTTGCACAATTGTGCAAAGAAATGGAAACCCCTGGTTTAAAGTAACATTCTGGCGACCTTGCAAGATTGTAATCTTATTTATAATGTGTGTACACCAGATCTTACTTTAAAACTCAACATTCTGGCGGCCTTGAAAGATTGTAATCTTTTAACAAATTATTTTTTCGTTAATATTTGCATACATCTATTTCTTAAAATGAAGTAATACCATTTTGAATCTATTTTTAAAAATGAAGTATTACCATTTTAAATATCTTTAATGCTTCTTTTCTTTGTTACTGCACCTTCAGAAGCCAGTTTTATTACTGCACCTTCAGGAGCCAGTTTGGTTGCTGCATCTTCGGGAGACAGTTTGGTTGCTGCATCTTCGGGAGCCAGTCTGATTACTGCGCATTCGGAAGCCAATTTGGTTACTGCACCTTCGGGAGCCAGTCTAATTACTGCACCTTCGGGAGCCAGTCTGATTAATTTCTTCCTTGAAATATTGCAGTTGATCACTTAAACACATTTTCCGACATTTCCAATCATTCATGTTACATGAAAAGAATGCCTTGTGTTGACTGTTGAAGAGTGAGAAAAGGTAGTCGGAGCTCTTTTCCTGCTCGTTAACATTGCCCTGAGCCAAAGCACTCAGAGCATTGGACAAGCCTGTCCTTACTTCTCGTGATAATTTTAAGTTTGGTTTTTACTTCTCAATCATATCACGTCGGGGTCACCAAAATGTTAACTTCCGCAGGAATTGAATTTTACACACTTATTCGTTTGAATATAAAATTAGAACTCAATTTTATTTACTAATATTTTTCCTTAAATACTAAAATTCTTATTACTAAAACAATAACAATATTCCTACCTACTAGATTTTATAAATTACAATAATACATACATGCAGCCTAAATAAACACAAGATTAAACTATCGTTATAAATGCATTACTGTTTATTACACCAATAGAAGATTAAAAACTCTGTTGTTTACAACAGCCAAGAAAAAGGATCGCTCACATGTATGTATTTATTATTTAAATGTGCGCACCACATGTTGAGTTTAAAGTAACATTCTGGTGACCTTGCAAGATTGTAATCTTATTTATAATGTGTGTACACCAGATCTTACTTTAAAACTCAACAGACACTATATAAAATCATAAAGCAGACGCTCATGTTATTCTTTTCCTCCTCTGTGCC